>JAOWAN010000043.1:4565112-4602165 GCA_028566635.1 Lobelia cardinalis
TGGTCGCTCTGACTTGATGCTCTCTTTGCGCTCTTGCTCGCATTCGAGCACTCGAACACTGGCTGGCCATGGAGTTATACTCCAAATATCCTGCTAGTGCGTAAAGTCCTTGACCGTATATCGTGCACGCAAGTGCTCGCGAGGTCGCTCGTACTATTTGGTATCTTCAGAGATCGTGAGGGGAGATTATTTAATTATTTGTGAACAAAATTACAAAACACAATGTAGTGCCAGAGTAACAAAAAATATATATATATATATATATATTATAAAATTTTTGAATGCAAAATGAGTAGATATGTATTTAATGATTGAGTAGTGTGTAGTAGTGTAGGTTCTATCATTATTAAACGATAAAATGACCAATCAATTGTCCGTTAACTCATTTACGTTTTTATAAACTCCTTTTAATATTTTTTTTAAAACTCCTTTTAATAAGTAATTAAATTATCCATAATAGTTTATATATATATATATATAATTTCACCATAGCTAGCCTATATATATATCGTCAATTCTCATAAAATGTAGGTAGGTCAAAAATTTGATGAAAATGAAAAAGCCAAAAATAGGATACTCGGATGGTAGAGGTTCATAAATATTCGTGGGTCTGCAGAACCAGTACCCTGGGCCTGGGCCTGGGCCTGGGATATGCGAATTTAATATTGCAAGTCCTTTTCTTTTCTGTCCAGGTCATGCTGATGCTGCCCTCTCTCTCTCTCTCTAGTCCGCATCTCCCTTAAATTTATGAATAAATTTCAACATTAATTCGTTTTAGGACAGATCGAGGAACTAATTATAATATATATATATATATATATATATATATATACCCTGTTACGGGCGCGCTCGAACCAATTAAAATAGGAACTATAGCACAGTAACGAAAAAATTTACTGTGTCGAGAGATTCAAAGACACAGTAAAATTTTTTTCAGTACTGTGTATTTGAATCTCCCAACACAATAAATATTTTCGTTATTGTGTCTTTGATTCCTATATTTAGGTTCTCATTTTAGCGAGTATCTACCCTATTATATACTTATTATTATACGCCTTCGATCCGGCCCATATATGAGTGATATATAATTTCAATAAAAATTAGTGTATATAATCGTACTTTAACCAAATATATATTTTTAAGAGAAAAAATTATGGCTCATTTTGGTATAGCAAAATATAATTAGCACATGCATGCATGCATGCATGTTTGCCCTCGATCGTAGCTTGTCTTGCTAGCTAGCTAGTGGCTCTTATTTTTTGGTTACGAAGGCCGATTATGTATATTCCATGCCATTAATTAGGATGTCTCACCAATAATCCACTCCACTCCGATAAATGTATTTCTTTTAAATAACAAGTTTTGGCAAATAAATAAATAATAATAATAATATGCAGAGTAAAATTTCGTTTTTCAATTCTTATTTTAAGCTTGGGCTACGATTTCTTGCTGTATCTGATCATTCAGGAATCTCGGTGTAATTCTCCTTTTAATAATAATAATAATAACAACAAGATTATCAATATTGTTGCATGAGATCAAGAAAAGAAAAAAAGAAGAACACAATATTTGTAAAATTATACCAATCTTTCACTTTCAAAGAAAAGTACAGAGAAGTAGTACTTATCAACCAAAGTTGATCACTTATTATACACAAATACACACTTGCTTTTTCAACTTAAAGAGATAATTAAAACTTTCACTCTTTTTTTTTCTTTTTTTTTTTTTTTGGGCAACACGACCTTAGGGGTCGAACATAAACACTGTATAAATGGGAATAATTAACTAGCATTTAAAGCCACTTGGCACTTTCTTTCCACAAACATTAAGAAGCAAGCTTAGAGAAAGAGGGATATCAAGATTGATGCCCAAAAGATTTGCTTTAATGGCAGTGCAAAGGCAGACGGCTGCTTCAAGGTTAACAAGCCCTTCGATGAGACTGCAGCATGGTTGTTTCGGAGGGGTACCGATGACAATACCGAGCAAGCTACCAAGCAAATCAGCACATATGCCTAGCTTTAGGGCATCTCTAGGGCATTTGCCATGGGAGGAAGGAGGGCTTGGACTTGGCTTTGGCGGCTTTGGCGGCTTTGGCTTTGGGCTAGGCGGGCAAGTGCCGCATCCACTTACTAGGGCAAAAAAGACAAGGTTGAGAGCAAGGAAGAGAGCTAGTGAAGCAGTGCTTTTGGAAGCCATTGTAAAAGCTATATAGCTAGCTAGTGATGATAGTAATGCTGGAGAGGCTTTGGTGTTGTGATGAAGAGACTTGGAGTTATGGTATGCGGGTTTTATAGGCTGCAAGGGAAGGGAGGGAGTGATTTTTTTTGTGTTTATTGATGTTAACAGGGTATATAAATTAATAATTAAGCAAAATTTAAGAACCCCATGATGTGTAGTTGGCCTTTGCGGTTTTAGCTGGCATGCATGCAAAATGGCGTAGATGTCATTAGCAAACTTTTGGATCCATCTGAACGAAGAAATGCAAATTGCCATGTTCCTCGCTGAAGTTAGTTTGCATATGTTCATCTACCTTAATCTTTGAAGTTAAAATAATCAAAAAATAAATTGCTGTATTATTAGGTTTATTTTTAATAATTTATACAGAATAAAGTAATTGAGGATAAATAAAGTGATTTTTTTTTTAGAATAACACACCTAGTTAATTTTTAGAGACTACCAATTATTTAAAGAGAAGTATAAACAGGAGCGGACCTACTAAGGGGTCCAAAGGGGCACGTGCCCCTACTGAGAAAAAAATATTTACATAAAATTTTTTATTCATTTTTAGCAAAAATTAGATCAGTTTTCTGCTTCTTTCGATTGCAAATCTTATATTTGATTATTTAATGTTCGAAATCTATTTTTAAATAATAAAAGTTATTTGCACTTTAATATTTATATATATTTAGATTTTTTCTATTAGGTAGTTATATATCCGCGCTGGAATTTCGTGTGTTGTAATTATATAATTAGTTGTGTCTGACGATGTTTTAATGGTACCACCCGGAATGTGAGAAAAAAAAAAAACCTAATTGAAATTTGCAAAGGGACTAGGGTGAGGGTCGGAAAATAGTTTTCTGGGGGTTGGGGGTGTGGGGGGAAAGAGAATTAAATAACCCAAAGAGCAGGAGCGGATCTACCTTAGGGCACGGGGGCGGTCGCCCCTCCCCCCAAAAAGTTCAGGGATTAGAAATTAAAAAAAAAAATTATTCTTCATATTGAAAAAAAATCATTTAGCCCTTCCCAAACTTAAATGATGATAACTTTTTATGTAATTTAATTGTGTGGAACAATTTAAACTTTTTCATTTTTACATATTTTTGTATTACCTTAGTTTGTTTGAATGTATATAAATTACTATGTATTACACATTTTAATTTTTCATGTGCTTCGTACCATTATAGTACCCAAAAAAAAATTTATCGGGGATGCTGTCACCGAACCCACGTATTCGACCACCCACCCATCCAAATAAAATGTCCTAGCTCCAATCCGACCAAAGGGAAGTTCAAATGCAATAGTGTGAAGAATATTTGAGGCATGTATGCTAGTCATTTTTTATGAAAAAAGAGGAGATTGTGAAGCCGTAAATTAGGAGAAATTATTCCGTGCACCAATTAATATCATCACGGTGATGAGGCGTGACTCACCAATTAATAGAATCTGTGAATTTATAGTAGGGAGTCTGAAGTGTGGGGACGGACGTCCTTGAATTGTGGGGGCTTATGGTGGATTGTTTTCAGAAGTATGGATGGATTATTTTGTGGTATGTTCTCTATTCCTCTTGGCATTATGGAATCCAATGAAGCTCAAGTAAGAGCAGTTGTTGCCTATGCTCGTGGTCAGATCATTTTGAAAGGGGGGTGGGACCGCCGGATGCAAGCTTAGATTGATTAAATCTGCATTACGCTGTATGACTGACTTTGTGCTGATAAAAGGTGATCACGGGAGAGCATTGCAAATTATTCAATCACATTGATAATTTCATCTCTGAAATTGGGGTGGTGGTAATTCTTCAGAAGACCAAGAGATGCATAAACAATTTTACAGATATATATATATAGGGACCTATTCTATTAAAAATCACTTAAATTCCTAAGAATCTAGGAACTCTTAACAATCATTAGATCTAGAAAATTAAACGATTGAAATGAGTCCCTTCCTTAATCCCGTGTGGTGGCATTTTTGTAATTTTCTAAAATTCTAGGAACATTAGATCTGCTATCCTTATTTCCCCCAACCCGCCGTCTTCCCATTGCTCCCGTCTCCTCTCTCTTTCTTTCATCTCTCCCCAAATCTGAAATGCAATCGCCGATCTACTTTTCGTCGTCTTCTCCTCCTCCAATCAATTTTATCGGCGAATAACTTCTCTCTTTCGTCGAGCTTAACTTACGGTCTCCTCTTATCAATTTTGACCGTTAGATCTCTTCCTATACCGATCTTCGATCTCCATATCCATCTACAAAATCTCCGATCCCGATCTCGATTCGCTCATCTTCTCTCAAATCTATCGCGTTCGGTCACATCCTCATTGCAGGTATCATTTTTTTTTTTTGACAATTAATTTTGATTTTTTTTCTCTCGATCATCATTTTTTTAATGAATAAGTTCAATGAAAATATTAATCTATCAATTGATAACACTGATCCATCAAACGATAATAGTGATCCACCAAAAAATCAAAATTTAACAGTAATAGAGAAACACAATATTGATCCATCAAATTTTAACACTGATTCATTAAAATTAACTCTGATCCATCAAATTATAACATTGATTCATCAAAATTAACTCGAATTCATCAAATTGATAGCACTGATCCATCAAACGATAATATTGATCCACCAAAAAATCAAAATTTAACAGTAATAGAGAAACACAATATTGATCCATTAAATTTTAACAATGATCCATAAAAATTAACTCTGATTCATCAAAATTAACTCGGATTCATCAAATTGTAACACTGATTCATCAAAACTAACTCGGATCCATCAAATTTAACAGTGGTCCATCAAATTTAACACTGATCCATCAAAATTTAATACTGATCCATCAAATTTTTTATTGATCCATCAAAATTTTTACTGATCCATCAAATTTTTTATCGCAGATTAACGAAAATGCCCTTTTTTCGAATCAAATATTACAAAAATGCCACCGCATTTTTGAAATAACAGATTTGTACCCTATTTAATCTCAGACGTTAATTTTCATAGATCTAGCGGTCAAGATTAGTTCCTAGGTTCCTAAATTATTTGTGGTTCTCATTTGAATAGCTTCCTATGTGTGTGTATATATATATACACACACATTAACCCCCAAGAAACATCAAAATGCTAGTTTTTAGTATTTCAGCATCAGGTGGAGACATTTTCAGACAGCAGAAACGAAAACTATCGAGTTCACGAAGACAGCACCGAGAGAGCTATTTCAGTTTGCTTCAGAGATCAACCCTATTTTCCCAATTTGAGCAATACCATCCTATGATTTTCTACATACACTCTTGCCCCTTTCAAGAAAAGAATACAAATTTATGTAGAACTAAAAGACAGAATTTGGTATTTCTGCCAACTGTTTGAGGTGCACTTATAGAAGCAAGCAGTAGGTCCTATTTGTGTTAAGACGCATTAAGCTAGACTACTGAAGGTTGAAAAGAAAAGACCACTTCTTGCTGATCTTCATTGACATAGCCTCATAGGATCTAGTGTTGGAAATTATACAAATTAAAAGGGATTCCTTTCTCATTACTAAAGTTAAAGCTAAACTAAGCCAGGCAAGTAAACTCTTTCCACTGCAAAACCTCATAACTAGCTACATCTAGTACTAGGAAAATACAAATGCTTACATTTATGCTATCCGTCAAGCTTAATGACCGAGTTTAACCAGATCTAATAGGAACTCATTGAGATATGAGGTAAAGTTCTGCAAACGAACACACCTCTCGTGCTGCTTCCATGCTTAATCTACGAAGATCAGCATCTGTTCCCGTAACAGTTGAACCTCCCCGATTAACAGCTATCTTTTTCTTCGCCATTGCATTCGATACTGGTGCTTTGGGGGCAGTACGGACGTAACTGAATCCCAAGCCTCGTCCTGATGGATCACCAACACCGGTAATTTCTAGGCGCTCAATATTTTCCCTGTCCTGCAAAATAAATATTGAAGAAAGATCACTATTAACAAGTTTGGGACCAAAGATTGAGATTTTAAGTCGATAAATCAGGTTTTCTATAAAATAGTTATGAGTCAATTTATGCTGCTACATGGGGGGGGGGGGGCAAGTGATTTAAGACTACAAAAATTACTTTATATAAATTGCAAGGATGGGATTATTTTATCTCATACACAGCTCACCAAAACTAACACACAAGCATTCAATAACTAAAATGTATAACTGTAGTACTGCACCAAGTTCCATTCGTTGAGCGAGTATGAAGCAAGAAGAGTGATGCTGCCAAGACATAGGCTCAGAGTGCAGCTAGGTTGTTTATTAATTTAGTATTTATGAATATCTAAGATTCTTAATATAGTGTTGAATTCTTTTTCCCTAGAAAATGAAGATTATTTATAGTCCAACATAATTTTGGTAAAACTACTACTAAGCGGTAATACTACTAATTAAACCAGTGTTGAAAGGAGAGGAGAGGCATTCAACCACGTTCGTCACACTGCATCTATATATTCTTCCTTAACACATACAAAATACTTGCTTGAGCGTCCAATTAGACTGACGTTTCTAGAAAGGGAACTATAGGGTTAGAGTTCCCAAACTCTTAATCTCAGTTATTACAACATTCTCTTATCTAATTCAAAATCGAGACATCATGATAATGTTGATTATTATTATTATTATTATTATTATTATTATTATTATTATTATTATTATTATTATTATTATTATTATTATTATTATTCTCATCGTAGTTTTCATTCTCTCAGGACTTCCAGACGTGAGTTTTCCATGTTCATATACTGGACATCTTTGTCTATGCATAGGAAATATAGCAAAAGACCCACTTTGCCTACCCCAAGAGATTGGAAAGAAGGCTGAAGTGGCAATAGGGCAGTTCAGGGACGGGTGTGCTACATACCATCCCCATCCCCCACTTTATTTTCATACCACCGAATTTGCCCCATTCCCCAGTGGGAAATCAATTCAAATCTTCATATCCATTCCCCACCAGTAACGGATAATTGTCTTTGTACATTTATTGTAAATAACAAAAATAAAAATAAGATCAAACGATCATCAAGATAAGTGAACTGTGTAAACCAGCATTAATACTAACAATTACTTCTAAGTAGTAATTTAAGTGCTCTTTTCAAAGAAGATAAAATTCATAATACTGAACTTCAATGATTGTATGTTTAGTTTAGAATCATATACAACAAAAATAAAATACAACAGGATGCACTAACAAAGTTCGTACCACTTCCAAGTGAAATTCTTAACATGCAACATTGCTATTGCATCCGATGCAAGTTCATAAAATACAACATGATGCAGTAACAATGTTTCTAGTGCATCCGGTGCAATTTCAAAAATACAAATGTACGAACTTTGCTACTGTATCCGGTGAAATTTCGCAAAATACAACATAATGGCATTCGGTGCAATTTCACAAAATACATCAATATCCAGCTGCATTCAATGCAATTTCTGCACTTCGCAAAATACAACACGATGTGGTAAGAACATTGCTACTGCATTCGGTGCAATTCTTAAAATAGAACCGGATGCAGTACGACATTGCTACTGCATCTTGACATGTTTTTTGACCTTTTTATTTGATCATCAACTACATTCATGATTGATCTTGTTTTAAAGGAAATTTAATTAAGAGCAATAAATTGCAAACGGATCTCAATTTGGAGTTATAAATAATGAGATATGTGCGTTTAAAGTTTAAGAAGGAAAAAATAATAATTGCGTTCACACCTAATCAGATTCTAATTGACGGGTTTGTCAAGATTTTTGGTTAATTACGAAATATGCCATCGGTGCTTTGAAGAAGACTCTAATCTCAACCTTTAATTTGTATTTAATCCAATGGATGTAAATGGTTCATTCAGTTCCTATTCTAAATAGGTTCCTCTAAAGTAGGACCTTATATATGCATATAAAGTAGGACCTTATATATGCTAACATGCTTTTGCAATTGTAACACCTAATCAATATACTACACCCCTATGGCATACTTGTGTGAAAACTACCGTCAGTATCTTACGTCATAATTTAAGGATTAAAGTTCAACTAGGTAATTACTTAGTTCACCATTCTACTTTCAACCCATGTTCATTGTTCATTGCCGATATCATGAGTGGAAGCGCGGCAGTCATATTTCCTGACTGCTTTGTAAGTGAACTACAAGTATTACTACGGTAAAGTTTAGTACTTTTATTGTTAAATATCTAGTCAATATGTATATAGGATTATATAGAGCGTAAATAGTAATAGTAGTATATAGGGGTGGGGGAATGGAGCGGGAAACAGGCAGGTTATGGGGCAAAAATGAGAGGAGGCTACTTATACCACACACCCGTCCCTCGGTTCCCCACAAATTTGATTTGGGGATTCCCAATTCCCACCTCATATCCAGTCAAATCGATTATTCCCAAGTCAACTACGGTTCGAAATGGTTCGGTACAAAATTTCCATTCCTAAGGTGGAGTGGAGTACAGGAAATAAAACACATGGATTATTTCTTTTTAAAAGTTAGTTTTTCCTTTAGGACAAAACCACGATAAGGTGTGCTATAAAATCTCCTATAGCTATCTTCCAATGGCCTTACCTTTAAGCACCAACAATAGAGGTAAGCAAAATTTTTCACTCTGCCGTATTAAATACTTTATTCTCCCAAATGACTTAGTTTTGAAATGGTATCTCATTTACATAATGAAAAAGGACTGACAACGGTATCAATTCCATAGCGATTTGAGGAGTCTCCTTGGCTTGAGAACACCACTACTAATTCCCCAAACTAGCTGTCCATATTTCTTGTTCAAGACGTGCATCAAATAGATTTGCTCCGTATACAATTGCAGACGCAATACACACATTTCTCGGTCCATGTGTAATTGGCAAATATGCATGCAAATGGTATATAAGTTCACATATTTGATAGAGTAAGCAAATTATCCAGGTAAATATCGGGATTATCACTGAAGTTGCAAACTCACATATCCAGCTTACCGTGGCAAAATTCCAACTGTCGGACTACGGTAAGAACAACTTGTGTAAGATTCAATCTGTTTAATATTTGACCTTTCTATTTGGTTTCACTACCATTTCATCAGATTTGGTAATTTTCAACAATTGAAAAACATTTGAGTAAAAGAGGAACTTTTGTATTTTTTTAAGAAGAAAAATGATTGTATATTCACCTGATTTGTACAAGCAACAAAGTTACTACTCAAGTTCCAAGGAGTGATCTGCAGTTCTCTCTCAATATGTGAAGCAGCAGCTAAAGCAATTGCTTCATCAGGCAGCTGATTCATGGCAGACGAAAGGCCAGCCGGATGAGTCATGCTGATTCCCAAACGTTTCAACCTGTACTGGCCAGCCAGCATGCTTTCGTAGGCGCAGACCTAATTGATGGAGACGAGTAATGGCAGTAAGTATAGCATAACACAAACATAAAAGAGTAAGAAGTCATGTGACAAGTGTACCAAAGATAAACATGCAAACTATTTACGGCTATAATTTTGCCCCAAACAACATCCAGACGCCATGCAGGTGCCACAGTTTCGGCGGCAAATTCAAAGAAAAGAATTTGCACGGTAACATCTTAAGTTGTTCAACTATAACTAAGAGGATGTAGTCTAATTAACTCATCCGTATAAATTATACAAGCAATCTGCAAGCGATTTGGAGTCTGCAGCAAGAACAACACCATCATAATGCTCAGCTATGTCTCTTAGGATCCATTAAACCACTTTAACCATATCTAAATTCACTAGTTCAATCATATTTAGTTTCATACATCCTTTCCCCTAATTGTTGTCCATAGCTATTATGCCAGCACCAGTCTTCCTCACTTATGCAACAACTCGTCCTACTCGTCATATAACGTAGCTAAAACAATTTTCGAGGATTTTCTCTTCACACTATCCAATCATGTACATTTCAATTGAATCAACATCTCACATTCCTCAATATAAAAAATCACCAATCTTAGTCATCTTACAACTACTCTTAAGTTGTAGGCATATATACAAATCACAGAGTACAGCAGACCAAATGAACAGTTAGCTCGACATCGTTAAAGTCGGCAACAACAACCACCTCTAATATTGTTCACCCGTTTTTACACAGAGCAATCAACAAGTATGCAGCTCTTCAGATTCGTAGTCTTCAATAGTCAACTCTGCAATTTCATACTTAATACAAGTTTTGACATTTACAAGATGCAACTCAAGTGGTATTATACCCACAAAATTTACACACTCCTATTTTCTTCCACACGTTAATGCGCCATCTTAAGCATATGGTATTATATCCACAAAATTTTGTATCAAATGTGCTTTATAATTCTATAACTGATATGAAAATGGTGCGGGCTTATAAATTGTAAAACATAGAATCGTGATCTTAATTACGTCCATGCACTCTCCAAATCCAACAAAACTTCTTTACGATCTTCCCTTTTGCATCCCACAGTTTTTGATCCATCTTAACAACTAGCATACAGCTTTCACCCTAGCACTATTTAACTTGTTCTAATCCTCACCAGTTTCACGACAAAACTTTTACAAAATTCAATTATTGTTTCACACTCCTTTTAAGTTCCATGACATGACTCACTAATTGCACGAAGCCATCATTCCAACATAAATTTCCTGCATGATAAACATTCTATTTTGCATTCCTTAACCACTTAACAGTCATAATCTTACTAAAATATGCTCCCATCATCCTTCAATATTTCAAGCCACACCCATTGGTCATAAATTCGTATTAAAATCTTATTTTTAATTATTGCAACATAGTTACTTCAATTTGACCCAACAATCTATAAATGATTAACGACCCTACACATGTCACCCAGCTGAAACATGATAAGATGAGTGAAATCCATCGCTATCCAGATATAATGTGCCAAACAAAGTGCAAAATGCAGCAACAAAATGGGGAGAATAAATGTTGGTGGTAAGACTAGAACCGTAGAACCTTGTGAACCAGGTTTCTCATACCATATTAAGTAGCCAACCCATTTAAAGCTTGATAACGTACGCCAAGATCAAGAATGACCACAATGTTAGCCTCCTCTACGATTGTTATACATCAACTTCTTATAATAACTAGCTCGACAATCTACATCTGTTTAATCAGGTAAGCTTTTGCAAAATGAAAGACAAGTCAACTGTAAAAGGAACAATATTGAATATTCCGGCCATCCACCCTTTTATTATGCAAGCTTGCACTCCGGCTATTCCATGAGACTCAAGTTCTGACTTTTTTTTTTCTTGTCTTTCACAAAGTTATTTGAAATTAATTATTCGTAACGTACTAAAATTTCATTAACAAAGAACATCAATATTCAGCAGCGTCTCAGGCAGGCACTTAAATATAGAAAGTGGATTATTTGATTAGAATGGACTAATGCATACATACACAACTTAAAGACAATATGCTTTGAACTTGGCATCATTGATATATTTTGGCACCGTAAGAAGAATTAGATGGGACCAATATCAAGTTTTATAGGAAAAAGCTTACGTTTTCTGGTGTAACCATCCTTCTAAGTTCCTCCTCCAATGGAACGCGAAAGTTACGCCTCATGACCCATGATCCCCTCTGATGATTGCATATGCATGGCAAGCATCAAGGTTAATAGCGAACAGAAGCACGTTTAAAAAAATAAAGAACAAGAAAGGCAATAACCATAGAATGATTCTTAGAAATAAAGGGCAACTGGGAAATTTCACCAAAACAGAAGAAACAAGAGAACAAGCTCCAGGTTTACCTGAAAATCGCAAAAAAGTTTTAGCCTTTTCTTCACAGAAACTTCAGGCACGTTAGGAAATTGTGTAGACAACTCATTCGCACGAATGGAAGGAAGCAATCCACGTTTTTGAAGAGCACGAAACTCGCGATACATATACACAAGTAGCCTATTCATGTTATATATCTGAACACCTTTTGATACTGGAGACATTACCTCCATGTGAGGTTCCTACAGAAAACAATAGCAACCAGGTTAAGGATATCCGGAAAGCTTCAGATTTTGCTGAATCTTATCACTTTAATACAAACCTAGCAAATAGCCCAAAGCAGGTAAAATTTTAGTGGTTTATGCAGAGCAACTTTGCTGACAAAAAGTATATTAGCAAAACATGTCAGGTAAATTACATCTTTCGAATCACCAAATAGACAACCTAACTGGATACATGAGCATATGAAAGTCAATCGAATTCACGCCATACGATAACATTTACTAAATTGTTCGATAATATCACAATCAGCTTCAGTACAATGTTAACTGAAGCCTACATCCTTATTCAATTTAGCACAGTACCTTGACAACTAGTGCTCCTTATCTTCAGAATAGGAAAATCTACATTTACTCAAGTGCCCTTTGTTAAAGAGTTTAAATGGGATAATATTTGACACTCAAAACACTCCCCAATACATGGCTATATATGCAGCTAAGGCCACATTCTAAAGAGAAGGTTGTATCTCAGTTCATTTGAAACAAATAACAAATAGATGCTGCTATAACAACTGTAGCCACTAAGTCCTAACTTGCAGCACCCATACACTTTGCATGATGTCATCTCTATAGGTCAATGCTCAGTTGAACACCCAATCCCCTCACAGAAGTAATACTTCTAGCCTCTGTTACTGAAGTACAAGATGCAAACCCATAAGAGCCTTAAACACGTAGAAAAACATCAAAAGAGATCAAGCTATTTAGAATCTCAACTATTTTCACGAGTGTTCTCCCTCACTACTCACCCCCCTTATACAATTTTTTCATTAAGTTATCCATTTATCAGATAGAGCAAATTTAGTTGTAGAGGGCGCAAGGATTCAAGAAAAGCTACAAAATATTTTTTTTTAAAAAAATCAAGCTTCATTGTTCCTTGCTCTCAAAAATGTGCAAAATATGCTAACGCCAAAATTCCTTTCTTATGCACATGTAAACTTACTAACTCAAAGATCATCTAAGCCGGTATACCAAATTTAACTCAATTGACACAGCACAAATTTTGGGATAAGTCAAACAGCTGTACACCACTGGTGATTAAATGCATACCTAAACCAGTAACAAAGTGCTGAGTTCCTGAAAAAGCAATCATACGCTACAATTCAACTCAAGCCAACTGCGCTATTGTTCCTGACTATTTGGATCAACTACACGAATCTTCTTTTTCCCCATTCATTCCTATCCAAAACTAGAATTCCTATGCATGGCAAGCAATCACATCCTTCTAAATCACTGACACCCATGTTAGTTTTGGTCTAATAATCGCATCCACCTAAATCAACCCTGCCATGTTAGTTTTGGTCTTCCCTACTTCAAGCATAGACATTCCCTACCTACCATTAAGTAAACCAACATGTTAAACTGTCCCAATGAAAGGAAAACAGACATTCATTTCAAGTAACAAACAACTTATCCTCCAGGAATATGATAACATGACAAACAGAAAATCCTAAACATAGTTATTACACAGAATATACTATAATAGGTCTAAAGGAACATCTGAAAGACCAAACAAAAGAAGGCCGCTAGTAAAACCTGTTGCCCAACAACATCAATTCGATCAATGCGTCTTATGGAAAGCTTTCCCTTTGCTGAGCGAACCAACAAATAATCAGTTGATGGAACCTTATGTGGATATATTGGAGCTCGATACATGTTAGTTTCCAGACATGATTGGCTGCAACCAGCTTTTATATCTCCAAGGAAAGGGGACTTATCAGCAGGATCAAGAGTGAGGACATTCCCCAAACCGTTATCTCCATTACGCAAAAGAGTGCCAGTTTGATCGCCTGGAGATGATTTCTGGTAGTAAGTGCATAGTCGAGCACCCATCCCCATATTTCCGAGGAGTAAAGGTCTTTCCTCACAGTACCTGAAAATGTTAAAATAAATTAAGCTATGATACAGAAGTGCATTTTCTAGTAGTTTTTGAATATTAGATTCAAATTTGTCAATAATAAAGAAAAAAATGTAAGAGAGTGATAGAGAGGTAGATGAGAGACCAACGAGAAAGAAAACACAAAAAGCCAAAAACCCCAAAAGATATCCTCTTTCCAATCTGGACCTTAGTGTGGGATTAATAATTCAACTTGAAATTTTCAGTCAGGAACTCATTAAATACCTTAAGCTATTGGAGAGAGAGCCCCACAATGTATATTATCATTCAGCATTTATGCTCAGAAGCGATCTGTGCTCAAACATGGACAGACAAACAAGATACATAACAAGCAAAGAGAGGGCAGTTTTTGCATTCACAATACTTGGCGAAACAAATGCAAGCGGGGATACTCAAATTCAAGACCATGTCTAGTTACGAATGCAGTACAGATGCCAGAAGTTGACAGAATAGACTTCTGGAAACAATAGTTAATCGAATAGAAACATATACCAATTAGACGAAAGAAGTTCAAAATGAATCACACCAAGCACTCTGAAGGGTTTTATACACCGTAACACCAGTATCCTGATTTTGAAATGTCAACAATAAGTGGTTTAAGATTCCTACAAATTTTTTTGTTCAAAAGATTATTTAGACTCTAGCTAGAGGACTTCAATGAATCATTATACATAAACAATTTTTTGGAAAGAACCAGTAGGGTTGAACAATTCTTGCGTGGGAATGAAGGTTGTAAAGGGTTTAAAAACATAGCCCACAACGTCAACATTCAGTTATGGTTGCTTTCCACTATCTTACAGATGTCCTTGGTAAAAATACAAAGAATGCGAGGACCGTGCTCTGACTACTCAACTTCTTTGAAGTACAAAAGCCAACTACCTTGAAGTTCTGGAATTTCAGAAACGAAAAGCAGGTCAAAAGACCCATGGAACTGCTTTTTAATCTCGAAGGTCGCCACTACAATTTATGAAATAAATCTTAACAGAAGCCTAGTGTTTTACTGGAAATCAACTATAGCAAAGGCATGTTTACGATTGGTGGTTAGAATTCCAGGAAAATCAGAAACCTGCAATTGCAGCAACCCAAGTGCAAGAGCAGAACAGTAGGAATTGATTATCCCCACATTCCTCGCCAATGATAAGAAATTAAATAATTGAAAAAATTCGAGCTTGCAAGTAGAGTCAGACACTTCTTTTCATTTCCAGCCACAAGGTGATCTGTGACCATCTTGGACAAAACCGGAGACCTAACCTAGGGGGATAATATTTCCATTATAACATCTTGATGCATCTATACCTCATTACTTCTATGTTTGAATCGGATCCTCAAAGTTAACACAATACAACAGAGTTTTCAACGAAGCAATGTTAGAGTAAAAAGGCATAACCAGCCAATAATCAGAGGAAAGATACCTCCAAAGTCCAAAGCAATAATATAAAATGTGTTGAACAAAAGAATCTCACTACATAAACAGTTATGATGGAACTTCACACATAGTATATATGAAATGTATCAAAATATTACACTGAGAAAGAAGTAGACCCTCCGAATCAATTTTTGAGATGAACATTTACCAATTAGACAATGAAATGCATCAAAATTACGCTGAGAAAGGAGACCCTTCGAATTAATTTTTGACATGGAAATTTACCAATTAGACATGTCTATATGCATTATTCAAAGACAATGCCAAAAAAAATGTGGAAGTAGAAGTACAATTGAATTAAACAAGGAATTCACAATTAAAACGCGGTGAATAGGATAATGAAAACTCACTCCATCAGGAAAACATGTCCATCTTTCACAGAAAGATCTGATTTCTTCTTAAATGCCCCTGGAGGCCGCAAAGACTTATTCTCTCCAGGAAGCTTTTGTGCCTTTGGTAAGAGATGTATCTTCGTACGAACCAGATGCAGCAAGGAGTTTGGTCTAACATTTTGCTCAACAAGGGATTTATGGTCTTCTAGCTCCTTTCCAGAATATATTATTTTCACAGGCTCAGATGATTTAAAATCTGCAGTCAGAAAAACAAAAAAGAACTTTCCTAAGATTTCTCGTTCCCAGAACTTCAAATCAATCAACAAGTATATAAATAAGAACATTATTTATAAATATGATATTAATGCGTAATTGTTAGTCTGGAGATGGTGTGAATGAGATAAATAACAAACCTAGCTTTTTTGTGGCTTTTGCCTTGACAGAGGCAATGGTTTCCTCGACATCAACATGAAGTTTACTTCCTTTTCCACCCAAGCTTTTCAATATAATTTTCATTGGTCCTTGTGTAGGTAGCTTTCCTTGCTCCTTAAGGGTCATCTCATAGTCATGGGGATACCATAAAGCTTTTGGGCGATGAAAATTTGCAATATCTTTGCTGTAAAAACAGTGCGTAAGACTCCACCGTAACAGTTTTATGGATGATACTGAGTATCCATACAAGTATTATAAATAACTGACAGCACCAACAAAAAAAAATAACAAAAGATACTGTTGAAAGATGTCTAGGGAAAACCAAAACATCCAGTCAAAGGAAAAATATACCATGGTAGATGAACATCCATTTGACCCTTTACAAGCAGAAATATAAAACCACAAAATTCAGTGTCTTAACCAAGTATGTATTATTCAATCTGGCTGATCAAGAGCAGTAGGAGCATGTTAGGAGTGGTTTTGTCCATCTTGGTATTCATGTTGGACTACAGACTATCTTCTTTTCACTTGCACTTTGGTGCAATTCAGGATAGTTGTACTTCGGGAGCAAGTACTGAAAGCCCACGCAAAGGCCTGGAATCACTGGGTTATAAATTTGGAAAATTAATAAAGGCTCATAGAAGTGAGCCTGCTAACAATACATACCCTTCCTCAACAAAGCAATGGCACTAGCCTCCAACCAGCCAGTTCTTCGTTTTAAAGAATTAATACACAATACTCTGAGGACTCGATCAAAACAAGGATCAGGACAAGATTTACAAAACATATAAGATTTTGAATTGTATTTTCACGCAAATCCATAGATGAGCAAGCAAAAGGTCAAAGGTGTAAAAGCATTATTCCATTCACGTAATTACTTTTTGCGTGAGAAGATTAATTAAACTCGGAAACTGTAGAAGAAGAGGTCTATAACTGTTTGATACGTAGTATATGAATATAAGTTTATCAGTTTGGTGTGTGCCAACTGCCAAGAGAAAAAGAAGACGCAAAAATTACTAGTCCAGCATCATATTAGCCTATACAACACAAATATTATGAGCTAGAGGTGCAAGAACTTTATGTAGAGCACACTTTCTTACTTGCTTAGCTTTGTTTTCATTGTCTGCAGCTTAAGCGCAGGTATTGAATGCAAGACTTTGACGCTGTGGGAAGTACGCTTCTTGGAATGTGACTTCAACTGCTGAGATGATTTTCTGTTTGAGTAGAATTTGTCATTAGCAATATTGAATCTCCCCACAGATTGACCTCCATGACCGTGAAGTTCAAATGAATCACCAGCTGTGGAGTTCACAGAGCGAGTCATGATCATAGCCCCAGCATGAAGCTGAAGATGCTCCCCATCCTTGTTATCCAGAATTTCAAATAACATCTGCTCATCTTGAAGATCCAAAATGAGCTTTGGCTTTGAAACAGATTGGCGTGGTTCCCAAATAATTTTCTCCACCCATGACCCTTTCATAACATCTTTATTTCGCAAAGTCAGCTTGCTGAAGCGCCTTATGGTATCAGTTTCAGCATTAACATCCTTTCTACCATCTGACAGGTTAGTATTATCCATTTGAAATCTAGACTCTAACCTCAAGAGCTGGGGATGATATTCACCTTCTTCAGTATGTCTTAATTGTCCTGTGGAGTTTCTTGAACCGAATGGTTCTACAGAAGAAGGATGACTACGTAAAAAAGCGCCATGATCGTTCTCATCAGGTTTCATTTCAGACTCGGGCTCCATATGTTGTGGCCCAGTTGCTAAATCTGATGGTTTACTAAGCAAAGCTTCAGACTCAGGTCCAGACATGTCACAACTTTCAGCAGTATTTTCACTCGATGCTGGAGAATTATCCCAAATAATTTTATTTTCCCAGTCTTGCTGATCAAGTGGGTAATAGTCTGGGCAGGATGGTTCTTTCCATTCGACAGTTGAGTCTTGTGATATGTCCTCACTCATTGGTACAGCACTACGGCAAGAGTCCTTACTCTGGTTACCAACTTCTAGATCCAGCTCTCCGTCTCCCTGAACAACCTTGAAGTTTGCAAATTCTAATTCATCTTTAAGTGCTATTGCATCATCTGTAATTACATGTGTTGGTACCCTACCAGAGAAAGTTTGGGATGAGCCCTTCAAAAATGTCTCTTCGTCCTCCTCAACAATATCTGTAATATCTATGGCCTTATATTTCTCTGCGAAGTATGAAAATTCAAAATTAGCTTCATGTATCAAAATAGAATTCACTGGAAACACCTGTCATAGATATCCAAGTTGTCACCTTTAGCATAGCAAACATATACAAACTAAGCTAGGAAAGCCAAGAAAACAATTTTTTTTTAAAAGAAAATGCCTACAATTTAACGATAGAGCACATCGAGCTATGCATGCATCTCAATAAGAACCTACAAAATGTTGACAGTGGAGCACTGACATGAGCACCAGAACTTTTTCTTGTTGCAATATCCATTTGAAAACTAAGCACTTTTACTAACAGGATGCCAATAGCACGCCTTTCAGTACAAAACTAGATACCTTTTGCAACAGAATACCAAAGATCCCTCTTATCAGCTTTCCTCAAAGGCTCTTGAATGGCGAAAATTTCAGAAAATCGTAGGATCACCAATCCATCTTCTATACATAAGACAGGTAGAGGTGTTGAACTCTTAGCTTCAACTGGCTCTTCCAAGGAATCAGCATCCTGATAAATCATATTAAACTATTTTGGAGAAAGGTAATTGAATCAAGCAAATATAACTGCAAGGCATAAGAGAAATAAAGGGAAACAAAGAGCTGTAGCTCAGAATGAAGTTGAATTTATGCGATAGCATCATGAAAAAAGAGGCTCTCCATCAGGTCCATACAGAGGATATTTAAGCAACCACATATATAATTAGGTGCCATTCAGAAATCATTTTCAGTTAGACATCCAGCATCCAGTTTTTACAAAGCTTCATGAAACTCTGAATGTGAGATTCATACTTTCATTTGTAACCTCGACCAAAACCATGCATTCTTTGGACATCTTTATGCAAGCTTGAACAGGAAAGTTTTTTCTGCAAACACCATACTTGCAAGACCATGCTGCACTGTGGAGAAGAGCTACTATGATAGCAACATGACCATAAGTTTTGTAATATTTTAATCAAAGAGTTGCAAACCAGCAGGTGAACATATTTTTCCACTATTACAAATATAGTTTTTTTTTTCTTTTTTGACTATTTTAGTTTGCTAGTCAAACCTAAGTTAGCAGAGAAATCTATTACCCAGCCAATTGCATATAAACACAGGTAAAACATTCAGAGCACTTAGTCTAGTGAACTGAATAAATGTAAGAACGCTTGATCTTCACTAGTTTCCACGTGACTATTTTAAGAATAACAAATGTCTAATACTACTCGCGATGAGTTTGGCAAAGGAGTTGGGAGATTTAGAATAAAGTTTGAACTTTTTAGAGTGTTTGGCTGACAAAAGTTTTTGCATTTAATCTATCAAAACGTAGAAAAATGCGTTTAGGGAGAGAATCAGCTGACGACCTGCTTTCCCCAAAAGTGATTCTTTTTTCTTTTCTTTATATATATGTTAAACTTCTGAATGAGTGACCATATCTTTTCCTGGCCCTAATAGTTAGATCACTGGCTAAAAAGGAGTCTTGAAGTCTTTTAACTTTACATAAGGAAAGCACAATTGAGCCAGCATGAAAGATTGTCTTCAAAGATATTGTAGACTTCCGAATCCCAGTCACAGGTGTTGTGGAGGTGGTTTTCTTCCAAAAGTGATTCTAACAGGTTCTTATTTCTGCTGTTTTCTCAATAAACAACCTCCATCTTCTATGTGCATTTATTTTATTGATATATGTAGAAGGATAATTACGTACTCATCTTACATAATCAACTTGGAGGATGCCATAGCCAAACATATCTAAAACCACTAAACTGATTCTGAAAGATTCACTTTTTCAAAAACCAATTGTGGAGAATCAATTCTGAATAATCTGAAGCAATGCCAAACCCACCATCACTGTTTTTAAGTAAAACTTAGCACGTTTACATTTTTCATCCGTAAATGTAAGAGCTGCCCATGTTCCTTAGTTTGGTATACATATGCATACAGCATACTTGTACATTGTACCCCTTTTGTGCAGCCAAATATCCCACATTTTAGGTAACTACAATTACAAATTCTAGGAGTATCCATACCTTATTTATAATTATCTCCAACAAAGATATCCGATTCAGCTTCTAAATACTTTGGTAGTAACTTTGACGCCAATTAAATGAAAGATAACTAAAACATGGAAATAACGGTGCGTTTACAAAATGATACATACTGATAATATCCGCTCCAGTCCACAATAAGTGTCTTGTTTGATGAAAACTTGCGACTGCTTTTTCAACAAACAGGACACGTAATTGGAACGGGGGGAGTAACAAGCAAGAAGTCTAGCAAGAAACATTCATGATGAACGTTCAAAAAATAAAAAAATAAAAATACAACCCCAATCAAACATATTTACATATAAATAAATATATATATACATACTAAACCTTCTGAAAATCTGATGAGTCAGCAGCCAAATTTCCTGTATCAATGCAAACAGTTTGGCAATCATCTGGTGGGAGCTCCACTTGAGAATGCACTGCAATATTAGCACCATCCTCACCTAATATGGAAAAATAAAATAAATAAATACAGTCTTACGGTTCGCCCATTTTCATGGTTAGATCATATGAATAACCTAATTCAAGAAAACTTTGGACTTTCAGTAATAGGAACTTGCATGAGATGTAGGTAAACTTTTAAGGAAAACTAAGTTATTATACCTAAAAGGAAGATAATGATAAATCCATGAAACCATATAGTGCCACTCACCCCAATTCTACAACCAGGAAATTTCCTCCTGATGCCTACATGTTAACTACGAGCACAAAGGAATCCAGGGTGCACGAAAAACATGCATT
Source organism: Lobelia cardinalis (assembly GCA_028566635.1). Lineage (NCBI taxonomy): Eukaryota > Viridiplantae > Streptophyta > Magnoliopsida > Asterales > Campanulaceae > Lobelia > Lobelia cardinalis. The sequence continues at coordinate 4,586,377 of JAOWAN010000043.1, forward strand.
TATACCATCCGTTTTAGCCAGTAAAATAAGATGTCTTCTATTTCCTTCCTTCCATATATGCCACACAGGCTAGAGCTAAGAGAAAGCAAAGCTTTGCAATCCATGCCAAATCGAAACATCTGATATTATAATAATTAATAGGGAATGGCTAATTCTACCCTCTTTTATACACTAGGTGAATTGGATTTTTTACACCAGAGAAAAGGGTGGAAAAGCATGTTAGGGGATGGAAATAGCCACACCCTAATTAAAAAATAAGAAAAAGCACACTAAGCAGTTCCCTCACTAAGTTCCATCCAAACTCTTCCAACAGATCCAGAAAACATCATTCTATCCAGACTCCAGTAGTGACTCGCTCAACTAGAAATAGAGAATTCAATACAAGCCCATTACACACTATACTGGTATTATAATCCTTCGAAAGTTCTCCTGTTTCTCTCCACCCAAATACTTCAAATGAGGCAACAGGAACTGCTAGTCATTTCTCTTAATGATGCTTACTTACGTGAACCGTCTGTCCATGCAAGAAAGAAAGCTTTAGTAGTCTTTGGCGTGACCAAATTCATCCCTAAAGTGCAAGCAGGGAATCAAGGAACTTCTTTAGCACCAATATATAGTATTATAGCATATAATGCAATGGTAGTCGTAGACTCCTGAATGCACCATAAACAACCTCCACGTACTGATCGGAATTCCTGATGTAAATCATTCCCATATGTAAATTCTTTACCCATGCCCGAAGGATACAGACAGCTGAGAGGCATGAGCATATAGAGTAACTTATTTGTACCGAAAAAGAAAATTCGCAAACACGCGAATTGCAATGAGTTTGGTACGAGGGTTTTGATGCAGAACCCCCTTCCACTACCGTGACGCGGCCCCGCCCCAATACACGCAAATGCACCAACATATAATAACTGGTGTCATGAGAAACATGTCATCAATTATTTGATATGACGGATCAACCATTCACCTCAGTTTACAGGAGGTTCTGTGGTAAAAAGGCAACTTCTGTTTTCTCAAGCCATTCAGAACACTACTGGTATCTTTCCTTTTCAACATTTTAAGGTGGAAATTTGGACTGCGTCACTGACCACTCTCCTTCAAAAGAAAAGAAAAGCAAGACAGTCAAAGTTTCCAAAGAGCTCAAGATGAAATATGATCGTGTACACATAGTTGAAGAGTTCTGCACGATAACCACCAAGATCAAGCAGCTTCCCATACTTTAAGCATGTGAAGGAGTTTCAGGGTAGAATATAGAATCCATATGAGAGAATAACCCTCAAGTCTGCGCACCATACTTTTTACTCAACACGGAATCCAGCATCTCAAATCTTCTAATTAACTTGAGCTTTTGGCTGAGCTCCAGATAATTTGGACTCCCTTCCAGGTACTCTAAGTACGTTAATGTACACTTAAGAAGAAAAAAAAAAACTTCGTTCCTACTCTTGGGGCAATTTTCAAACCACATTTTCTTATGGCTAAAGTAGCCTTTGAATAGTAAGTGTTGTTCATACGAATAAGGGCAATGCTGTAAATAATCAAAAATAATGCTTCTCCTCCTCTCAACTCCTCCAGTTTTCACTAAGGCCACAATAACTTCCACTTAATTGAGTACACATGAAAGCATCGAGGTGAACCAATACTGATACTGCTAATAGAGATAATTGGAAAATAAAGAAAAAACCTATCTCACAATGTGCGTTTCCAAGATTCATCTATCGAGTATAATGCTGTCCCAAAGGGCTGCTGATGCTTATACGTGTACAGATAAACTAGACAGGAAAATTGCATTCCCATGCCATAGAAATACATTGAAGGCCAAATGACAAATCCCTAAAGATGCTACCAACCTCTATGCATTAGCACATCAGTAATACTGACTGCTTCACTCCATTCTAAACTTGACAAAGCCATCCAATGCTTCAATTGCTACATGAAGTCTTAAACTCAACCATAGCAGTCAAATATACTTTGTAATTGATAAGCATGTTGCTTTTCAGGCAAGCTTTCATGTATATCCGACAAAATATACCCGTTGTTTATAGGGAACTAGAAGTAATATTGGAAAGAACCAGCAATTGAATACGGCTTCCAGAACCAGTATATATCCACAAAACAGGCCCAAGAAAATCAACATACGAGTGTCACAGATTGAACCCTAATCTAATTGCCTTTTGCAAGTTTACAGTGCTGGTAATTGATGAAACACAGGTCCCATGAATTGGAATTTGTTCTAAAGCAAGTGAAAAGAAGATTTTCTCAAATGAGAGATTAATACATAGCAAACTTCTTTTAAGATGATTATTACATTTTGACTTACCAAAATGAGTTGTAATCAACATTGAAGAATCCAAGAGACACTCGCCATTTCGCTACCAATACCACAAATCATTTAATTACCTCTTCATACTTCACGCTGCCTGTGCAACCCCCCCCCCTTCTTTTCTTCTTTTGCTGCAATGATCTACATACACACACACAGAAATGCACACACACTATTCCATGGGTACTCACTTTTCGTAATTGCTTCACAATTTTTTGTTAATTCATTTTATATGGCCTCTTTTGCTATTACAAACCATATCCAATTTTGTCTTCCCCTAACATCAGATTACTACCCAAAGTCACTCTTCCCAACTAGTACACATACTGGTTCACCATGTACGTATCTGACTATCTCAGGCAATGGATACGTTCATCACATCGCACTTCCTGCTCATATAAACTAAACCCTAGAGTGACTTCCATGGTGTCAATGTACATTAAGTACTCGTAGCATAGAAAAACACGCAGATTAACAACTAATCAACAGCTATTCGTGTTTCCAGTTTCTTTAAAATATACCATTTTAAGCAACGGAAAGCACATTTAGTATTTGGCTGCCAGCTGTCCTATTTGATTATCCACCAACACCTCTGAATGAAACGACTTCAATGAATTTAAGTGAAGAAAATAGATAAAACGAATGGGCAAAATCAACAAATAAAGACGCATATCGATAGTGTAACTTGCAACATCAACACATGTAACCCCATATATACGCTTATACGCCCAAACATACGGACACATGAATACATGATTCATTAGACTTTAGTGGGACTTTATAACGACAAAACAAGGGTTGATTCAAAACACTGATGTATATCATTAGATTGTCTAGTCCTAAATAGCAATATATATGAACAAAATAACAAGGGAGCAAGCAATTGAGAATGATTAGCATTTTAGCAATGAACATTTGATGAACACCGTGAATTAATGCAAACAAATTTCACCAAATACTGAGGATCACTAAACCTGATAAAGTAGTAGTTTCAGCTTCAGCAATGTTTTCCGCTGCTTCATGTTCTTTTTCTGACTCCTCATCGTCATCATAATTCTCATCATCAAACACAGAAGTGGAGATAGGCGCTGAGACCTTTGAAGAGAAATAATCCTTTTTTGGCAATAGATAGTCCTCTTCTGTGATTGCTTGGATCTCTGGTCCCTCATATTGCTCATCAATATCTTCATAATCAACTGCATCTTCGGCCTTGGCATCATAATCTACTCATAGATGGCACAGCAAAAAAAGATCAGATGGTTAACAAGTATAATGATTTAGGTTTAGAACTTTTAAGGCTTCTCACATAAGGGAATACTAATAACAGGAACTTAATAAATAATTGTCCCAAAAAAATAAAAAAAAATCCAACGTCTAAATATATCCGTACATATAATTAAATGGCTTGCTAGGATAAGTTTCTGTAGGAGACATAGTTATGATTCATACTAGTATTATAATTCCATGACTGTTTTCCCTCATTAATCAAGAGAGAGAGAGAGAGAGAATAAGCTATTCATATAAGTTTTCCTACTCTAGAAATATTTGTGTTTGTGTTCAAGTTCAGCTAGTCATATTTGCTACTCAAGGTAGAAACCGAAAACACTTTGGAATGAGGAATATAGTCCTTATAAGTGGATGCACCATGTTTAAAACAATTGTACAATTCAGCTGGTCCAAAGTGATCCCTAGAAACACTGCGCCAAGAATTTTTTTCACAGCATCTTCAGTTTTTATCTTTTGTGTCCAAAAATGAACGAAGGTATGCTATCAGTGGGAGGGAGACATCCCTTCCTAATTCCCTCCCCTCAATGCACTCACATAGAAAACTCAAACCATTTATCATCAGCGGGATTGAACATTCTCCACTGTACCAACTGATTTCATTTACTTTTATCAAGCCAATATCCACGATCTTCAGACAATACACAAATCCATCGAGACTGGTGTGCAATGATAAGAATTGGGCAAAACATCTTGATCATTTATTCTTTTTAAGGTACCAATGCTCAATATTCATGAAAGCATTTATTTGGCGTAATTGGTGAAACCTGCTAAGTCCAAGTCTGATGTCCGTATGAGGAGATTTTGGGAAAACGAGAGAGGCAACTTTATGCCAGTGTGCAGTGTTATGCAACGATCAATCCTTATTGCTCGTCCCATTGGTGGGAGAGTGGTTTTCATGGCCTCTCTTTGGGCGCTGGCCAGGAGTGATTTGGTGGGATTCTGGTTTCATTTAATCAGACAGTGCCCTTTTGTTTAGTTTCCATCCATTGAATTTTTTTAATTTCACTTTTTTCTTATGTAATCCTTGTCTATCTTCTGTATCTCCTCTTTTTATCTATATAATTTCTTCTGATCATCAATAATAATATTCATAGGCGAACTTGAGGAACTTGAGTCTTATCTGACACATTTTTTCACCATGTCGGAGTAACATGAGAGTCCATAGGCAACAGACTGAACACACTGCAGTCAGTAGTCACAATGCCTTATCAATGTAAAAGTGACAAGACCACGTAGTAAATGACATATTTTGCATTGAAACATTACGAAAGAGTTTGTCCCTCAAGATGACAGCATTTTGATCCCTGCAATTATTTCTCTTGCAGTGTGGATACAACAAGACTACCCATCCCCAGCCCCTCCCCCACTTTCCCTTCCCAAGATAAATTCATACATGTGTGGTTCGCAGGCAAAGAGAATAACAGTTTAACAAGAAATTATCTTAAAATTGAAAAAGTCATCAGTCAAAGAAACAAAGATACCAAATGAAAATCAAAAACTGCATGATAGAGTTCCCCGGTCTACAACATCACCTTGTTCAGCAGCATCAACAGATATTTGTGATGACTTTACAGACAACTGAAAGATAAAAGGGAAATAGAAAAAGCATTAGTGTGCAAAGGTATATAATACTGGGATCAAAGTTCGCTGTACAAATATAGACAAGGCCACAACTATGGCTCCACTACCATAATAGCAGCTGAAGTAAATAAGTGAAATATCGTACATCAATATCTGTCAGTGATGAACCTAACTTGTCAGCCAGCGCAGCAAGATGCTCCTTTGCATCCTGAGAAAAAATATTGTAGAACTCCGTGTTAGTAAGTGATGAAACAACTTCCAACCATCAAATCTTCGCAAGAAATATGAAAAGAATAAGCACTATATGGAAAAGACAAGCCAACGAAGAGTTGCCTTTGGTTAAACATCCTAAGGGATTCTCATTGATTGTTCTGCAAATCTTAAATCAAAAGTTCAACGATAATGAAAACTTCTCTAAAGCAGAGAAATAAATAAAGGCAAATTGCAGAAATGGTCCCTGAACTCAAAAAATATTTCGGAAAAAGTCAAACTCAAGATTGCTCAATTTTGGTCCTTGTACTGAAAAAATTAAGCGCAATTGGTTCTAAAATCTAATTTTGATCCAATTAAATTTGAAATAGAAATAAACATGCATGGTACTTGCTAATGGCGGGGCAAAATGTATCATATTCACTCATTTTCTCTGTTTTTTTTTTAAACTTATTTTTCTTGTAAAAAATGGAGAAAATAAGTGAATTTGACGGTTGGAGGTTTTTATTTCCGCTATTAGCAAGTGTCATGTATACTTATTTCTATTTCGGAAAAAGTCCTTAAACTCAAGATTGCTCAATTTTGGTCCTTGTACCGGAAAAATTAAGCGCAATTGGTCCTAAAATCTAATTCGGATCCAATTAAATTTGAAATAGAAATAAACATGCATGGTACTTGCTAATGGCGGGGCGCAAAATGTATCATATTCAGTCATTTTCTCTGGTTTTGTTATTTATTTTTCTTGTAAAAAATGGAGAAAATAAGTGAATTTGACGGTTGGAGGTTTTTATTTCCGCTATTAGCAAGTGTCATGTATGCTTATTTCTATTTCAAACTTAATTGGACCAAAATTAGCATTGAGGACCGATTGCGCTTGATTTTTTCAGTACAGGGACCAAAATTGAGCAATCTTGAGTTTACGAACTTTTTCCCAAATATTTTTTCAATACAAGGACCATTTATGCAATTTGCCCAATAAATAAAACAAAATTTTACTCCCTCCATTCCTTAATAAGTGTCCCTTTTAAGCTTCTCTTGTTCCTATATAATTGTGCCATTTCTACTACCAAGATGTCATTGATATTTATTTTTTTTCACTTTCGACCCCTATTAATTGCCAAACAACATGCTTACACATTAATTCTCTATATTTAATAGGAGTGTTGTATCGAAACGTAATTCGGTAAAATTTCTTTTGTTTTTGTTGATATCAAAACCTTTCAATCATTTTCTTAATATCTGTGCATAGTCAAAAAGAGACACTTATAAAGAAATGGAGGGAGTAATAGATTTCGAACTAATAATTTCGCCAAACTCGTCACGAGTTCTTCAATTTACATAATGAAATTCATTTGTAAAAGCATAATAGACAGATGAGACCTGAAGTATAAATGAAAGAAGATATACCTCATCAAGGTAATCCACGTCAAGATCACCTGCTCCATCAACATTTCCAAACATGAATCCCAAAAGACGATTATCCCCATCGACCTCTTCATAATCTTCCTCATCATCTGCCAATCCAACAATCAGCAATCTGAGTACAACGGACATGTCGAACTACGAGTACAGGCAAATACATAATTATAGTCATCACTAACTCTACGTAAATATATACGGGAATTTCACCTACCTACAAGCAAACCATCTCTCGAACCTACTTGTCAGTGTCTACCTTGGGGGATGGTTTTGATGGAAGAGTGAATTCGTTTAGGTCACCTATACAGATTTCCACTTAGTATACTACTTGCCTAAAGCAAATTAAACACTATGCTCAATGTTTATACATAGACAAGCCAGTGTGAACACACACATAAGCACACAGCTATTCCTGCTCCCAGTGGATATGTAAGCTACCCAAGATCATTCCAAGAGATGGAATGCACCCAGGGAACCAATACTCTGTGGTCCCAAGAAGTTAGTTGATCCACGACCAATCATGTCTAACAGATCATGTATAAATGCTAAACTTGCAACATAACAGAAGGGGAGATAGCTTTACCTCTGTAACAGTATCATTCATACCTTCCATGGGCGAGCTCATTTATAGGTGGTTCATTTCAGCGGTATAGTCGCCCCTATTAGTAATTGTATGAAAGCTGATTCGAAGTTCTGCTGGACTCAGGAAGCTGATCAAAGATTTCAGCTCATAAGGCCAAGAATATCGGAAAGCTCCGGTACTTGCATTGTCGGATTTTGGGGAAGTTCTTGAGGTGGGCTAAGTTTGGTATACTTAGTCAGGAAGGGCATCCTATTACTTTCTACGGTGAAAAACTTAGTGGGTCACCTTATGATGTTGAACATTACGACATTGGCAACACTATTTTATGCATCAGAAGTTCATTCCCAATCCTGATAATGAAGCACTTAAGTATATCAACAACCAGCACAAGTTGAATAAGAGGTATGCATAATGAGTAAGTTTTCTGAAGAGTTTCTTTCTCGATAAGGCATAAGGCAGGAATTCAGAACAAGGTTGCCTATGCTTTGAGTCAACGAGGTTCTTATCAGTAATGAGGGCAGAGGATGACTACTTTGGTCCTATTATGCAAGCTGTCATGAGTGGCTGCATTTGAGCATTCCAAATTCAAAGAGCTGCAATTGCATTCCAAATTGTTCTTTAAGAGAAAATCGTTGTCAAAACAGCATCCTATTGCACACTTTGGTCAATACAAGAGTAAAGCATTGGTGGAAAGTACGTACTTTTGGTAGCACCAGTTGCTAGGCCTGTGGAGAGGTGCTAGGTATGCCAACGTTCAAAGGGTGTGTCTACTAATGCAGGACTCTACACTCCTCTACTGATTCCATCAGTTCCTTGAGTCATGTTGGTCCAGACTTCATCCTTGGCCTCTCCGCAAACAGAGGAGAAAGGATTCCATTATCGTAGTAGTGGATAAAGTCTCAAAGATAGCTCATTTTATACCCTCTCAGAAGAGCATGGATGTTTCAAATGTCACAAATTTGTAGTTTAAGGAGGTATTCCTTTTCATGGGATTCCTCACACTATGACTTCTTCTCAGAATCCTAAGTTTATGGAGCATTTCTGGAGGACCTTGTGGGAAAATATAGGCACTCACTAGTGCTTCATCACTTCATACCATCCAGAAACCAGTGGCAAAACAGAAGTGGTTAATTAAAGCTTGGGAAATTTGCAGCTATTCGGGGTTGTCCATGGACCTAGTCCCAGCAGCGTTACCAATTCAGCTCCCATTTCTAATTTGAAGAAAAATCATGTGAAGGCTGATGAGTTGGCTGAACATATTGGGACCATCCATGAGCAGATCAATGGCAAGTACAAACTCCAGCAGATCCTTAATCATAGAAACGTTGTGTTTGAGGAAAGAGACTATGTATGGGCTTTTTTGACTTAGATAGACTGCCAGAATCAGTAAACTCTAAGTTGCATGTCGAAAAGTCGATCCATGCCGAATTATGTAGAAACATAACTAAATTGCATACTAGCTGAAAGCCTGCAACCACCAACTCATCTCAATACCTCAAATGTGTTCAACTTTTCCATTCATGGGAGATCTTCCGAATAATTGAGGACTTCCAACCGGGGCCGCCCATGCAGCAAAAAATAGAGTGTCTGGAGTATTTTCTCATAAGTTCATTTTCATAGAAATCTGGAAACTTCTCTTACACGGAGACTAATTGTTTTTGTTCGAAAATCACATAGTATGAGCATTTCGGCTTCCCAAGTCTTAGTAGTCTGAAAGCCAGTCAAGCTTTATCCTTAAGTTCATGAATTTTTGACACTTGGTCTTGAATGAACATTCCAGTCCTTATATTCAGCCACTTTAGCTTGGTTTTCTTCACTTACTACTGATGTTAAGATTCTCCTTCAATGCCCTTCTTTATTTCTTCTCTAAAGTTGCAAATTACTGCACTACTAACACCGCTTAGCATCAAATACAAGTTTATATCCTGCATCTCGTGAGAATCGTAGTAAAGACTAAAACAAAGGCAAATAACATCCTACAATTACAATTCACAAAATATTTTTCATGCTAATTAAGACAAAATGAATAGTATGTGTGGATCACAAAGATCTGCATCCAGCACTTTGGGACTGCATAGTCACATTTTAAATTTTCGATAACAATCCCTCCTATGTGGCCTATTTAGACTTTAAAATTATATGCTCCATGCCCTCCCTTCCCTTGGTCTCTATCAGGCAGGCCAATCACCACCTTGATTACACATACAGCTTTTCCTTTTAAATGGTATATTAAATTGATTTAAACTTTCTCTACAAAAGTAAAATATGCTTTAAATAAAATACATGGTTCACACTCTACCCATTATTGAAATATTGAAAAGGGGCACTTGAGAACAGGAAAATGAAATATCATTTGAAAATCTCAGGAACGGGAAAGAGATCTCAAATGGTTCTGAACAACTCAACCAGAAAAATTCACTAGTTTCCCATACCGAGCATTAAGCGCTATTCACAGATCTGGGTCAAACATTCATCACAAATATCTCTTAATTTAATACTATATGATATTTTACAAACTATAAACTCTTTCCTTTTCCACAGACCTTAGTTATTCTAGTGTTAATTTCACATGAAAGATCTAAAACAAAGAATGAAATACCTTCATCCCGCTCATCTGCACCTTGGCCACTGTGAGATGTGCTACTGATTTCATGGCCCATGTATTGACAACTCTACATAAAGTGGACACTCTAGTCAGGACAAGCGTACTTAATAAAGATAAAACACAATTATTAAACTTGTTGGTGTTTCATTTTCCTCCAGTACACATTTGCATGATCAAACTTATCTTTTTCCTAAATTTAGGATTTTACTTATTAAAAATTTATAATTATACTTAATAGCAGCTACTTTGCAGGTAATGTTGTTTGCATCACTAGTGCTATTTGCATTATAGTAGAAATAGATAAATAAACCACAACAGCCGAAGTATCAACAAACAGATCAAAGATTTACAGCCAACCATCTGATATCTAAAGAAAATTGGAGCAAAGATAAACTAAAATTCAGTCTCCAAAGAACAATATAAGAAAACTAATTCACCAAAGAGAGTAAATGTTAAAAAGCTTCACTTTTCTTTACCAAATAAGTCAGTTAGAACAATAAAATGGAATATATATATATATATACATATATATTATAATGTGCTAACTGATATGTAAATAAATATATATATATATATATTATGCATATAATGTAGTAATATCATTCTAAGAAGCCTTTCGTTTGCAAACCTGCAGCCACTAAAGAAAGGTTACATATCAGGTGGTATTGCAACTTCAAATGACAAAATCATAACCCATGAAAGATGAGACCTCAGTCTTTTGCAGCAAAAGAGAAGGAAAAGGGTCCCCATTCAGCCCTAATTTCAGCTAAAGAAAACACTTAACCCAGAGAAATCTTAAAATCTTAAACCACTTTTTTCCCACTTCTCCTCCTCGCTCCCACCCAAAAAAGAAAAAGAAGAAATATTTCAAACTATTTAATCAAATAATAATGAGCTTTAAAACTGAAACCAAGAAAGTAGAGTAAATAACTGGAACGGGATAGTTCTGAATTCTGCTTCTTTTCTTTTTGGAAGAAAAATTACAGCTGGGGAATGGGTAAAGAAAGAATTTGATGGAAGTGACATGAGAGGGTCGGAAACAAACCTGATTCGATTGTGGGGAAACGGTGGGAGGTTTTGGAAACTAATAAGAGCGGGGTTTCTTTCTCCCTTGTCTCCAGAGCTCTTGCAGAGGCTTTTTTTAATATAATTTCAAACGGAAAAACGGCAAGCAATTGTCCTAGCAGCTATAGCTGAGCTGAATCGAAGGCCAAAGATCAGGTACAGGACAGGACGGCAGGGGAGGGGAGGGGATGTACTGAAAAGAAAGAACCTCCGGGGAAGAGCCAAATTGATCTATTTATGGGGAATTCAATTGTTTAACTTGTAAAAACTTATGGCGGTGTGCCTCTCGCGTGACTAAAGTGGAGGGGTAAATTCGACTTTTCCACTCTCCTCCAACAGGCCGCGACAATAAAACCCCACCCCGCCAATTCAACCGACGCCTTCCCATTCATTCCCCCCCCCCCCCTCCCCCCCTTTTCTGCCCCAAACCAATACATTACCAATCAACAATTCATCTTTCCAATTTCACCAAAAACTCTAGAAATCAGAAGGAGAAAAGGGAGGTTTACCTTACTTAAATCGCGCTGGCCGGAGTGGGGTCTCTCTCTCTCTCTCTCTGATAATGAATCAAACATTGAGAGTTCAGGGGTATCGAGTGTAACTTCTGATAGTAGAGGGAATCCTTCTGTAGTTAGTTAGATAGTTATTCCCTCTCCTTCGTTTATATTGTTTGTGCTCTGTATACATTGAATATACGTTCTGTGATATATGAATGAAGATTTTCCCTCTTTCTCTCTCTATTCTCAATATCATGGTATCAGATTCGTCCGATCCTATTTCATACACTTCCGCTTGAAATGTCCTCAATCAAACCTCAGATTTGGATTCCTAATTCAAATCCATTTCTTCGACAGTTCTCCTACATCAATTCTGAGAAGAATTCAACATGTCGATTGCCGTCAATAGCTCGAATTTTAATGGCGATGATGAAGAAGTGCCGCCGGTGGATGACTATGACCTTGAGACAGTCAATGTTATTCTTCCTTCCTCTCATCCTCTCTATCTCCACCCCAATGATTCTCCTGGTATGACTTTAGTCTCTGAAACCCTAGATGGCAAGAATTACACACAATGGCGAAGATCTATCATGTTACATCTCTCTGCTAAGTTGAAATTAGGGTTCATAAATGGCACACACAAATGTCCACATCCACAGTCAAAGTATTATGATCACTGGCACAGGTGCAATGATATGATCATAGGCTGGATATTGAATTCTGTTTCATCTGACATTCGATCATCTCTACTCTATATGAACTCTGCTAAAGCAATTTGGGATGACCTAGCTATTCGATTTACTCATGGAAATGCACCACAAATATTTCATCTCAAGAATGAAATGTCTCAATTCACACAGGGATCTCTGTCGATATCTGCCTATTTTACCAAATTTAGGTCTCTTTGGGATGCTATTGATAATCTCACACCTCTAATTAAGTGCACATGTGATGCTACTGCTGCCTATCAAGAACAACATGATCTGCAGATGATAACTCAGTTCCTCATGGGCCTCAATGCCAAGTATCATCATATCAGGAGCAATATCCTGTCAATGACACCTCTTCCAAGCATTACTAAAGATGTGTCAATGCTTGAGAATGAGGAAGACATATCATCCACTGCATTACTCCCAACTCCTGACATCACTACAGCACTATTTTCTAAAGCCAGACAGTTCAAACCATCTGTTTCAACTCATCCTGCTAAGAGATTTGATAAAAACCCCACCAAATCCACTCTTCACTGTGACTACTGTGGGGGCCAAGGTCATCAAAAGGACACCTGTTTTTATGTCAAGGGGTTCCCAGACTGGCATCCACTCTTTGGAGTCACACCAGATCCATCAAGAATGCCCAAAAACAGATCCACTTCATCTAAACCAGCTGCTAATGTCACTCTTCATGCAGATGCTCCAGTTGTTCAAGCCAATGCAACAGTATCCACAGGTCTCACAGCAGATCAATATCAAGATCTCTTGACAGCTCTTGGCCAATCTTATCCCATCACTGCTCCTAGTTCTGAAAGTCAAGCAGGTATATCTTCTTCTTTTCCTAGTGTTATTAGTTCTATTTCTCAGGTTAACATAGCTATAAATGCATGCCAGTGGATTATTGACTCCGGAGCATCTGATCATATCACTAACTCCTTTTCTTCTTTAACTGATCCAGAACCTCTTTCTTCAATCATTCATCTTCCAAATGGTCTTACTGCACCTATCACACATAAAGGCACTGTTCATCTCACATCCTCTATCGTTCTTCTAGATGTCCTATTTGTCCCTCAATTCAAGTACAACTTGCTTTCCACAAGTAAACTCACATCTCAATGCAATTTATCACTTACTTTCTTGCCTACTATCTGTGTATTTCAGGACCTCTCAACCAAGAAATTGAGGGGGATTGGTACTATTGATGGTGGCTTGTACAGACTATGCCTCTCCTCCAATACTCACAGCCCAGTCATTCTCTCTTCTACCAGTACTATCACGACTGATCATTCAACTACTGTCTTGTGGCATCATAGGCTAGGCCATTTACCTTTCAGATCTTTAGCAAAACTTCCTTTCATTGATTGTAATACTGAGACAGCAAGTTCTGCTCATGTTTGTGATGTCTGTCATTATGCTAGACAGACAAGAATTACATTTCCTTTGAGTTAAAGTCATAGCAATGAACCTTGTGCTCTTCTTCATTGTGATTTGTGGGGTCCCTATAAACACCTTACATTCAATAAATTTTCTTCTTTTCTCACCATTGTTGATGATTGTACAAGAACTACTTGGACGTTTTTGCTCTCTTCTAAAACAGAAATCACTTCAATTATTCTCAATTTCTTACAGTTTGTTAAAACTCAGTTTAATGCCATAGTCAAAACCATCAGATCTGATAATGGCACAGAGTTCTTCAATACCTCTCTATCATCTTCTCTTACTGCCCTGGGTATTGAACAACAAAGTTCTTGTGTTCAAACTCCCCAACAAAATGGAAGAGTTGAAAGAAAGCACAGACATCTTTTAGAAGTAGCTAGAGCCTTGAGGTTTCATTCCTTCTTACCTATACACTTCTGGGGTGAATGTGTGTTAACAGCTACATACCTCATCAACAGATTTCCCACACCAATACTTCAAAACAAAACTCCTTATGAATGTCTCACAGGTCACCCTCCTTCTTACTCTCATCTAAAAGTGTTTGGGTGTTTATGCTTTGCTTCTACACTACAAAATCAAAGAGATAAGTTCTCTCCTAGATCTACTAAGTGTGTATTCATAGGCTATCCTCAAGGCAAGAAAGCCTATAAGCTCTATGATATGTCCACAAACAAGATTATCTACAGCAGGGATGTCCAATTTCATGAGTCAACATTTCCATACCAAACTGCTTCTGATGTGCCTACTGCAAACTTGTCTCCCTCATCTCCTTTATTCACTCCATCATTCTCTCATGTTCTACAAGATGATGACAATTCTGTTCTTGTTGAACATGCCACAACTTCTTCTCATCCTCCTGTTTCTGTCCACCAAGAGTCAGATTTGACTGAATCAAATGTTCATGCTCAACCTCTTAGTTCTCCTCATTTTCCTTCTATACCTTTACAATCATCCAGACCTGTAAGACCTAAAACCATGCCTTCAAAGTTCAGAGACTTTGTTGGTCTCCCACAGTCTTCCACTAGGTCTGTAAATTCTCTTATTTCCTATGATTCTGTCTCTCCTTCATACTTTAATTACATTTGTAATATTTCTACCATGATAGAACCTAAAACCTACAAAATGGCAGTCAAAGATCCCAACTGGTGTGTAGCTATAGCTAATGAACTTGCAGCTTTAGAACAAAATAGTACATGGACTGTTGAAGAACTACCTCTTGGTAAGAAAGCAATAGGTTGCAAATGGGTGTTTAGAATTAAATTTCTTTCAGATGGATCCCTAGATAAGTTCAAAGCAAGATTGGTGGCTCTAGGTTATGATCAACAAGAAGGAATAGATTATTTTGAGACTTTTGCTCCTGTAGCAAAAATGACAACAGTTCGATTATTTTTAGCCCTGGCCTCTATCAAAAACTGGATAATTGTGCAAATGGATGTTTCAAATGCATTTCTTCATGGTGATCTTCATGAGGAAGTGTATATGCAACTTCCCAAAGGCTATGTTCCTCCTTCTGGAATTGTTTCCAAGTCCACTCAACCTCTTGTGTGCAAATTAAACAAGTCCTTATATGGCCTAAAACAGGCTCCTCGACAATGGTTTCAGAAACTCCATACTGCTTTACTGGAATATGGTCTGCTTCAGTCGTCTAATGATCACACACTTTTCACTCTTACTACCTCTACATCTTTCCTGGCTGTTTTAGTCTATGTAGATGATTTGCTAATTGCTGGGACTGATTCTCTTGTCATTTCTGCTTTTCAATCATATCTCCATTCCAAGTTTAATATCAAAGACCTTGGCACTTTGAAATATTTTCTTGGCATTGAATTAGCAAGAAACAAGACATGTATCTATATGCACCAGAGGAAACACACTCTGGACTTGCTTCAAGACACCAATCTTCTACACTCTGCAGCTTCCAAGGTTCCTATTGAACAGCACCATGGCTTGACAGTTGACACTAGAGTGTTTGTCACGCCCCAAACTCGAACCACCGAGTCGAGGCGTGAGCTAGGGACTTCCAAGCTACTCAGTCTATTTTCAAATAATTTCTCATTAAATTTAAA
>JAOWAN010000043.1:4602265-4612299 GCA_028566635.1 Lobelia cardinalis
TGAATAAGATAATGAAAATATATGAAATATGTTGGATGTTGAAATATTCAAATGTTGTGATATATCTGACTCGTGATCTAAGCCTTAGTCAATCATAGAATATTCAAGTGGAGCATTCCAGCAGCGAGGAGTAGACTAAGTTGGATGCAAGGAGTAACACTAACAAAAACAAGCTGATATGCTACACTGAAGTCATAAATCTTGATGTCAATATTGCAACAGATTGCAGAGAAACTAGCTCGCATGATAAGACATGCCAGGTGCAGCCAGAAAACCCAAAGGTGCCCACACAGGTCATTAAAAATGAGAAATCCACCCAAATGATTCAGGGTGGAACAAATCGATACTTTAAACTGGCAGTAATTAGCCTGTAAGTTAAAACTAACCCCGCAATGACTTAGGAACATAAACCCTCTAGCTAGGTAGCTGGCAGTGAAAATGCTTCAACGTTCAGACATATGAAAAGTTTGAAGAAAAAACTGAGAGCAAGAACAAATGAGCATAGAAATATACGGGAGGTCAGAATGTGAAAGAGGACATCATTGCAAATAGGCAGTATGAGTTGAATGAAGCAAACTCACACATACAACACATAGAAACAGTGAAACCCGAATATGAGGTAGATAATTGGAATTGTCTAACCATGTAACTTAACGCTTATAAAAGTGTGTTCAAGTTTAGTAAATATGGCATCATTCAAACAATTTAGCTTAAAGATAAGAGGATCTGATGATGTAGCTATTCTCCCAAACAAATCTGCACAAAGAAGAAGAGAGCAAAAGTGAATATGAACTGAGCAGAGAAGGAAGGCAGGGACCTTTTAAGTTGTAAGTAATATTGTTCAATTTTTAATAATTTTACTGAGGGACAAGCTTTGCATTGAAAAGCTTCTAGAACTGGATACAAAAAGAATAGTCATGTAGGCAGTTCGTTTCTCAATGTTATAATCCCTAATACTATCTAGTTGAGGAAACTATAGAATACTGAATCTAAATCTGCCTTTCGTTTTCGCTTTGACACTTAAGAGTGTTCATTTAATTGTGATGACAAAGATACAGTCCAAAAAGATGCTAAATACTTCAAAATGATAATAGTGCAAGTAGGCAGTCAATTTCGCATGTTTGTTTCTTGGCCTGAACACATAAAACTTGAAATACACCATTCAAACATCAAGACATGCATAATTAGGTTGCATAGCATCCTTGACAGCTAAATAGGGCTGTGTAGGTGCAGCAACCTAGCTACTTAACCTTGAAGACCAAATAAAAGCATAACAAAATCAAATGTTAAAACTACTCAACAGTATAATCATGTATAAGAAAGAAGAAACTTTAATGATGTGGTTCAGATTCAAGTAATTGCACAAGGTAGCTAGAACTTAGAAGGAAAGGAAATTACGCAAAAGGATCTTGTGCAAGGAGGAATCCATTAGCAGAAATTTCTGTGACCAGCTTATCTCGATCTTTACCAGTTGAATGGGCAATGCATCGATTTAGAACACAACACCCATGCTGGTGAGTAGCAATATCAATACAGAACTTTGCAGCTGCATTAAAAAAAAACTGCAGAAGAGAGAATTAACAGAAAATAGATCAAAACAGAACTTTGCAGCAGCACTGAAATAATTGCTCAAGAGAGAATTAACAGAAAAGAGAAAACGTGTGTTCTGCATAATTGTTACGAGAAATATAAAAACTACTGGTCACTATGATCCTGCTATTAGATTATGTGAGTATGACTCTGAAATTCCTCACATGTTCAAGAAAAAAGAATCAAAATGAAAGGTAAAGCATGTAAAAGAGTGAGATACTTGAACAAAAATGTATGGAATCATGAGTGAAATATTTATGCTTTGATTATTTATTATATTTTTACTGTGTAAAATGCATATTTTGCTTAATCGAAAGAGTACATCGATCTTATCCTCATACGAAAGATATAAATTATTTTCAGCATCTGCCTGACCAACATCGAGAAGCAATCATCCTGCTATGTTAGAAAGGAGTAAAAAGCCAACTGCCATTTGAGCTTAGAGTAATGCTATATACCCAAAAACTAAAGTATAGGCTGATAATTAAAAATATTTAATTATATAGCATTCTTTTAGTGTGTGCATGAGTTGGAGTGTATACACACACATACCAGACTCTTATATTTGGCATACCAAGTATGAACATCAAAACTGGTTAGAATTCTGCCATACCAAGGTGCTGCCCCTTGTGAGATATTCATTATAATTCATGTCTTAGCCATGAGAGTAAACAAGAAAATTTGAAACTGCTCGCTGTAGTAATTCAAAAGGACATATAATGACACTATAAAGAAGAATAGAAATCAAGCAAGAAAGAATGAAATGAAACAAAAGAAAAAGATAAAAGTAAATAAGAAATAGACCTTGGTAAATGCTACTGAGCAAGTTGTTAGTGCTAAAGCACCCTAAAGCTGTATCTATACCTTCTATATAAGTTTTTGTGCGTCTAAATAAAAAAGAACTATGTACCAAGTCTATGCAGCCCTCTCCCTAAACCTTAATACTTTTCCTGCCCAAATGAAAACAATTTATTATAGAAAAGGATGCACAATTAAGTAATCCATATTTGAAATATCACCACAAAAGTAACAGGGGAATAAACACAGCCAGATACAAAATTATCTGTGAAGTCAAAAAACAAGTAATACTATACTTATACTATTTTTGACGATGATCTGCAGACGTTGAATGAAAGACTGCCTTCACACAAATGCAAAGGTGAGTTGTTAGAGAGAGTGATATGTACTTCCACGATTTTTACATGAAATAGTAGTAAAACCGTTGCTCTTTCTGCAGAGGAACTTAAGACGAGTATCCCAGCAAACTTTAAGACAGAAACTACTTGTGAAACAATATTTAACCACAAAGCTAGGCCGGCTAATTCTGATGGTTGACTGTCCATGCTTGTGGAGATGACAAGTGTGCAATATTGTTGGACTAGATCGTGGCAGTAAGCTAAACGAGATAGATTGAGTTACTACTTACTCGCTTAGATATTCATTGAATAATAACTAACCGATAAAAGCATATTTCACTGGAAACAAGTCGGTACACTAGATAAAATCGTTTCAGAGCTTCAACTTGAATAAGACACTCATAATGTTGATTAGAATAATAATGCGCTGTTGCTAGCACAATGTCATTAGCTTCAGCTCCAGCGAACAGTGTAATTCCCATGATATGTAATAAGCCATGCCGAATTATATCAATGAAACAGAGTGCATTGCCTAGAGAGTGCAAAAATATGAGGAACTACAGCCCATGTAATATGAGGATGCTGCATTATGTTTATTGGCAAACATCTGAGTTTTAGGCAATATATTATGCTGTTGATAAGGGACAGAAGAACATACACTATACCTTATTATGGTCCTTACTGAGGCATTGCAAACAACGCTGCACAACATGATTTCCATTAACGTCCTTAATGAGATCAAGAAACCCTGGCTTTAACGCATGTATAAGTAGTGCAATCTGCTGCCTAGTCTTGAGAGTCTCTATCAATTTCTGCACTGCACGTGTCCTGGAGTAAAGTACCAAACCAAGTCAGCAAACAGGAGGCGCAAAAGAAGCGTTTTGAAAGAAATTACTGTTTAATAAAAGAAAGGAAGTTACCCATGTGTGTTCAAGCAGAGGCCGATAAGCACTCCGGGTAATTCAGTCACCTTGGCAACAATCTGCATCCTCTGTTCTTCACTGCAGACTTCAAGTAATTTCTGCACGAAATAATTCCCGAATTGATCCATCATGAGTTCAACAATATAATTGATGGTTTCAGTAAATATTATCTGAACATCCTGAATGCTTCCTTCATCAAATATCCGCTGCAAAAACCGACAACCACACTGATCCTTTGCCAGAGAGTATATATAATCCTGTACGTCACCCAGTGAACTATTTGTTGCTTCCCCGGGCAATGGATTAAAATTCCTCAACTTCAAATCATTTTCACGAATTCCTCCTAAACTGAACCCAGTAACTGGTTTGAATTTTTTCTCCCTCTTCTTACGACCCTTTGAGCGATTAAGCCCCTTGTCAACACCATAATTTAAGCTATTTCCTTGTATAATGAAACTATCTTCCAAATCGAATCCCTTAAGTTTCTCTGGTGCTGAAGGGAGAGAAAGACTGCCCTTACAACTTGGATTTAAAGTAGGATTCTCCATAAACCCACCCATTCTTCCACGCATTACATTCAAATGGGAGGAATCATTTCCACATTGCTGAGACATTGAGGAATAAAACCCCTCCCCAAGACTAAGGTTGCTCATTTGTTCATTTCTTGCCTCACCTAAATAACTTAATTCCTCATGTGAATAAATGGGATTTGAAAACATGGAACGACTACGACTATGAATACCCTTTTGTAAACCAAGCAATTTCAACCCCATATCATCATCAAAGCTTTTAGTTTGTGAAAGCCCTCCAAAATCATAAACACCATTTTCGAACACATTATCTAAGCAGGAGTTATCAACATGATTATAACTACCACTAGAAAAGCAATCACCAAAACCAAACACAGTATCACTGGCATCCTTTTCATCTCCAATATGCATCTTATCATAAAAACTTTCAGCCAAAAATTTCTCAATTATCTCAACGTTATCAGCAGTGGGATTCTTGAAAAGCAGGGCATGGTTATATAAAGAAGGGTCATTATCAGCACCAAACGGAGTGAAAGAAGGTGAGGAAGAGGAAGTTCCATCCTCGGATGAATTACAACAAAACCCATTACCACCAGACAATAAAGAGCATGAAGAACTAACAGGAGAGAGACTAACAGGCAGATTATAAGGGCTAGTTTGGTAATTTTGATGAAGATGCTTACTGAAAGATTTCACCTCATTTAAGCATACTTGATCAAGCACTGCATTGCCATGGCCACCTTCCTTCTTCATCATCAAAAACTTTTTCTCGTTCCCAACTTGTTTAGCTCTAAACATCTTTATACACACACGGACAAACCCCACAACAGATATTTTTATATATGTTCTTTTTTATAAGTGACAAACTGCAGATATTTCTACGGAAGGAGAGATATTAAAAAGGAATGTGACAAAAAAAGAAAACTGTAAATATCTTGAAACCCAAATCAGATATGATGCTAGAGAATATATATATATTTTTATAACCAAAGGGAGAGATTACATCAATACAACAACTGGGTAGAGATGATGGAAAATGGGTAGTTTAGGAAGGGAATTTGGGTTGCATTTGAGTGGCATTTGTGTTTGATTTTGGGTTTCTTTTGGGACCAAAGGGAATGTGTGTGTGTGTGTTTTGGTTTGTTTGAGTGGAAAACATATATAGGAAAAGAAAAAGGTACGGTACTACTGGCAAAAATGGTGGTAAATGGTAATGGTCACGCCATTAAAATGAAGAGGAGCAATTCTGCAATATGGACACACAACTCACATAGTACACTGCTGCTCTGAGTTCTAACAGAAAAAGGAGGAAAGAGATTGGAGAGAGAGAGAGAGAGAGAGAGAGAGAGAGAGAGAGAGAGAGAGAGAGAATAGGTTTATAGACTTTGAGCTGGATGATTTTAATATTTGTATTTAATTAGGGGATTAATGTGTTTTTCTTTTTTCTTTCTTTCTCTTTAATTGATTGCGGGACTAGCAGTATTTCATAACAACCTTTGCTTATTCTTCTGCTTCAGTTTCATCTCACCCTTCACTTCGGAGTTAGGAGTCGATTTGTTGAGTTGGAATCTTCGTTACAGATGGAAATTATATCAAGATGTTAATTTTATATTCATGCTATGTTGGTCGGTATACCGAACGCTTTGACACTCGTTTTTATAGGAGCATTCATTTTTTTCCGAACCTACATACAGATTATAAATTATGTACATAACATGAATATAAAATACACATAAGTTATATTATCATGTTCATAACTATTATGTGCATTCTATATTTATATTATGTACATAATTGATAGTCGTTATTTACATTTGACACCTAATTCATAATTTTTATTTTTATTTTGACACTTATTGCTAGAAATGTTTAGACGTTTGTTATATCAACTGCTTAATAAATGGTGTGGTGTCACATGAATCACGTCTTAATTTTTTTAAAACTCATCTTAAACTCTAACTTTTAAACCTTAAACTCTAAATTTTAAATTGGACATGTGACGAAAACTGAGATATCGAAACAAAACAAAACAAAAAATCTGATCAACTTATTTGTTCTTATTTAAATGACTAGCATTTTACCCTCACCTGGGTTTATTAGACAAGCTTCTTAGATTATTTTTTTTCTTAATATGATTGATGTAAAATTATTATCAATTTACTTCTAATGGTAATGAATGATATTTAATTTTTAATATAAATATTAATTTTTTATTGCATATTTTTGAATGTTTAGAACATTATATAAGTAAATATTAAAATTAAATTGTAAAATTTCGTTAAACTTTAAATCACTAATGGTGATTGTGGTGGCGACAACTAGTGGTGGGCAAAATGGTTGGTGGAGATGGTAGAGGTGGTGGTGGAGGAGGAGGATGAACTTGGTGGAGATGGTGGTGGTGGTTGCAACAAAAGCGGTGGTGGTGGTAAAAGTGTGTTGAAAATTTAAAAGAATAGATGATAAATTAAGTGTATGAAATGAATGTATGATTTCAAATAGGATTAATATTCTATATTGAAGAGAAACGAAAAATGATGCCCAATTCGAACGAATCAATTTTTGACATTAAAATAACGCTATAACAAAGTTGAATCCAAACTCGAAAACTGATTCGGACTATGCTGAAACCGAGGGAGCGTTATAACGCTGCGACTAACGATTTTTTTTCTTTAAATTTAAATTTAATGACCATGTCTGTTGAAAAAATTGTATTATTATTGTTTCGCACCAAAAAGAACAAATTTTGGTCCCCCCCCCCCCTATACTCCTCCTAAAGCATAGTAGCGTATTAGGCAAAGGCGGCAGGGACAGCTACTTGTTCTTGATACCCAAGAAATGGCTATACACTACTTGTCCCTGTGTGCTCCAAATCACTCCACTACTGTTACACGATCATTCATTAGTGTTGATATTACCAGTAGGCAGATTTAGTGCGATGAGTAAAAGTCCATTAAACCGTTCAATTCAATATAAGTCATTTAAATACACGTATATGTATTAAGATGTGTAAAATTGTATTTTAGTGTTAATAAATATTTAACAGATTAATTCGAGTTTAATTTAACACATTTATTATTCAATTTATTTAATCGGTTAATTAAATAATAATAATAATTAATTAGGAGTTTGAACACATTACAACTTGTTGGTTTCTTAACAGAAACGTATATCATACATGTGATTTGACCAACCAAGAATTTTTCTATCTTTTTTATACATGTGATTTGACCAAGAATTTTTCGATCTTTTTTAATCGAAGTAAATTAAAGGGTCTAAATTAAAAAAAAATTGTAATACTTTAATTCATTTTTAAATAATTAATTAATTAAAATAAACCCTCGTTTATGATTAATTTATGGCCCACAGAGTAGTCTACAAGTCCATTACAAAAAATTATAGAAGCCCGTGTAATAGGAATGAGCCCATTAACACATTCATCATAGAAGCTAGAAAGTTCGTGAAAAGTAAAGAGCAGATGCCCAAGACTACTAGAACTATCAGTTGGGCCCTATAAATTTCCGGCCAATCAACCGCATGACTTGTACCAGTTGATATTCTCGGTGTATTAAGGGTTTTCCATTTCCGATTCCAAATCAAGCACAAGCAATCAAAAGCAATTTTCCATCGCTTAGCAATAACACATCTTTCAAGAGTTTCCAAGTTCATTCCGATTCCGGAAAAAATGTCGATGATTCCACGTTTCTTCGGGAACCGGCGGGGCAGCGATTCTGATCCGTTCTCACTCGACGTTTGGGATCCATTCCGCGGCTTCCAGTTCCCCTCATCTTCACTCGCCAATTACTTCCCAGAGTTCTCTCGAGAAAATTCTGCATTTGTGAACACGCGCGTGGACTGGAAGGAGACGCCAGAGGCGCACGTGTTCAAGGCAGACCTGCCGGGACTTAAGAAGGAAGAAGTGAAGGTGGCGATCGAAGAGGACAGGGTTTTGCAGATTAGAGGAGAGAGAAACGTGGAGAAGGAAGATAAAAACGAAACGTGGCATAGGGTGGAGCGGAGCAGCGGCCAGTTCGTGAGGAGGTTCCGGCTGCCGGAGAATGCGAAGTTGGATCAGGTGAAGGCGGCAATGCGCGACGGAGTGCTGACTGTTACTGTTCCGAAAGTGGAGGTCAAGAAACCAGATGTCAAATCCATCGAGATTGCTGGTTAGATTCATAAGAGACAGTTGATTGTGGCGGTATTGTTTATGGATAATGTAATGGTAATTGTTAGGAGACTTAAGTGTTTCAGTGTTGATTAAGTACCGAAAAAACGAGCAACATTGATATTAGGGCCATTGATGTTAATTTCTGTGTAATTAATCGTGTTTCTGATCAATGCATAATGCGCAATCATGAAAAAAATCCCACGAGAATACCTTCTGAATAGCTTTTTCACAAGGGTTTTCTGTGAACAAAGGGAGCGCAAGCCCCAAAGAGTATAGGAGCAACTGTGACGTTGGAGTATCAATTTTCTACTGTGTACAACTCGCAATATTCTTCTTTCCCTTGCAGGTTCCGATTCCGATCTGACCGGACTTGTAGTTGTATAATAACTTGGTTTAAGTAATAATTTAATGTTAGTTGTACGATTCGAATTATAATTGCGATTGTATAATAATTTGATCTTAGTTGTACGATTTGAATTATAAATTTGATTAGATATACCCGTGTTCGTAAGCATATGGCGTGTATTTTTTTTTAATAAATGCATAAAAATATGGAAGAATTACATGAGTTAAAAAAATAATAATAAAAAAAAAATTAAGGAAGTGCAAGAAGAATTTAGGAAATATAGAAAGAACTAGGTGAAATTTAAAAAGAATTCAAAAATTTTTAATATATGAAATAGAGCTATTACTATCTCTTTTATACATTTTTTTTTTTTTGTTGCGAGATTCAACGGACAAATGTAGGTGACATCATGCTGGCCATTTTGCAATGCGTAACGTTGTCTATGATCATCTCTGTCGCGATGTACTATTAAAACCAAAAATTGGGGTGGGTTATTTGCTTATAACAAAAAAAAAAGGTTGAACTCCAACCCCGGGAGTCCCCCACCGGAGCAGTTTAGGAGTGTTATGGTGGTGGCCTTAAATTTACCATGCTTCAGTTAAAGAGAAACACAATATCGGAGGCTAGTAAGTTCTGCTGCCCTTAAATTAAAGTATTTGAGTACTAGCATTATAGCATCGGCTCCGAAACAATAGTTGAGGAGGACCTGCTCGACAGCTCTGGTGTGTAACACAAAAAGGGATGATTTTTTGTAACAAAATTTAAGATCAAATTGATTTTTTCTCCTCCGTTCCAAAAATAAATGATATTTTAACTCCCTTTTAATTTCGAAATAAGTGAACGAACAAAAAGTATCCATCATTTTAGGACAAGAGTAACATTTTATGCATCAATCAATGAGAAGATTTTCGGCTCCAAAAATATGTCCATGATCTTTACAAAAGCGTTTGATGGTCCTGCAGCGAAAAATGTTGATAAGCAGCCATGCATAAAACATAGAAGTGCAATTTTTGCATTTTCTATCTCCCCGCATAAAATTTCTTTTGGGCATATTGCAGAAATGATTTCTGTACTGAAAAAATATTTGGGAAAAAGTTCTTAAAGTCAAAATTACTCAATTTTGGTCTCTGTACTGAAAAAATCAAGCGCAATCGATCATCGATTCTAATATCGGTCCAATTAAATTCGAAATAGAAATAAACATACATAACATTTGCTAATAGCGGAAATAAAAACCTCCAATTCATTCATTTTCTCCGTCAAATTGACTTATTTTCTCCATTTTTTACAAGAAAAATAAGTAAAAAACGGAGAAAATGAGTGAATCGAATACTTTTTGCCCCG
>JAOWAN010000043.1:4612399-4629229 GCA_028566635.1 Lobelia cardinalis
ATATTTGTATGGAACCAATTGTAGGAGATCACTAGCTCCAACTTATATACTGAGCAAGAGAAACGTGATCCCTCATTGATGAATAAAAAATATAAATTCTCTTTCTCAACTCTCAATCCTTCTCTCTCTCTATAATTCTCTTCTCAATCCTCTATGTCCTTCCTTGTTTTCTTCCTAAATTCTCTATCCTATCTCTCTACTTCTCTCTAATTTTACTTATGTTCTTCTCTTAAATCCCTATTTCTTCATGCTCTATTTTTATCTGTACTAATCTGTTGAAATTTAAACTTGAATTTGCAATACTGAATGGTAAATTTTGACAACAAATACATATAAATTTATAAATTTATGGCTTGTTGTGGTTAATCTCATATACTTAGGGTGTGTTTTCGTGGACATTTTTTTCCTGTTTTTTGAGTTTTTGATTTTTCTCTCTCATTGGTCCCACAATTTTCTATCTATCTCTCTCATATACTTAGGGGCAACGAACGACGGCAACGAACGACTGCATACACACTTGATAGAATTCGAACTATATACAAACATGACGATTTTCGTTTCCCAGCTAGTTTTCCTATCACTGACATGCAATCATTGAAACAAAATAGACATTCAACGTTCTCAAGCTTGCTTGAAGCAAAGACTAAAGGAGGAGGAGGAGGAGGAGGATTTCCAGCGTCAAAAATGAGTCCGGATCTTCTTTTTCATTTGGTTCATTTTTTTAAAACCCCATTCTAGTCGTTTAAAATATAATCCTAAATTTTAAAATTCTAGTTAATGGGATATGTGTCAGTATTTAAGAAATATGAGACAGAAGATGACACTAAGTGGGACATAAAATCCAAATTCGTCAAAAATCTCATTTGCGGCTGTTTAGAGAGGGGGAGGGTAACATAAATTGTTTCATGCTTCTGTTCGGCAAACTCAAAATCATTTATCCAAATTATTATCTATTCTTTTTAATCACTCAAAATTTTTATCTCCTCTAATCCTAAATGAATGTATTATTTAATTTTTGAAGTTAATTTTTTAAATTAAATAAATTAATTAAAGTACATCCATTGAAATTTTAATTTTTAAAAATTTAAAATTTGTAAAATAATTAAGTAAATTATTATTAATATTTCTTTCAAAATTTAGTAATAATAAGTTAACTCTCATATAAAAAGAAAGTGGTTAAAGTTTAAAAAATTTGGTCAAAAAAAATCAAAAACAAGAAAAGGATTCGGAGGGAGCAAATCAAAACTAAAATCAAATCTACGAGAAAAAATAAAAAATTAAATAAAACTAACCCATTTAAGAGCATCCACAATGGACTTCCTAAAGAGATTTACCGTGTCAACTTCTTAAACTTTGTAATTTTTTTCTTTTTTTCTTCTAAATAGTTTAATTATGCTTTTTATATATCAATAAAAAATATTACTTTTAATAAAATACATAACTTATGAATAAATACGTAAAAATTGTTATTTTTTCATTATATAAGAAATGATGAAATGATTGTTATCTTTTCTACTATATATATATAGAGAGAATATTTACATAATATGATGAATAGAAAATACATAATTATAATGATAATACAAATATTAAGATTTCATATTAATAAAAATATATTACAATAAAATTTAAATTAATATTTTTAATGCCTATAGTTGAGGGGTGTTTCAATAATCTTATTTAGTAATTATTTATAATATATAAAATTTTAATTTTAATTTTTTGTTATGTCATGTTGATTTTATAAAGTCTAATTTTTTTATATATCATTTTATACTATCTTATAATATATAAAAGATTATGTTTAAATAAATAGCATAGTAGTAAATTATATTTTAATGAAATGAGATATTTATAAATAGTGTAGTAATATAAAATTTTATTTTAATAAAGTGGGATATTTTAAAAAGAAATTTAATTATATTTATTATAGCACATTTTAGTTTAAGGAATGTTAATGATGAATTCATTCATAAAGAGTAGAAAAAAAGTATAATTAGCATATAATAGGCCAAGGAGAAATTTTAAGGATGTGGTTTTGTTATTTGTGCAGCGGTTGTTGGCTTTGGCTGCCGTTTTATTCAGTGCTAGTATAGGGAGGGGCAAATAGGGGAAAGGCCGACGGAGGGGATGGCAACGGCGAGTTTCGTAGTTTTTGCAGCAGCTAAACTACTGATTCCGCCGCGTCAACTCAGTAATACTCTTCTTTTTCCTCCTCCTCCTACTGCTGCTACTACTTTCTCCGGCCGCTGTTCTCTCAGACGACCCTCGGTGGTTTCTCCATGCTCCTCTTTTCGTATCTTCCCGGCAAAATTCCGCTCTAATTCCTCTTCAACCGCCACCACGGTCCAAACCAAGCCTGTACCTCTCTCTTTCTCTCTCAATTTTTGAACTCCATTTGATTTGCTTTTCGCATTTCGTTTCCATACATGTAGAATAGATGTAGCTTCCCCCATCATTATAGCAATATTGGCTTCGACATTCATATCGTTTCAATCAATCAATCAAAGGGAGTCCAGTTCCTTTATTGAATTGTTGGCATGTGTATTATTATGGACGGATCACGAGTAGAGTATAACATGGTAATATTTTAATATGATCAATTTCGATCACAAATACAATATTCTAACTCTTATATTCAATATCACATTTCACACATTACTCACTTTCCATCTATTATCTCTATATCTATACACTCACATAAATCAATTCAAACCTTTCACATCACATTCTCTCTCCTCTTTAATTAATTTTTTCCTCACATTCAAACCTTTCACATCATATTTAAATATTATAAATTACAATCAACCTTTCACATCTAAGGACAAAAGAGACATTTTAATATAAATCTCATATTTACTCGTTTAACTTCATCTCATATCATGAACAGTACCATATTACACCATATCAGACTCCTGATCTAACCAGTAGTCAAATTTATAATCCGATCCTACATAAATGGGTATCACAATTTGGACGTAGGTAGTTGTACTACATTAGATTACAGAAGTACTAAAAATTGCAGCATGTTTATAATATCTATGGACAAGTAAATTCACATTAATCTCCGGGCAAAGCATATAAGCAAACTGAGTAATCAAAAGTCTAAACTGAACACTTTTCCTGATACGGTGAGAGTAGAATATAAAAATTTGGGGAAGCATTGGGATTAATTATGTGAAATGATACTGGTTAGTGGTTTGTGATTTCGATGTGGATTTTGTACAACTTGGCGGACGAATACACAGTCATTCTAATTAGCCGATCAATCACTAACTGAATGCTGATGAATCTGAAATCCACTTTATATCTTGTTATTAAGATTGATATCAACGCAGAAAGTAGTTGAACAGCTAGTGGAAGTATGGAATTCTCGATCTCTCTTTTTAGGCCCTTTAAATTTCTGGTGTAACTTCCTAAAACTGCAGTGCTAACTCATAACCTAGTGTACATTCTTTAAAATATAAAGAAGTTGGAAGGTATTTCTAGGATTATGCTGATCAGTTTCTTTTACTCGAGATCGTTTAGTGACAGTTCTAGCAGTATGGATTGTAAACTTTTTCATATAATCATTGTGTAATGAGAGTGTAATCTGAAACAACCAATGGTGAAGCAAAATCAATGATATAGATGGCAGTTGCTACCCATTTGATTGTGAGATATTGCTTCCAATTAGTTTCTCCTTTTGTTCTTGATCATTTTGGGTGGAGGAACTAGAATGCTTACTATCACTTATTTGAAATCTTTCTTCAAAAGGTAGAAATTATTGTTATTTTAGGACATTTATGATATGTTAAACAAAAACTTTACACAACATGGTTATTCCCAGCCCCCCTCGCTTTATGATTCTCGTGTGAGAGTAGTTTATCTACACGACACTGTCATCTTGGAGTTTGTTTGTCCCTATTGAATTTAGACTGATGAGTTTGATTTATTAGTAGTGGTCAGTGGATAAGCTTAAATTTTTGTTTTGTGTATATTATTGTAGATACTCTGTCTCTACTTTCCCGTATTTACTCGGTAGCTTTAACATATATGTTGGATTATGTCTCATTAGTTCCTTAGCTAATAGTCTCTTTTCTGCACTCTCTTATAATATTTTTGTTAATATCTACGAGTAATTGGTTCTTGTAGGATTCAAATTCAAATGAAAACGAGGAGAAGATTAGGAAGAAAATTCTGTCTTGTCCGATTTGTTATGACCTATTGACTTGGAATGGTGATCCAATATTATCAGTGTAAGTTACGTTTCCACATTTTAAAAAATTCCTCTTTTTGGCGTTATTTGACTCTTTTCTTCCCTTACTTTTTTCTTCCTCATGCCCGATTTTCTTATGAGCAATTTCTTCATATTGCTTCATGACATGTATGCTAATTGTATTCCTTCGCTGATTTCTCCATTTTATTGTATGCTATAGGGACTCTGCACCGCAGTCTAATTTGCAATGCAGCACCTGTAAGAAGGCTTACTACGGTAATGAAACACATATTGACCTGACAGTAGCCAGCGGCTCCAAGGCATATGGTGAATATAGACCGGTTTCTACAGAGATCTTTAGGTAGTCAAAGTACTAGCTTTTGCAATTTTCGTGATCTCAAGTAGGTACCATACATTTGCAGTATGTGTTGGATTGGAATGATAACATTCCAAGGAGGATAAATAGGCGGTTCTTTTCTCCATAATTAAATCCGTATCCAGATTTACTCTTTGTTTATAAGCGTTGGGATTTAGGAATTTCACTAGTTAGTAGTATTTGTTTATAAGCGTTGGGATTTAGGAGCAAGTTCCTGGAAGATTATAGTTGAATGTTCTTTATCTAGTGTACATAGGGCACGCATGATATGGGTGTCACGCTCCTATTTGCCCTGGTTTTGTTCAGACTTAGCTTGTGGGCTATTTGCTAGATAATGTGTATTTTAGGGTTGCTGAGGTTTACATAACTCTTTCCTGAAGACATTCATATTGCATTGCATGATTGAATTGATCTATTATTTATCCCAGATTCTTTACCTTTTTCGTTTTATATACTGGAAACTTATAATGTTATCTTATTATGCTTAAAATGATTTCTGCTGACTCTTAATAATTAACAATTCAGCTTCAAACAAAATGTTTAAGACTCAAGGTTTTGTGGTGTTTTTTGTACCTCACATTGATTACTTTTGAGTATGTCTGATGAAATATTTTATAGAGTTTCACTGGTATGTCTATATTCCTCTTTTATATGTAATAAATGATATCTTCTTATAAATAAATAAATAAATATATATATATAGATGTACAATGTCTCTTTCGTTTCCTAACTTCAATGCCTATGAGATGTTTAGATGGACGGTTAGCATTGTAAACCTCTTAGTATTGTGAACTTTTGGTTTTTATATTCTCGTTATGAACATCAATTATTCACTGGAACAGGACTCCTCTTGTATCATTTCTTTATGAGAGGGGCTGGCGACAGGGTTTTTCCGCAGCGGGTGGTTTCCCAGGCCCAGAGAAAGAGGTGGTGCAATTCCTCTTATTAATTCACCGCATTTTTTCCTGAAGACGCTCTCAGATGCACTTTGCGTTAATTCACTTACGATGTGCCCCACAGTTTACATCGTTTAGAAGATTGATGATCATTGGAAACTCAGCCTGGAAGAACAGTTCAGTATTAGGAAAATTGTAGCTATAATCTACAGCAAGGCAACATGAATTGGTTATTTTAGACATTTCCCATAAGATTGACACGATCTAATTGATTGATCAATGGTTCCAAATTTTTCGATTTTCTTGTCATCACAGCCTCTCAATTATCAGTATGCTTCTCTTAAGTTCTCTTGTCAACAACCATGCAAGCATTCAACTCAACCAATTGTCAATGGATGGAGAGGCTACAATGAGCACTAGTTTTTTCATTTTCCAAAATTGAGATTGATGGATCATAAGAGCTCCTAAATGGTTTAAATACCTTAAATCATCAGATTTTTTAATTTTGTTTGTTAAAAGTCGTGTCTACACGTATCAGCGTATGCTTACTTTTAGATACTAAGAGTAACGTAACTATGATGTTTATTGCAGTTTGATATGATGAAAGATTATCTTAAGCCTGTCCTGGGTGGTAACATTGTTGATGCTAGTTGTGGAAGTGGAATGTTTTCACGTCTTTTTGCCAAGAGTGGATTATTTTCTCTGGTCATTGGTTTGGACTTTTCTGAGAACATGTTACGCCAATGCTTCGAGTTCATTCAGAATGAGGACAACTTTCCTAAATGGTACGTTCGTTAACTTATTTCTTTTAATAGTAAAAAAAAAACATTATATCAGCTGATTAATTATACTACCAAAGAATGGAGATTTTGAATATTTTTGCTAATTTCTTCCTGAATTTTTGCAACCTAACGACTTTTGAAATCTGTGATCTAGATTTTGTCTAATTGAATCTTGTTTGATTCAGGAACTTGACATTGGTTAGAGCTGATATCTCTAGACTTCCATTTTCCTCGAGTTCTATAGATGCAGTGCATGCAGGTGCAGCTTTGCACTGTTGGCCCTCTCCATCAGCAGGTGTAAGCATTCTTTTTATTATATTATTTTGTTGTTTAAATACTATAAGACTAAAGTTATTAATTATGCTCGTCAAGCTCTTGAGAGTTAAAGGTATAAGGTGAAACTTGGATTGATTCCTTAGGTTGCTCAGCGTTGAACTGGGACACCAGAGTGCAATTACATTGATTGAGCAGTTTCATTTTTCTGTATTCACTTATGATATGTGTTTGAATGAGAGGGAATGACTAATCCACTTAGATTACATGGTTTGATATGGAAAACGTTGAAGAAACATTGGCTGCAAATCTGCAATGTGTTGTTGGACACTCTGATATACATTTCCTTGAGAAAAGTCACTGAAGTCTGATATTGGTGAGATAACTGACATTTGAATCCTCTATCTCAGGTCAGAAAGGGGGGGTGGGGTCAGTTTTGTTGTTTCTTTGGCCTCCTAATGTTTTGAAACAATGCAGCCTTTTGCACAACATTCATATGATTGATATGTATAGTTAAGAGGACGCTATCCATGTAATTTAGGAATAACAAACAAACTATCGCATAAGCATGTCGATGGCTATGGGTCGCGGATCCTATACAGCTATCAGTTGTTACCTTCCTGTGCTAGCAAGTATTGTTCAATTTTGACGTGTGGAAGTTATAGCAGATTGTACAACCTTATGGCTTCTGGTTTTCTGATTGTTTAATATTATTTTCTCTATATCCCCGTAAAATGTGCCCGTTAAACCGTTCTTTGCTCCATTATTAGCAGAATTTGCAAAATTATTTTCTCTAAATCCCCATAAATGTGCCCGTTAAGCTGGTCTTTTTAAGTTTAATATGAGTCTGGTCACACTTGCACAAAAGTATGCAAACGCTTAGTCCTTCTTCAGCTTTATACTTCTCAGCAATATTTGGGCTAGGCTGAAATTGGATAATGGTGTTATTGTTTAATATTGCTGTATAGCCTTATTGGTTGATTATGCTGTAGTTGTTTTCCTTTCAACATGTTAGTTCCATCTGTTTGTTTCATTTCTCCTTTTTATAGCAATGAAATCATTGACCCTGTAGTTATGGTCTTGCAGGTAGCTGAGATAAGTCGCGTACTTCGACCTGGAGGAATTTTTGTTGCTACAACGTACATACTTGATGGGCCTTACTCCTTTATCCCGTTGTTGGCTCTTCTGCGCCAGGTTGGTTTTTGTGCTTGATATTAATTTTAAATCTACCAATCGTTGATAGTGGAAAATGAGAAGTTAAAAAAGAGGAAATGAGTAAAATGATGTGAACTTCTATGGATTAAACAAGGTCAAGTCTTTTGTTCATGATTTTTCTTCTCTGTACTCGAGGTGCACCAGATACTGATCAAAGTCATCCCTGTCCTTGTGCTAATCTCTAAATATGACTAATAGTGGGTTATTTGTATCTTATGGTAGAATATTGGACAAATTACGGGTAGCCACATCTTCCTGTCTGATCGCGAACTTGAGGACCTTTGCACTACTTGTGGACTTGTGGATTTTACCCGTGTGAGGAATAGACGGTTCATCATGATCTCTGCGAGAAAACCTACCTGAATATTCTCTTTTTCGCTACTGGTATCTTGCTTCTTGATGACATAAACAATTATTCGTGCTAGACTTGTGGCTTGCAAATGTTCAAGACTAGTGCATCAGTGATGAAGTTCCTCGTGGTGCTGCTGTATATCTAATGTCAGTGGCGTCAATTGTAGATGATAATACACATGGAAGCTGTCCAAGATCATAAAAATACTCCTACATACATTCGAAAGGAATCTCAAGTTTTGGTTATAACTTGTCATTCTGGTTAGTTCAATTTAGTTGCACCTTTACTAAAAATATAATCTTATGTACTCATTTTCATGAAAAATACAAAAGTTGTAATTCATTAGTATTTGTAATATACCGTCAATCATTGAAATTCTTGTCATCTAAAATACAATTACTAATTTCTTACTGAACAGGTGTCCTCTCTTTTTAGCAGTTAGTGAGATTCATTTGCACATCTTTACTTTAGTTGCTCTAGTCGACGCAGAAGTCACTCAAGCACACTTAATGTAAGTAAGAAGTGAATACAGGAAATGGCTAGAAAGCAAATTTATTTCTACTTGATCATCTGTACAAACAAAAATGTTCCGTATCTTTTGTATTTCCATTTCTGTTGTCAGGAGAAAGAATACAAACCACTATGCTACGCATAAACTTTAGTATATCAACTTAAACAGTTTCATTGACCTAGCTTTAGTCAACATCAGCAATGTATGAGGCCCAAAAATTACAAAGAATGAAGAGCATCAGCTCACCCTGAAGACTCAGCTGCAACATCCAAATCTGCTACTATCTCATAGCAACTAACCAAAATTTAGCTGATAATCTAACCTTCCAGTGTGTCCTAATAAGATCTCAGTGGCTGCAGAAGAAATATCCCAGGTAGTAGAATCAAGATATTAAAGCAAGCCTTCCAGTACCCTGGTGTCTGAATGCTTTCAGATTTTCAGGTCAGAGTTGAATTAGTTATGTAAACTTCTGATGCTTTCTGTACTAATTCGTATTGGTAATATAAACAAGTGTATATTCTCCAGTAGTCCAAAGCTAAGTTGGCAACACTGGAGCCAAAACAAGGTTCTTGTTGCAAGAACTATTTTCCCATATTTGCGAAAGTCAACTGGCGATAAAGTACCATCTTCTCATCACTATCATCAAAACTAAGAGCATCCTCCTCCCCTTCATAATCCATTTCAATTATTGTCTGTTCATCAGTATTGACCTTGAATTTCTGTTTAGCCTGCATAACTTGAGAATATTGTCCTTCTGCAGTCAAATTGTCAGAATCTATCAGTTGCATCTCTGACTCTATTAAAGTGTCCATTTGAGCCCTTTCCTTGTCTCTTGGGTAGGCACGATAGAGGAAGGAATAGATGAAGCAACAAAGTGCCATTGGAATAGCTATTGACGTGTATAGTGCCTTGGCCAATGATGCAGCATTTCCTCTATCTGTTGCAACATCTTCAGATCCTTCTGCAACTGGTACATAACCATAAACGTGTTGTGCCAATATGCCAACGACAGGAGGGGCAAAGGATGATAGAACAGATTCAAAAGATCGATCCAAAGCATAGATGCTTGTCCGGGTTTTCTCGGGGACAATCTCTGCAAAAATTGGACTGTCCAGACTATGTTATATTGTTATAAACAGATTTTGATCCTTTAAATCATTATTTCCACTCGGAATAGTAAATCCATATTCACCAGCAACTGGGAAAAAATAAAAAAAGAAGAGAAAATAAAGTAGTAAAGTAGAAGTGAGTTACTTGTTTGTGGCAGCAGCATTCCACGATATGCAAAATCCTGTAATGAACAAGACTGTGGCATGTGAAAACATAGTAGACGGATCATCTCGTAACACAAGAAAGAGTATTGCCGCTAGAGGGATGGCTGATGCCGAGCTTATTTGTGAGAGGATTATCCTGCCAGAATTTGGAAGGCGCTTGGACAAGAAGTCCCCCATCTTACCTCCAAACAGTCCACCAAGTGAGTTAGCAATGACAAACATGCCTATGAGAAAACCAGTCTTCGCATGTGAGAAGCCAGTAAGTTCCAACCACATGGCTGCAAATGACAAAGCTGACCAAGGGAATGAACCGGTCACACCCTGAGCAACAATAATTTGGAATGATTGGATCATCGTGACTGATTTCGCTTCCTGAATCAGGTCTTTCAGTTCTGACAATAAGGATTTACTGGTTTCTTTCTTTCTAGCTTTGATACCTCCCTCTGAAAAGTGTGGGTCATGGGCAAAGAGGCGAACGAGAAGACCCACAATGACACTGATTATTCCAACAAGATGAAATGCAATTCTCCAACCTTCAATTCCTAAAAATGTGGTTGGCGCTATCAGTAGTGAAAAGAGCCCACCAACTATTGCGCCGATGTTGCTGGTAAACTGCAGCCACCCAAAAGCAATACCACGATTCTCATCATCAGTTGAATCAGCTACTAAAGACTGAATTGCAGGTGCAACTATCGCAAGACCAATCCCATTTAAAGCTCTTGATACTGCCACCTGATGAACCAAAGCAATCAGAATAAGTGTGCAAGTTGTGACAAGAAGAAATAATATCTTCCTACATCACTAGAGAAGCTTCAAATGCAAAGAGATTTGTTTCCTTCTACATCTAAATTTTCCCAAAGATTTGAGGGTAAACTTTAAAGTCAAAATACTTGGATAACTTCAGCTTGGTTCTTCTGGACCTGGGCTTAGGTTTTAAAAATTAATAGCTAATTTAGTACTCAATTTGTGAATTCAACTCAAACAAAAACTTAGTGGTCATTTTTCCTTCACTCTTTAAAAAAAAAAAAAAAAAAAAAATTCCAGCTGCAGGTTTAAACTTGAATCCCCAAATTCAAGAACCTGTAACTCTTTCATGCTGTGACTAATCTTTGCTATAATGGTTTTATGAATAAATGACCTTGCTGTTGGGTTTTAAGTCAAAGTTCAATTCCTAATTAGAGTAGGAGAAGATTTGAGACCAAACAAAAGGAAAGATTTGATGACCAAGTAATCCTAATTGTATTAGGAGTAATCAATTAGGGTTTACGTGGCTATATAAGGGGTGCTTGAGTTAAAGTTTAGGGTGTGTCGAGGGGTACCAAGGGAGAGTCTCCCTTCGGGGAGAGAAATATTCACCGAATGCATTCCTTCATGAGTGTTGAGATGGAGAGATGCATTCGCTCTTGTAATTCCGATGAAGTAAATATTTGGTGAGATCATATACGAGAGATTGAGAGAATATTCGTCATATCTCTTGTATTGTGAAGTTGAAAGTTTTTGCGAGTTTCTAGATTAAAACTCCAGATCTTGTTACTCCATGATAATATAGTAAAGTCGTTGATCGGTTGGTGGACGTAGCCTATGAGTTCGGGTGAACCCGCTAAATTTTGTTGTATTGTGTGGTTGGTTTTTTTCCATTATGGTGTTTCGTCCCAATTAATGGTGTTCGTATAACAAATCTTTTGTATATGAGATGGTTTTCCCAACAAGTAGCCGATGGTTCGGGACCGGGTAAAGAGATCGGTAGCGAAGCAACAAAAGGGAGTAGCAAAAAACAGAAAAATTGCCTTAATTTCGCGGGTATAGCAGTTTGTTCCAGATCTGCGCGGCTGTAGGAGAATTGGCGTTGCAGATTCGTCAACCGTTGGATCGTCGCGATTTTTGGATAGCAAGTTCACAAGACCACATTCTTCAATCTGAATGGTGGAGATCAAGATTAAAGATTTTGCGAAAGGTAAGTTTCTGGTCCGAAGTTGCTGCCGTGATTTGAGGTTATATTTGTTATGTGCTTGAAGATTAATTTGGGCATATGTTGAAGAGACGGAAAAAAAAGTTGTGGTGATAGCAAGACTTAATGAAGAAGATCAACGAGGCGAAGAGAATGTAAGTTCAAGGCTTTGGAGGCGACAACGACGAGACTTGGTTGAAGAAGATCGTGGAAGAGTTTTAAGTTTGAAGGGAGAGATGATATGGAATTTGACTCGAGGGGAGATTTGTTGGGTTTTTGAGTCAAAGTCCAATTCCTAATTAGAGTAAGAGAAGACTTGAGCCCAAATAAAAGAAAAGAATTAACGACCAAGAAATCCTAATTCTATAAGGAGTAATCAATTAGGGCTTATGTGGTTATATAAGGGGTGTTTGGGTTAAAGTTTAGAGTGTGCCGAGGGATACCAAGGGAGAGCCTCCCTTCGAGAAGAGAAATATTCACCGAGTGTCTTCCTTTAAGATTATTGAGACGGAGAGATGCATCTGCTCTTGTAATATCGAGGAAGTGAATATTTGGTGAGATTCGTCAGAGAGTGAGTGAATATTATATCTCTTGTATTGTGAAGTTGAGAGTCTTTGCAAGTTTATAGATTAAAATTCGAGTTCTTGTAACTCCATGATAATATAGTGTAGTCGTTAATCGGTTGGTGGATGTAGCCCATGAGTTCGGCGAACCACATTAAATCTTGTTGTATTGTGCGGTTGATTTTTTCCCGTTATGGTGTTTCGTCCCAATTAATGATGTTCGCATAGTAAATCATTTGTATATGAGATGGTTTCCGCTCTCAACACGTGCTAAGAGAGATCAATAAGAAGTAATATAGGAAGCAAAGCGTCCTTCATTCAATCTCGAGGGTGAAAAAGGGCATAATAGGAGCTCTAAACGACCAATGATTCAAAACATGGTGAATTGGCCATTCAATCAGCAACTCAGGATTCACATTGGTTTTGCTCCCACACAATCTAGTGAATCACATAAATTCAGGGAGATCTACTATTCCATACCCAGCAGGCACGGAAGCATCCCTAGCCCATTTCACAAAACAATTACTAGCAGTTATTGTACACATTTCATGATACGGAGTAATATGCTATATCTTCTTTATGTTTGGATACTAAAAGAGCCACCACGCATTTCCATCAGCCCAGCTATTTAATATAAAAAGATCTTAAATGTGGTGATGCTGACAGTAAGCTCATTGACGCTCACAACATCAGTCTTCATTAATTTTTTAACCTTAATATATACACTAATATTGTTCATTGCCAATATTAGATGATCCTTTTCTATAACCATCCAAAGGAAAAGCATCACACTATAAGCAGCAGCCACAAAAATCCTCAATATCTTTTAAGGTATATTTCCTCGCAACTTAGCCACAAAAATCCTCAATATCTTTTAAGGTATATTTCCTCGCAACTTCGTCCTCTCTGAACCCATTTTTTCCATGTCGGCAGCTACCATTAACAACTCAGCTGCACCTTGACCTGCCACACCCTCAACTATTTATCCCCTCAATCATAATATTTCCCACTTTAGAACCCCCCACGAGGCCTGTGGAAGAGAGCTCTCACAAGTCCACTAACTTGTGAAGGCCATCATTAAGTTGAGCATTCTTGTCCAGATACTCCATTAATCTGGTGTCCAAGCCGTGTGTTGCCAATATTTTTCAAGCATCACATCTTAGGTATCGTTTTTATTCATGTCAATCAAATACACACCCCACTCGAGCAGTTGTAGTTGAGGATACTTTGCTAATAATGATTATTTTAAGCTTCCGCAATTTACCCCTCACCCCATATTGAGCTTGAAATTGAATAAAAATTTACTCTAATCCTTAAAATCCAGAATATAAACCAATTCTAATCATTTTACCCTTTGATCATATAGACACTTTGAGCAAACCCAAGGAAGCCATCATTTGAATTCAATTCAGTAAAGTACATCAGATTGATTAAACTCACTCACAACCAAAACTTCATCACCTCTATCAAGTCAATTAGTAATCACTAAAAATATCAACAAGGGTGGGTAAGGGGCACCAGCAGTGCAGTGAATTTACACTTATCCATCATTGGATTAGATAGGTGTACGATGAGTAGGGTAGATGTTTGATCAAATTATGATTAAATAACATACCTGAAGCAGCAGTATACATTCACTCCTAGCGCCTTTATCCCAAAAGCAACAATTATATGAATAACATTCAATTTTCAAGAAAATAGCGTAGTACGGCGCCGTAAAATTCAAGAACAGAAGTGGTGAAGGGAATGGTTGGCCAGACCTGGAAATAAGTGGTGGAGAAGGCGACAAGGAAGGTGGCAGCGGCCCAAAGAAAGGCACCGTAGGCAATGATGTGGGCCCGGTTATGTCGGACCGCCAGGTAAGCCGCAAGCGGGAAGCAAGAGGCCTGTACTAACGACCTGAACAGAGTCAACGACCCAAGCCTTGTGGGGTCCGCGTGCAGCGCTTCCCCTACCTCCTTGTACACTCCCGGCAACAATGACTCGTCCGCCTTCTCCATTATTCCGGCCAGGTTCACCAGTATCAGCGTCAACGTCTCCGGCACCATTTCTGCTGAAAGAATTTTTCCTTTCTGAGAACTTCTCTCTGTATTCTTCTTCCGATCTAGTAGTAAAGGTTGAATTCGTAAAAGTACTATCGGGCGGATGGAGGAAAAGTCAAAGGTATTGGTCAACGTTCCAAGGAAATGGAGAAAGGATAGGCCACGGTGACGGCCGCCGAATAGTACAAGTGTGAGTGATACGTCAGTGTCTACCTACCACCGGACCCGCTACACATTTTCTGTTCGCTTTCTAATATTTCTATTGGGCTTTGTTTGGGCTTAAACTACTGAGGCCCAAGTGAAATCCTGATTTTCCTTGTGTACTTGTCAACAACATAAGCAAGTGGATTCTTCAAGCCCATCCCACTATGGAATTAGAGTTGTGCGTAAGGTCCAGTTGCTATCATTTTGCACTCCGGGGTGCAAGTTCAAACCGTCCAAATCGACGATCGGATCTTTTGGTTTGGTTTCGGTCGACAACGGTTTGGTTACGGTTCGAAAAAATATTAAACCGCACAGTTCGGTTCGGTTTGCGGTTTCAACACCTCGAACCGAACCGAACCGATATCTAATATATATGTATATTTTTATATAAATCATTCATATTTTAATATTATATTTATATATACTCTTTTTAATTATATATATAATAGAATAATATTTATATGCTAACTTAAATTTAATTTTATTATGATGAACTTATAAATTTTATTATTTTAAATTTAATCGTGCTAACTGTTATGTAAGCAAACAATATAATTGAGTTATATTTTAATTTTTACTATAATCATAGGCTATTAGTGTTAAATATAGTGTTTGTTTTTAATTTTTTGTTATAAATCTTATGTTATATTTAGTTATTTATAAAATTTTCTAAACCGAACCAAATCGAATCGCGGTTTATCGGTTCGGTTTGGTTCGATTTTTTAGTTTGGTGGTTCGATTTAGGTTTGAAATTCTCCAAACCGATAGAATATGGTTCGACTTGCGATTTATACCCCAAACCGAACCGTTGTATTCCTAATAGGCAGCCTCCCTCTAAGACGGTTGGGTGGGGGATAGAAAGCTGCAGATCAGTTTCTTATCTAAAATTTCACTCTTCCCACCATTTAGTGAAGAATTATGTCCTCTTTGCCCAGTCTCTCCCCCACCCAAAGCACGCTCAAAATTTTAGAAAACATGTTATTTGACCACTGAACTGAGCAAAAAGCGATATGGATGCAAGATGAAAATGACGTAATCCGGTAATAAATATTACTTGGGCAGAGTCTTTGATTTGGAATCCCCCTTCTTGTAGTGTCTCCATGGATCCATTACATTTCTCAACTTCATTCTTGAGAAGAAAGCAAAAAAAAAAAAAGGGTCAAGACCTTTATGACAGAAATACATGTGTAACATTTATTAAGTTAAAAAAATGTATTATTTTATTAGTAAAAATATTATAGTACGTACCTATGTTTAGAATATTCTTAAAAAATAATAAAAAAAAAGTTCCTTTCCTTACTAAACTTTTAAAAATAGTAATTTTTTTTCTCATAATTACTTTAAATAATACCTTATATTTGAATAAAGAACATTTGCTTCTCATCATTATTTCAAATTAACTCATTTAGAATACGTATAACAATCAATTACTTTGCATACCTTTATATTCAGTTCAATATATATTTCGTCAAATTATTTTACACGAAACACCTAGGAATTGAACCATGTATACCCTCCCTCCCTCCCTCCCTCCTGCTATAGTGCTATTGCATTCAGGGGCTCGTAATTGTACCAATAACTTTTTGTATATGTGGCTCAGTTTTGCCAAGGGAGCAACTTGTTGAGTGATTGGAATTTTAACTTCTGCCCGAGAATTTAAATACTA
Source organism: Lobelia cardinalis (assembly GCA_028566635.1). NCBI lineage: Eukaryota > Viridiplantae > Streptophyta > Magnoliopsida > Asterales > Campanulaceae > Lobelia > Lobelia cardinalis. The sequence continues at coordinate 4,628,700 of JAOWAN010000043.1, forward strand.
TTGATCGCTCTGTCTGCGATCGGTGGGACCGTGGATCATCTTCTCCGTGCTCTAAATCTGAAATAAAAAGATGAGAACACACGTGAGCTTGAGCAGGGTGGTGTTCCCCGCTCGAACTCTCCGATGTAAGAATCAGTTTTTCATTGCCGAGTTCCCAACCTAGAGAGAGAGTGAGTGAGATAAAACCTATTTTTTATACGAGGGGAAGCCCCCTATTTTCTCTCCTCCTTATGCAGATAGCTCCCATTCCTGATCATTAGGATGAGTAGGATGTTAGTTGGGATAAGGAGTTTATCTTAGGGGACAGGTGTCGTATCGCAAATAGTTTGACCAAATCTGGACTTATCAGTAGCCCCCTACTCCCTGTTGCTAGAGATTTATCTCGAGTATAGAGAGTAAAATACTTGTGGACTTGCTCGTATGAAGTGTGTTTGAAGTCGGTCTCGGTACGAAAAGCTTCTGCGGTGAGCTTTTGTCGAGTTGACCTCGCATTTCACGAGGGGCTTTTTTGACGATCGCTTTACGCTCAG
>JAOWAN010000043.1:4630815-4644262 GCA_028566635.1 Lobelia cardinalis
TTTTATAAAAATTTAATATTGTATTCTAAAAATTATTCTTTGTATCCTAGTGGTTCCTAAAGTTCTTAAAATAAGATAAACACAGTCCTCTTTTCTTATCTGTTTGTCCCAAAAAATAGTGTTACTTTTAAAAATAACAATCATTTAGTATAATTTAGAAGTAATACAAATATACATAAATTTCTTTTTAAGATGAATGAGTATATATATATATATATATATATATATATACAATGTCCCTTTTATAGAAGGTACTTCCTACATTTATAATAGTTGTATTTTTAAAAATAAAAAATTATTTTAAAATAGCTGAAATTTTACATATTTTTACTATACTTTTTCTAAATTGCCTTTTATCTCAATTCTAAAACTAAGGAGGAGTTAATACCTCTTGATTAATGAGAAAAAAATTTAAAGAGACTGCATATGTGAAGAGAGGATAAAAATAAAAAGTTAGAAAATATTTAATGCACTCCTTAATTATTGTAATAAACCTTAAATATCAACTTTTGTGAAATAGAGGAAAGTAGTATGCTTATATCGATATTTGGTCAAAGTGAAATGAAATTGACGGAAAAAGTCAGGAATTAATTCTTCTCATCAAATTATAGGGGCGATTGGTTACATGACTTACATCTAGGGCTGAAAATCGGACGGATTGGATCGAAAATAGGGTGTTTCGAAAAAATTCCAAAAATTTTCGGAATGAAAAATCAATTCCAATTTTCATCCAAAATTTTTTCGAAAATCTATATTACGTTCCGATTTCGGAAGCATGTATATTTTCGAAATTTCGAAAATTTCAAATTTCGAAAATTTTGGAAATTTTTCGGAATTTCAAAACTTTTCGAATTTTTTTGAGATCATAAATATTTTCAGAAAATTATTTATAGAATAATTACATAGAGAAAAAGTAGTTAAGACAAATTAATAGATAAATACATTTCACCAAAATCAATACATAAATTACTACAACTAAATCAAAAAATTCATAACCACTCAAAAATTTATTTTTAAAAAAATTATGAAACTTTTAATTTATTTGTAATATATCTTTATAATTGAAGGAGGCAATATATTTTTTATAATTACTATATATATTAAGAAAAAATATGTTTTTTCCAAATAGAGAAAGAAATACTTACTAAAGTATATTTCATATTCTTTTCAAATGTATATTTTATAAAAATAGAGTAGGTAAAAAATAAAAAGTTATGCATATGTTATGAAATGTCTAATTTTTTGAAATAAAAAGTGATTATCATTATTTTAATAGTAAATTTCTTACTTTCAAAATAGATGAGGTTTTACACATTTTTACATAATTTTTCTAAATTGCCTTTTATCTCAATTCGAAAACTAAGGAGGAGTTAATACCTCTTGTGATAAAACTTGAAAGTAAAGACATGGAATATGTAAGGGTCATTTTTTCCAGAAATTAAATTCAGGCATCGCCCGCAATAAAAAAGGTAATAGAAAAGTAAAAAATCAAACTCAAATTACAAAGGTATAAAAAGAACAAATGGTATATGGAGTATCTAGGTGCTCCTTGTTAGGAGTACCTTTGATAAAATATTCATTTTATGATGTTATTTGTTCATTTTTTAAAATTAAATGTTCATTTTTATCGTTGTTACTGAAAATCAACAATAACAGTAAAAACAGTAAAATGAATATTTAGTTATAAAAAATGAACAAACAACAAATTAAAATAAATATTGTGTCTCAAAAGGAGCACCTAGATGCTCCATATAATTTCCATAAAAACAATGAAACAGAAAATCAAATATCACAAATTATTGAAGTAAACAATATATACAAAGCGAAATGGTACTCCTAAAATTCAACTAGTAACATGACCGGTTGGACTCCTTTGCGTAGAATGCAACAGAGCTCCACTTTTTCGAAACCTATACGTAATACCTGCGTCTCAAATCTCAATTCTCAGTCCTCGTTTATCTAGAGTCTCTTTTTGCTTCTTTCATTTCGTTTTAATTATTTTAAAAACGACTTAAAATTTTCAGTCACTATCTAGAACAATTAAATTAAAATAAAAGAAATATCTTTTATCATGAATCCCAACTTACACAAGAAGGCACTGATAAGGTATATTTTAGTTTGATTATAATAGATATTATTGTGCGCAGCGAAATCACAACAATGGCACGAACAATCCAAATGCGAAAGCGAAACAAATAAATCAAAGCACACCACACACACACACGAACCGAAAGTAAAGAAGACACGAAATTTACGTAGTTCGAAGAAATTCTCCTACTCCATGGGCGGAAGCCACAGATAATATATTCAGATATTACAAACGAGTGTATCACTCTCTCTCAAGTGTATCACTCACAAATTGCTGGTCTCTCACAATGTATGCCATACAAATACAAATGAGTGTATCATTCTCTTTCAAGTGTATCACTTTTAAATACAAATGAGTGTATCACTCTTTTTCAAGTGTATCAATCTCAAATGGTACCATGATGGCACCCCACTGACATACATTGGCACTCTTTCGAGTGCTGGCCGCATCTCCCAAATTCATCCCACTAGACTATTTATAACTTCCAAGAACACTCTAAAAAATGAACCTAAACATGTTTTGGGAAGACCAAAAACCAAGTCTACCTACCAAATTCATTCACCAACTAGATTCATGAATACACAAGGAAATGAACATGAAAAACTTCAATTATCAATTTTAGAAGCTCTAAAAACTCCTAGTCTTGAGCCAGCCAACTTCAACAAGATAGTATCATAATGCAACTGTATTAAAATTTGATAAATATAAATTTGTCGCTCTCATGCGTCTCCAATCAAAACCAGTCGACACTCAATGAGATATTGAGACTAAATTCTATATTTGGCATTAACAAATATCACCTACACTTAATAAATATTTTGTACTACTTCTCTAATTAAGAATTAATTTTAAGATAAAATTTCAAAAATACTTAATAAAAATTTTCGTAACTGTATACCAAGTGAACCGGAACCGGACTAAAAAAAAAAAAAAAAGATGATTTCAGTATAGAGAATTAGAAGGGGGGAAACTCATAAAAAAGAAAGAGAAAAAAAGTATGCGTTTGTGTTTGTCTTTCCGTGACACTCATTCTCGATATAAATTAAAACCTTTTTGCTTCTCGCTTCGGGCAATTAGCAATAATTTTTTTGTGGACTTCCGAAAATCTGTGGCCGTACGTACTACTCAGATGGGAGTAGTTTATATGATTGTCGAAAGCCATAATGGCAGGCGTAACTCGGTCGGCATCATTTTGGACGTACTTACCCATATACTGGTTTACAAATATTGTACCCCAAATACACATCATTTCATTCAATGAAGTTCTCAGTTTACAAAATTCCATCTTATTTGTGGGAATTCGAATCTTCTGTTCCAAATAATTTTATTATATTTTTTAATTTTATTACATTTATTTAAAAGATGATTCTAAAATTTTAGACTCTAAATTTTAATTAATTTAAAATTTGTGTCGTTATTAAAAATCATATGATAAAAAATGAGATATCAATTAAGATAAAAAAAAAAATCCAAATTTCATTCGCGGAAACCAAATAACTTGATCGCATATAATTAGATAAGGTCAAATCAATCAAGTACAGGCTCAGCATATAGTATTCCGTACCCTATACATTTTAGGACCTTCTTTTTTTTGGATTAAGTGAGTTTTGTTAGTTAAATAGCATGTTGATTAAATTTAGTAAGTACCTTCTTAATAAATGGTAGTAATATTAAATAGAAAAAATTATGTAACATTTTTAAAAGCTGAGAGGGGAACCAAAATGCCATTTGAAAAGGTGAAATAGCTGTGCATGTGAGGCCGTCCAAATTTAGCAGTTTTTTTATACTCCATCCAGTTTAATCGTTCGTAATGACGACATTTTGTGAGGAAAAAATAACGAATATATCCTAATTACTTTGGTAGAATAAAACATGATTTTAACTTCCTCAGGAAAGATAGTCTTAAATTTTGATAAATAAATGGATGATTAGCAAAGTTTAAGACTATCTTTCCGGGGGCCGGTCCAAGAAGTTAAAAATCAGGTTTTAGATTTTTTTTTGGTCTAGCCACAGGTGTCCGGTCACTGGCCGACTAATCCTGTTCGAGGCGGTCCCGGGGTTAAGGTTTTAAGTCTCTCCCAACGTAGTTGCGGGGAATCGAACCTTAGTCCGTCCTTCCAAGTACAGCCCCTGGCACCACTGCACCAACTGCTCGTTGGTAGGTTTTAGATGATTAGCAAAGTTTAATCCCATACATAATCATAATAATGGAGGGATCCGTCCGAGTGCACAGAAGAGAGAGATACGTAATAGGTGTAAGTGAAGATTTTGAGGTCCACAGTTGGAAACATTGACTACTTTTTTCAAGTTTGAATTCTTAGAGAACTCAAGGGCGTGCTTCTTTATTCTTTCATGAAAGATAAAAGTTGTTCTTAATTGAGTTAATTACCTGCGTTTCTGTTATCTGAGTGCCTAAAACTCTGTCTCCCAAACTGATTTTCCTGTTTGTCGGCAAGTAAAAGCATACCTAATTCCATTTACAAGGCTACAAATTAATTAACATTAAAAAGTTAACCCCAATATGATCCATCGGCGCCTTGTTTCGCACCATCACGTGACATGCATATGTGATGATTCTTGATCAACGACGTTACTCCAAAATAGTATAACGACTCTTATTTATAATATAATGAGTTTCACAAAATTATCATATACGCAATTTGATTATTGAACACTATCGTGAAAATTAAACGACCTCATGTACATGACATGTGGTGCTCTAGGATCATTAAAAGTTTTCTCAGCAAATGCTTATGCTGATTGTCTTGCGCAGATAGGATCGGCCATATAACATGATAGAAAACAAAAGAGTCTCAGTTGCCGTAGATAAGCCTGATTGTCGCCGATGAGCATCATGTAACATGATAGAAAACAAAGAATCTGAACAATTAAATCAAAATTCAAATTATTATTAACAAAGCAGTCCGTATAACATAAAAATGTTAAATTGATGAAGAGGCCGTCAACCCCCGCAAATTGAGGGGCCAAATGGACCCGACCCAAAACAAATGAACAAAGAGTGTAAATGTAATTAGGAAAATGTGTATTTTTGCAGTGCCGTCCAGAGGTTCATTTTTGTGGTATTGTGAAGCCTAGAGGGAGTTGTTGGGTTGAATTGAAGGCCCTAAAAGCCGGCACCACCGACTTATTAATTGCAACCTCTGTGTCTGTGTGTGTACTTTCGTCGTACGTGTAAGGGAATGTGCCAAATTCAACCTCCCCCCACCCCTAACCTAAACAAAAAAAAAAAAGAAAAGGACCTCAGTGTAGAAGCCAACAAAAGTAGCCATGGATTTACAAATTGGGATCTTTTTGACTGTCATTGCCAAGAAGCCGACTGTTTTTTTTGTTTTTAGAGATCGGATTTTTTGTCCCATTTGATGATTCATTGTTTATCACATCATTTTATTCTAACCGTTTAAAAGATGATCCTAAAATTTTAAATTCTAAATAATTGAATACGTATCATATTTAAAAAATATAACACAGAGGATGAAACACCAAATAAAACAAAAAATCTCAATTACTTTTTTTAAATATATATATATTTCTTTTAAGTTATCATTTTCGAAAATTTGGTTGATTGATCATTCTTTTTATTCTACACTTCCGGTCCTCTAAATACCAAACACAAGTCTCAATCAGGTTAATATATGGTGACTGATAAAGCGGTCCGAAAGGGGCAGCAATCCTTGCTCGATTCGACATGGGGTACTAGATAGCGAATTCAGATTTTTTGTCTCACAATATTGTTTCATGTTTTATTATATAATTTTTAAAAATTACGTTTTTATTAAATATTTAAAATTTAGGGTCAAAATTTATAAGGTTAGAATAAAATTTTAGAAAGATATGACAAGAAATAAGACACCATTTGAAATAGCTGAATAACATAGTTAATTAAGATATTTTAAAAATCAAGCAAATTAATTTCACTTTTAAAGAAAGTCCAGTCCAAACTAGAACTTTTGGGTAATACAAATAGAGCAAAAAAATTACCAGACCTCCCACCCACCCACCTCATGATGAACTAACTAGCATTAGCAATGCCGTGGTTCCAACTCCTTCGGCACAAAATGGTATCCATGGGTTGCCAAATTAAGACAGCTAATTAGAAATTTTTTATCCAAATGTGTGCTCAATTTTCAGGTTTATGATAATTTTTGTTAGGTTTTCCACTCAGAATACTTTAATTCATGATTAGTCATCTTCCGTGATGCACAGGCCTAAACCGGCCCCCGTACCCTCCCTCATTAAAGAAATGATAAAGCAGATTAGCCCAACTGTATTATGTAAATCTTGAAATAATACACCAGTGTTTTCTGTATCTTATTATAAAGCTAGATATGCATTGCTAGTTTACAATTTATAATGATTCTGTTTTAGAAAAGTTGTCTTCATTAATGACAAAATTGAAATGCTTTTCTTTTTATTTCTTTTAAACAAAATATTGTTTTTTTTTCCTTCTTTTTTTAAAATAATAAAGAGTTGTTTTTCAATTGGTCTCTAGTCTCTACTGCTTAGGGATGGGGTGGGGGGTAATGCATGCTAGATATATTATGTATGTATAAATACTCAACTCCCATGAAAAATGGCCTATCACATTCAATCCTTCCAATTCAAGCCATCTCTGCTTTCTTTTTCCTACTTGATCTAACAAATTCATTCTTTGGCACTAATTCTGTTCACATTCTTTGGTATTAAATGCCTTGCTCCTTATCAAACTTCTCATACTATTGATAAAAGTCTACTTTGCTACAACTCACTAGCTTGCTAGAGTGTACTCCGTGAAACAAGTAGAAAATTGAGGGGGACACACAGAGATGGCAGAAACACCAAATCATATGGAGAGGGAAATGGGGTGTGGGCTTATGGGTGCTTTGTTTCAACGCGGCGGCGGCGGAGGCGGCGGCCCCAAGGCAAAAAAACCACCCCTTCTGCCAATCAAAACACCCAATTCAATCAAGAATCAAGCCGACTCTGGCCCCAAGAGGCGCCGTGGAAGCTCTGGTGAAATGAAATTTTTGGTGCTAGCCAATCCAACCAAACAGCCTTCTCCAAAACCAAGTACACAAAAATCCACCTTGATTAGTCCAAAGACTTCTTCAACTAAAAAGCCAAGTTTGGATTCTACCCCCACGGACTCGATGTTGAACAAAGGTTCACAAGTTATTAACACTCCTTACACTAGGAAGCTAAGGAGAGTGCCAACCTTCACAGAAAGTGAACTGAGCATGCAAGTTGCTGTTCGCAAGCAATCCACATCAAATGGAACGTTGTATCGAGCTTCTTCAGGCAATGCAATGGTTATAGGCCATTTGGGCAATTTAAACCAGACCGGGCATCCCAAAACCTCGGATTCCCGTCTTTCTAATCAGAAAAAGAAAGAAACTAATGCAGAGATGACTAATGGGAGGAGGAGTACACAACTCGGAAACATATATGGCGGTAATATGGGGAATAAATTGGATCCTGAGGCATTTAAGAACATGGGTAATGAGAAATACAAGCAAGGAAAGTTTGAAGAGGCACTTGCTTTGTACAATGAAGCGATTGGTGGGGATTCGAGTAAGGCTTCGTATTACAGCAACAGAAGTGCTGCTTTGATAGGTTTAGGCCGGCTTTGGGAGGCAGTTTTAGATTGTCGAGTTGCTATCCGTCTCGAGCCTTCTTATCAACGTGCTCATTTTCGTCTCGCCACTCTTTATCTTAGGTATTCAATCATCGAAAACCTCTTTTGAAAACTTTGTGAACAAACTAATTTATGAAAGGAAGTTTACTAATCTTGTGGCAGGCTGGGAGAAGCAGACAAGGCAGTGTGTCACTATAAGTGCTCTGGGTTAAAGGCTGAAACCAAGGACTTAGTTCAAGCTCAAGCTCTAAAGATACAGCTCGGAAAGATCATCGAAGCTCAGAAAAGAAGAGACTGGACTGCATTGCTAAAGGAGACTCAGATTGCAGTCCACTTTGGTGCAGATTCAGCTCCACAGGTGAACTACCAAAATACATCTCATTTGCACCTAGCGTAGCTCCAACGTACATTTGATGGTCACACTTAGAACATACAACTGAATGTGCATTTATAGTTTTTTATTCTCATTTGAATTTTATCATACAACTACAGATCTTTGCTATGCAAGCAGAGGCCTTACTGAGTCTCCACAGGCACCACGAGGCAGATGCAGCTATTCAAAAGGGACCTAACTTTGATGTCAATATTTGTATTCAGTTGTTTGGCTCAGCAATTACCGCTAATTTGTTAACAATTCGGGCTCAGGCTTACATGGCTGCTGGCAGGTTAGTGGCGCTATTAGTTTCTACTTTTGACAAAAAATTAAATTTAAATTTCACTATGTTGATATAGGTTGTGATGATGGACTGACAGGTTTGAGGAAGCTGTGACCGCTGCTCAGCGTGCCACTGACCTAGACTCGAGAGATGAGGTGAAGAAAATAGCAAAGATAGCCTCAGCTGTGGCGATGGCTCGTTCAAACGGGAACAAGATATTCAAGGAAGCAAAATTCTCCGAGGCGTTTATTGTATACAGTGAAGGACTTGAGCACGAACCTAACAACTCTGTTCTGTTATGCAATCGGGCAGCTTGCCGGTATAAGCTAGGGCAATTCGAGAAAGCAGTAGAAGATTCTACTGCAGCTATCAATTTGCGGCCTTCTTATGCCAAGGCAAGACTTAGAAGAGCCGGATGCTATGCTAAGGTAACTTAACTTTACCTGCAAAATTAACTAGCATGAATCTCACTTAATACGTACCACTGAAACTTTGTAATGTTTTTGGGATAATCAGCTGGAAAAGTGGGAGGCTGCCATTCAAGATTACGAGATTTTGATTCAAGAAACTCCAGAAAACGAGGAGGTGGAACTGGCGTTGGTTGAGGCTAGGATCCAGCTCAAGAAGCAACAGATTGAAGATGCCAAGGGTATGAAGTCTGGTTCTAATCTGGTCAACATTTTGAGCAAGGAACACTTCAGACGCTTCATATTATCGCCGGGTAATTACAAAACAAACTCATCTTACAGCTCAGATTGTTGTTCGAGTATGAATCTAATTACAATAGTAAACTTGTAACATAATTTTTATTTTCCCATGTCGATCAGGGATGTCAGTGGTGCTCTTCTACGACAAAACATGCCACAACCTAACGTTGCAGCTCATGGGGCAAATCTCTAGTCGATTTTCATCAGTCAATTTTCTCAAGGTTTCGCTTTTAGCTAAGTAATCCTACTGCTAATAAGGAAATTTTCTGGTTTTGCTTCAAGATTGTTTCTTATTGGTCGATATTTCAGGTGGAGATTGAACAACACCCGCACCTAGCAGAACTGGAGGATCTCGACTGCGTGCCAGTCTTCAAGATTTACAAGAAGGGGTCAACGGTGAAAGAAATTCCAGGGCAGAACGCCGAGTTGTTGGAAAGTACAATCAGCACGGCCGTTCAACAGCTTATATGTCAAGAGAAAGTAGACAAAAGGAAAGCGCTGCCACCCTCCTGCTCGACAGAAAAGGCAAGTCTAGTCTACGGGCGGAGGAAGATTGATGACAGTACATAGACTTCAATCATATGTGTTGTTCGAGTTTCTAGCTTCGAAATGATCGACTAATAGTGAACAGAGAGAGAGAGAGAGAGAGAGAGAGAGAGAGAGAAGGTCGGCTCGGAGAGATTAGCAGGACTTTTCTTCTTGTCTTGATTATAGGGTTGTACAGTTGACTATTTTCCCCTGCAAGATTTGAAAACAGAATTTAAATATATGTAGCTGATTATTAGTGGATTTCATTTCTTTAGAATAGAAATAATCGTTTTCCAAATGTGAATTGTCATCGCAATCCATCGCACTAATTTTCGTTTTTCACCCGTGTTTAGATGTAAAGTTTTTTAATACGTTTTATTTTCGTTTATATTTTGGGTTTATTTTGTATTGATTTTGGTTTTATAAGAATTTTACAATTTTTTCCTCAATGTTTTAAAAAAATTATATGATATAAAGGCAATATGTGGATAGATAAAAACAGTAGATGAAAGAGCAAAAAATAAAAATTTTAAAACTTAATTAGTGAATAATTTTTTTTTTTCAAATATTATGTAAAAAACTTCACACCACAAACATACGTAACTATTTCTGTGATGCAAATAAAATGCTAATAGTCAATACCATAACACGTTTAAAATCTGCTCCTGATGGATTGGTCAAAGTGGTACTCATTGCAAAGAGTGCATAGTGGTTCCATATAATTTCTTAAAAAGACCGGCTGAATTGAAAAGTTGATGATTAGGCAAGTTAGCGAAAATGTCCAGCACACAAATGTGAATGATAATTTTTTGATTTAATTTTTGAAGTTTTGTAATAATTAAAATTAAAAAAAAATAAATTTAAAAAATTGTAAAATTAATAAAAAAGAAAATTTAAAAACCTAAAATCAAGATAACAACCACCCAGGATTACAAAAAAATGGAAAATCAGTTTCCCTTCCAGTCTCAAATGAACAAAATTTCATTGTTACTGTTGACCGACGGCTTTCACTACGTAGAATCTCAAAATTTCTCCGTTTTCAGTTTCCTTTTTGTTTCCTTTTTTTGTTTTTTTTTTTTTTTTTTTTTTTTTCAAAACCAATTCTCAGCATTTATGATAATCATACATAGAACCCGTTATCAGATAAATCGAATCAAAAATAGGATACTACGAAAAAATTTCAAAAATTTTTAAAATGAAAAAATCTATTATTCCAATTTTTATCAAAAAATTTTGAAATTTTATAATACATTTTGATTTTGAAAGCATGCATAATTTTCGAAAATTTGAAAATTCCTTTTGAAAATTTTGAATTTTTTTCAGAATTTTCGAACATTTTGGAGTTTTTCGAAAATTTTCATTTTTTTTTTTGGAAATTTTGGATATTTTTCAAATATTAAAAAAATTAGTTATAGAGCTATTAAGTCCATTATAACACATAAAGTAAATATGCAAAAATTCTAAGTAAACTAAGATATTGCAACTTAGAACCCATATAAGAATAAAAATAACATGGAAACAAAAAACGAAAGCTACTAAAAAGTGAAAAGAAATGAGCAAAACATGCATTAATTATTCAAAAGCAATCAATGTGGTTTTTATAAGGCAACAGACATAGGGATGAGAATTTCTCAAAATCCGATTCGAATCCGATGATCCCCCGCCCCGAAAAATCTGATTTTCTCATATTTTTCAAAGACCCGATCGAGTTCGGGGCGGGTTCAGATTTAGCTTTCACCCCGCCCCTAACCCGCCCCGTTGCCATCCCTAAATAGACAGCAACAAACAACTTCGAAGTCAAAACGTTGAGTTTCGAATACAGCTTAAAAATATGATTTTTTTTTTCAAAACAGAGAATGTATTTACTAAAGTATATTTCATATATTTTTCAAATGTATATTTCGTAAAATTTAAATATAAAATTTGGCATACTTGTACCATTTGAAATTGTATAAAAATAAAAATACTGAATACAAAAAATAAAAAATAAAAAATTGTAAACTCTTCACCAATAGAAATTAGTGGAATTTCTATTGTACCAAATGTATATTTTGTGGAATTTAGTTCACTTAAATAAAATGTTACTATCACTATTTTATCATTAATCCTATTATTTCGTTAATTATACTACTTATTATATTTTATTTCTTAAAAATCAACAACTGATGCCAATTATCTTAGTCTATTAATAATATATTTGAATTATTTGCAATGTAAATTATTATCTTAATAAATATTTTACTTTGAATGTACGAGGTCAAAAGTTGCCCATTCGGAGACATTTGATTAAAAAGTGAGGTCAACATTTCCGATTTTCTTCATAGTTATTTGTCATTTTATATTGCAAGAAGTGCTATATATACTTGACCAAAATCGAAAAATCGGATTGAAATTTCGAATTTTATTTTTTGAATTCTGATTGGATTTCAATTTTTTCAAAATGTTTGAAACTGATTCCAATTTTGATCTAAAAATTTTTAAAAAATTAAATATTGATTTTTCGAAACACACTAAAAATATCGTTTCAAAATTGTTCTATTCGAATTCAAAGAAAATCGAAATTTTTCGTTCCAATTTTTATCCCTATTTACACCAAACATAATTTGATCAATCACCACTCAAAATCCAAACATCATGTAGATAAAATGTAAAAAAAGTATTCCAATTTTAAAGATTGGACAATCAAAATCAACAAATGGGTATTTATGGATTCCAAACAAAAAATTCAAGTCAGATCTTGTACATATCATTATTACACAAAGATTATTACTTTAACTAAAAACTACATAAAGATTATTACTTTAACTAAAATTTATATATATTTTCCTAGAAAGACAAATAGTAAGAATTGGATTATTGCAATCTAAGATTTGGTCGGGAAGAGGCGCCCTTCGATGAGGTAATAGTAAATATCTGTGTTTATATATATGCGGAGTTTGACATATACCAAGTTATTTCCATATTATGCAAGTCAAAAATATCATTACTAGCGTAAAACCCGTGCCTGAGGCACGCGATTTCATTTTCAAAAGAATCCACCCATCCCACGATCCCACACCACCTCACCCTCCTTTTCTGACAACTTCACTGACCAAATTTTTTTTTCCTGACATGTGCGGCGCCCCCCCCACCCCTCACTGTCCCGTCCCCAACCCGACAGCCCCTTTCCCTTTTCCCTTTCTCTCTCTGGCCCCTCTCCCTTAGATGAAAGAAAATGAACGGTTAGGATTAGAAGGTTCCTATTCATTACTATTCACATTTCGGTTGCATTTATACTATAGATTGGGCTTATGAGTTGGGCACAAGTCCAAAGTGTTGTGGACCTAAAGCTTGGTACATAATCAAGTTTTCGAGCTCATTCTGTTATAGCTTTTCTTATATTTTTCATAAAATAAAATAAGTGACCATCCTTTCCAAAAAAAAAAACACTATAGTCCCGGTGAGTACGATCTGAAAATTGATCACTGTGATTGGATGGTTCAAATTCGAATCCTCTCAACATGCTAGACATGATCGGTGCTTTATCGGTAGTTAGCTCGAAATGTACAAAAGATCCTCAAAATTTTTGCAAAATATAAATTTCAACCTATGTAATTGATTAGTTTTCTCCACTATTTCATCATTCGAAATAAACCTCTCAAGATATTTCCACATGTACGCTTCCAAAAAATCCACCAAGTCCAAATGTGTTAAACCTAGCAGAGATAAATATGTTAAGAACAGATTAGGGCTGTAAACAAGTCAAGCCAACTCGTGGTTTCGATTCGGTTCGAATCGTTTGAACCCGTCTCGACTCGATTCGCACGACTTTCATGAGCCAAGCCAAGCTCAATTT
>JAOWAN010000043.1:4647051-4665577 GCA_028566635.1 Lobelia cardinalis
TCTCTCTCTCTCTCTCTCTCTCTCTCTCTCTCTCTCTCTCTCTCTCTCTCTCTCTCTCTCTCTCTCTCTCCCTCCTAACGATTTGGCACTTTGGTTATCACATGGTTCTCCGCAATCACTCCCATCTTCTGATTAATCCTTGTTTCTTGGTGGAACTTTCTCTGGCTCATCTTGCAACCAGTGATGGTACACCATTGAAAGGTGTGTCCTTTCTAGCTTACCAGTCAAGACCAAACTATGGTTGGAATGCGAACTTCTTATGATTGACAACTGTATATGATGCTAATAAGAAATGTGTAGAAGCATGTGAGTAGAAGATAAATATGGCAACATACCCATGCAAAACTGGTGAATGTTTCCTCCACAATGCTATCCATGACACTTATACTACGATAATCTGAGTGAATTAAGGATATCTTTTCTTGCAGAAACACGATATTACTAAGAAGCGGATTGATGCGCAAGGAAATGTGATAGAAGTAAAGCCGGATGTAATCAATGCTCCTAAGGTTAGTAACAAGTCACAGGTAGAGAAAATTCATCTCAATGAGGTGATGTCCTCTGCTATCTCCTGTTTCAACTATAATCATATGGTTGAAGGCTAGTCTCTTCAGATATTTTCAGTACGTAGCTGTAAAACACCCCGCTTTCACAAAGTAACTGTTAATAGATGTCCAAGTTCCAAAAGGAGCTTTATTTTTATTAGTGTAGTACTATTTTGTCGGTACTATAATATAAATGTCTTTATGTAAGAATTATTGAGATCTTTTTTTGAAACTTTATGCGTAGTCAACTTAAACGTCGGTATGTTGTGGAGTTTAATTGTGGTTTCTGATTCTCGTATAAGTTCCGAGGACTGAAATTCAGAATTGTATAAATTCAGGCAATTGATCATATGTTGACAAAAAACATATTTTTGAGGCTTAAATGTATGTGACTAGTGTGGTTCGCCTCCATCATATTCTTCTTTACTATTCCTTTAGACATTTGAGTTTACAATGTGATTTAGAATTCAATGTTCATGATTCTTACCTAAGAATAGTGGCATAGATTGACAGGCCTTTGCAAAGACATGGTGGCAGGCTTGAACACAACGAGACATACTGTGGTTCGTGCTACGGCGCAGAAGCGGTATTCTTCTATCTGGCATCTTGTACTCAACTGTGGTTGGTATTGTTGTAGCTTGCACAAATAATTTGTAATTTAAAAAGTGAATTCTGACCAATGAATGGAAAAAATGGATGGCATGCTAAATAGATGTCAGCCCATCCATCTACTGCTTACATCTAAAACCTGTCCAACTTAATGAAGGCATATGATCAAAGGGGAAATTAAGGCTTGGGCTAGCAAGTCGATTTGTAATGATTTTTGGCGATATGATATGATATTTTGTAATGATTAAAGTGAAAAAAGTAGGAGAGGGATAGAGAGAAAATGGTGGGACCCTTGAAAAATAAAAAATCATAACACTTTAGTTAGGTGACCCAAGCCTAAGTGTAGTTTGAAAGCAATTTGAGTTTGATACTAATCTGCTATCTTATTTCAAGAAATTTATGTATTCATTTGCAACTGGTGCATCTATTACTTTGTTGATATATATTGATATTGTATTACGCCATCCATTGAAATGTTGTTGATTTTCTAATTACATGTTGACAGTTGTGCTAATCCCAAAGCACTAAAAATATTACAATTAGGAGACTATAGGTGACTTGTACCCTCTGTTGTATGGGCTGTACAAACTTGTTTGATTATAGTATTTCTTGTTCCTTTTTTTTTTTCCTTAAAAAATTGGTTTTTGGGCTTTCGTTTCTTATGTTCCATGTTAAGAGTCCAACAAATGACCCAAATTCCAAAATTTGTGTTAGTAAAACCCCTTTTTTCCCGATCCCGAACACGAGTGGTTCCTATAAACTATTTCCCGAATATTTTCGAGTCGGGAACCGATATAGCCATTTCTCATGCCATCCCGTCCTGAGCTCACCCCTAGAGATGAAACCAGAGGGTACGACAGACCGTGTCTGATATTGCTGGAGATAGGCGTCGTGTTGCAAAGGTTTCACAATGGTGTTCTTTCACTTATTCGGTCATAGTTAAAGCCTTAAAGGAATATAGTGAGATTCTTTGACGAGTTCTTTGCTAATGGGGCGGTGTGTAGCATCGACTCTACTTTTTCCACTCTCATCCCTAAGAAGGATGGTCTCTTTGGATCAATGACTTTCATCCTATTGTCATGGTAACTGGTGTTGATAAGAGAATCAGGAAGGTTCTTTCTCATAGACTCTCGGCGCTGTTGGCCGACTATCTTTGAGGTTCAAACTGCATTTATTGGAAGTCGGCAATTGATTGGCTCTATTGGTGGCTAATGAGGTTCTTGATGACCTCCATTGAGGCGGGCTAAAAGGTCTTCTACTTCAGCTGATTTTAAACAGCTTATGATCAGGTTAGTTGGAGGTTTCTTAATCTCGTGATGGAGAAATGTTTTGGTTGTTGGTGGTGCAGATGGATTTCTGGTTGGCTTCTTTTTGTTTTAAGCTAAAAGAAAAAGGGATCTCCTAGGGGTTTGGTTGGTGATAATAGGACGAGGGTCTCTCGCTTCCATATACCGAAGATATTACCTTTTTTTTTATGCCCGACGGGTAAGAATACTCTAATTGTACTTCAAGTTTATGAGGCTGCTTCTCGTTCGAACATTAACTTATTGCAATATGGCTTGGCCAGGATTAATTGTGGTTCTCTCATTGGGTTCAGTAAAGCAGCTTCCTTTCTCTTATATTGACTTCCTCTAGGAGGGAATCCTTTGGCTGCTAGGGAGTTGGATCACCTTGATTCAGTCATTCCTCCTCATTATTCAGATTAATTCCGTATCCCTTTTAAAATTACTTGTGGGATTAATTGAGAGATTGAAGAGGCTAATGCGCCAGTTTTTTGTGTGCGGGGCTGGGGAGGATAATAGAGATCATTTGGTGGCCTGAGATATTGTGTACATGCCGAAGAATGAGGGGTGGTGGGGTAGGGCATGTGAATTTGGTTATCAAGAAACTTTTGCTTAATTGCTACATGGTTGTGGGGTTATTTGAAGCAAGTTTGGTGCACATCGAAAAAATGCTTTTACTGGTCATTCCCTCGCGTGTGCTAGCCTATGATGGTTTATTCATTGTTATCATTTGTTCCGATCGCATTTTCGCTGTATGGATCTGTCACGAGATAGAGTTGATTTTAGGAGGACCTTGGATAGGGGATCTTCCTCTTAAAATATACTTTCCTTGTCTATTTCGGCTTTCTGGTGTTCACGATTCCCACATTTCTTCCTTTCCGATTAGGGATGGTGTTGGGTTCTTTTGGGATTTCCATTTTACGGAGGATTTTGAAGTTTGAACCATAGCTACTTGTTGCTTCTTTGCCTCTTTGCTTCTCCAGCTTTCTTCTTTTCAGCGTTTTGGTCATTTAGATAAGAGATTAAGGCCTCATATCTGGATGTCTGTGTTTTGTGCATGGGCAGCCCCAGACTGTCGGTTATCTTTTTTTCACTGCATATTGGGTGGCATTTGTGGTGTGCTTTGATTGCCTTGCGAGGGGATGCTTGGGTCTCTCCTCATTTGGTTGAGGATTTGATTATGATCAAACATCAGATTTTGGTTTGGAAGAGGATGCTACAGTTATGGGAGTGTGATGTGTTTAGCCTGCTTAGGAACATTTGGATTAAGCCGACTACATGCATCTTTAGGAGACATGAGTTGCCTTCTCTTTTGTGGGGACTCCTTTGAGGCCTCCCCGTAGAGTGGAGTCTAGGGGCTCTCCAGGGATTACCTAGGAGTTGGCGAGCAGCCTCTTTTATCTGCTAATATTTTGTTGCATGTTTTTTTAAACTCTAGATTTGTTTCTTAGGCACCTTCATTTTTTGGCTTTTAAAAAAAAAAATTAAATTTAGTTGGCCTTCTTTCATTCTATTCTCTTTCTTTCTTCTAAGTGAAAACAAAGTTTCATTGTCCACTAGCAACAGTTATTTGTAGCACAAATGGTGATCACGTATATATATCACTAATATTGCTTATGCAACAACTCTTAGTTTCCATGTAAAACTCAAAATGGTTACTCAAGGAAAAAATCCATCAGCAGAACCTAAAACGAATTCACCATTCCTCACAGACGATGCCAGTTCCCAAATTCAATTTGTTGCAGAAAAGGAAAAAAAAACAAGTAATTGGAACAGGAGTATCTGTTGGCTCCCTTTTCACTTGGCTTGGGTGATGAGGCTTTAAGTTGTTATTCAAGATGAAACACTGAAATAATGTAGTTTATCTTAGTGAATAATAGATAGATTTATGATGTATTAGAACAAGCTCCCTTTCTGAATAACAACAAATTCCCTATCAGTCCATTTCATTTCTTAGGTGGTTCTTACAATCCCCTTCTTGTTCCTTACTGGTTTTGCAGGCAGAACATGATTGTTGCAACACCTGCGAAGATGTCCGCGAGGCATACAGGAAAAAGGGGTGGGCTGTGTCAAATGCAGACTTGCTTGACCAGGTTTGTGTGCATGTGTGAGTGAGCATTTGCCCGCGTTCTGGTGTTTGAAGTGTTTTAAATTGAATGGTTGCCTTATGTGTTGCTATAGATGAAATTCTGTACATTCTTTTCTGCAGGAGATATTCCGCTCGTCTTTAAGTAATTCAATCTTCTGGTTCGCTGGTATTGAATCTGAGAGAGCATATCATGACTTTCTTTAGTTGTTATGCAAAGACATGTTTGAGTTTAGAAGATAAAAATAGAGACCTTAAGAGGCTTGTGTGTGTGTGCGCGCGTTTTGTTTAATTAAACTAATATTTCCCCAACTTTTGGAAATACTGGCCGACATTAGGGATTGAGTAGTGCTTCTTGTTTATAATAAGGCCAAAAGGTCAATTTCTTCCCTAATCTATACGACAACTTTCAAGTTCGTCCCTAACCAATTTTTATTTTCGATTGAATCATTGACCTATCTCAACCACTCCAATTACTGTCCTTTTTCTTAGCATTAGTAAGATTTCTAACTCAAGGTTGCTAATGAGGACAGTTGGAGAAATGATTTTACTAATATGCCCTTGATAGAAGCATGGATGGAAGCTGATGGAATCTTAAAACTAATAAAACTACCCACAGACCGAACCACCTCTGACACGCTGTGCTGTTCCTTTAGAGTTCCGAGCTCCACTGAATGTCCAGATTCTACCCTTATTTTTACAAACATAAGTCTGTTCATATCTCGGTTTTCCTACTTTCAATCTTCTTTTCAAGCCAACGAGACAGAGCGAATGAGTGGCGCATAGGGAAAAAGTTCAAAGAGACAGCTCTACGCTGCTCTTGATCGGAACTGATTCTACACTTTCGAAGATTGAAAAATTTGTAATGGACAAATCAAATTCCCCCGAGATCTCGTGAGCAATCGAGAATCTTGATCATAATATTTTCCGGTAATTCTTTGTGGTATTTGGAGCAGGCGAAGATTACGGACTCCAAGAACCGGAATATTGGGCATACCATTATACATTTTTTTTAACAGATCAGTTGATCTGTCACAAGTGCGGAGACAAAGTGGGAGTTCTCCTGATACTTTTTCAAACATGAAGAACGAAGCCCGGCGGAGAACTTGAGGAGGTGGTGGGAAGTGCTGTTTTGTTGCAGAGTGAAAGAAAGTGGGCGGCAGAAGTGGATGTGGTGGGGGGAAGTGATGGTCTTGTCGCAGTACCAAGGATTCGAGTTTTTTTTAATTCATTTTTTTGGGTGTGGGGGAGGGGGCGAGGGAAAGGCTGCTGTGATACGTGGTGAATTTGGTGGTTTATTTTTATTTTGTTTTAAAACTAAATCAATCATGTTGGTGTGGAAATCAGATTTAGGTTACTGGAATTATTTTGTTCTTTTCTCTTTTTGGATGATTTTTTAGTTTTATTTCTATGCTGAATAATGTAAACAAGAAATATGAAGAGAGAAATATTTACACTTCAAAAATATATAAATCGATTAAACATAAGAAATGATTTATTATTTATTGATAGTAAGTTAGTAACTTTTGATTATAATATTATAATAGATTTTTTTAAGTTATTAATCTATAATTTTTAAATTAATTTGAAATTTTAGTAGACTTAATAAAAGAGTAATACTATGAAAGAAAACAAAATAAGAAAGAAGGAAATAATCATATTTAAGACAAGTACTTTAATATTTATTTTTTTCATATAAGTAACATAGTCACTTTATTCATTCCACTTGTAGCTCCAACCATGTCAGAGTCAACAACTCATGTCTGCAGCCAACTGCCCACATAAGCAAGTTTGAGTTAGAAATCTTACCAAGGTTAGTCAAAAGGACAATAATTAGGGTGGTTGAGATAGGTCAGCGATTCAATCAAAAATAAAAATAGGTTAGGGACGAACTTAAAAAAAAGTCGTATAGGTTTAGGACCAAATTGAACTTTTGGCCTTTATGATAACTCATACTTTTGTGAGCCCATACGACCTATGAGTGACACAATTACACTCATTTACGTTTGAGTGACACAATTACACTCATTTACATGGAATATGAGGACCAGAAATTGATGCAAATCATGTGAAAGAAAAGTAACATTTATCGTGGGACTGGGAAATGAGTAGTTATTTTTCTTGACAGTATGATTAATGCCCCCCCAGAAAGAGGATTTGGTTTTCCTTTTTCTGGTTTTATTTCATTTTCTCTCTCTTCTTGTTCTCTTCCCACTCTCTACTCCTCTCTCTTTCTTGCTATAGGCGAAAAATATGGAAAAAATGCGTTAAGGTCAAATCCTATTATATCATGAATTTTTTTAATTAAAAAAACTAAGCAGATGAGAAAATACTAGACAAGGGACAAATCGTCCTCCTAACAAGAAAGCAAAGACAAGAAGAGATACAAAAGAATAAATGCCTCAAAAAACCACCTCAACCTTATTAAGAAAAACTGAGAATCACAATAAAGAAAGAAAGAAAATAAAAGGCCAACCCAATTCAGTAAAAGTGGAAGAGAAAGGGATTTCTTCTGCAAAATCCTGGCATTACTCCTTGCACAAAGATTGTTCCATGCAATTTATGGCAAGTCATATCATGGTCTGCCCTTGTTGTTCAATGTTGGTCTATTCAGAACTAGTGAGTGGTCCCTCCAAATCTTAATTCTAAGAATAAGTAGGCTAGTGTAATGGCAGATTATCTGATCATCACTTGATCTGAATGTGCTTATGCTTTCTGTGGTACCAGTGCAAAAGAGAAGGATTCCTACAAAAGATCAAAGATGAAGAAGGCGAAGGATGTAATCTGTATGGATTCTTGGAAGTTAATAAGGTGGCGGGAAACTTTCATTTGGCGCTAGGAAAAAGTTTTCAACAATCAAATGTGCATGTCCATGATCTGTTGGCTTTTCAGAAGGATAGTTTTAATGTAAGATATGTTTCTCATATAATATGTTAGCCTTCAAGATTCAGTTGCTTTGGAAAAAAAAAATCTCCTTCTTTTCACCTGCTTCTGGTGAAGCATCTCGAATGGAATTATGCTTGTGTTTGCTTACTCTAATGATCTTAAATAGTTTATTATACTCTTGGCTTGATGTTAACAGATAAGCCATAGAATCAATAGATTATCCTTTGGAGACTATTTTCCTGGCGTGGTGAATCCTCTTGATCGGTATTATATCTTCTCTCATTTGATACTCATCAAACTTGTGATATGCATTAATGCTCTTTTTTGTGACATTTTATTCATTCTCAATTCTATTAACGTAGTGTGGAATGGACACAAGAAACACCTAGTGGAATGTATCAGTATTTTCTCAAGGTTAGTCTTGTATATGGTCATCTCTATTTTTTATTGATTTTATATTTGCTATTACTTGTGCTAATCTGCTAATGGAGGCAACGCGACAAGAACTTTTCTTTAAGCAAGAAAATTTCCTTTTCCCACCCCTGTGGAAGATGCACATTTACTTATTTTAGTCTGTTCCAAATGAAGATGTGCATTAAGAAAATTTGTGTAACCAATTGAAGCAAATACACTTTGAGTGTGTAGATGCCTGCCAAGAAAAAAAGCTTTAAATTCAGAATACAGAATTTGAAGAGTATTATAGTATGTTAGAAGTTTTTCACTCCTTTTCTTGACTTGCAAACAAGTCAACATAGAGCACTTCGATTGGGAGGGATGAAGTACATAATTTATCTTTCAAAAGAGAACCTAAAGTTGTCGATATATTTTTTGACCTTAGGGGACGTAGGTTAATGTTTTTGATATTTTCTCAATAGATGAAGAATACTTAGGTATGTGTTTATAATATATATAGATATATAACATACATTATATACATACAAGCAACAACAGTTAAGCCTTAATTCCAATCACTTAGGGTCAGCTATATGAATAATTTTTTGTCATTCCACGCGATTCAGTGCCAAGTTTTACCATATATATATATATATATATATATATATTTTAAAAGTTTTACCATATAGATCATAGTCTTTTATGTCTTTTCGTATGATCTATGTCCATGTTATCCCTACCCCTAGCTTAATTAAGACTAGACGATATTATGGCTTATCTAGAGCACCAAGGGGCCTACATACATTGTTACATGACTAAACCATTTTAGGCAGTTCTCTCTCATTTTCTCTACTATAGGAGCTACTTTTTTCATTTCTCGTATTTATTCATTACAAATCCTATCATTTTTAGTCTTACCGCACATCCATATGAGGATTCGCATTTTCGCTACACCCATCTTGTTAGTGTGTTCCTTCGTAGTATCCTAACATTCTGCTCTGTACAATAGCGCAAGCCTAAACATTGTCCTATAAAATTTTGTCATTAGCGTTACTTGATGCACTCTTTCATTTCATCCAACCTGATTTTATCCCATGATTGACGTCCTCTCAAATTTCTCCATCCTGATTAATGTTTGATCTTTGGTACCGAAGTATTTTCTTTTGAGGTATTTCTTATCATCTAACTTAACTTTCACTTCACTAATAATCCTCTTACCATTAAAGTTGCAAGTCATATAGTCTATTTTGCTCCTGCTTATATTAAATCCTTTGACTTATAAAGCTTCTCTTTATTTTTCTAACTTATCATTAACTCTATTCTTTGTTTCATTGATAAGGACAATGTCATCGGCAATAGCATTGTATGTCTTGTCGTCAATCCATTACTAAGGAAAAAAGATACACTTAAGACCGATCATTTGTGTAGTCCTATAGTGATAGAAAAATCGCATCTCTCATACTGTGGCTCTAACTAATGTTAATGTGCCATCATACATACTTGAATAACATCAATATATCTCACTTTCAAAGCACAAAAGCTAGGATCTTTCAGAAAATGGATTCTAGTCGAATAATCTTTTCGTGAATAAAAGGAAACAAATGTAACCAACTTTTTTTACTTCTAGGATCGACCAAATTACCTTCTTTTTTTTTTTTTCTTTTTTGGCCCCAATGGGGTATGGGAAGGGACCGAACTTGAGACCTTACACACTGTAAAGCCCAGCTCTACCACTGAGCCACCACTTGGTTCCCATCGACCAAATTACCTCCCTAGGGACTTTATCATATGTCTTTTCTAAGTCAATAAAAACCATGTATAGATCTTTTTTCCCTCCCTATAGCGTTCCATCAATCTCCTTAATAGGTGGATAGTCTCCATTGTTGATTTACACCGCATAAACCAAATTGATTCTCCGATATCATTGTCTCCCTCTTTAGTCTACTTTCAACTATTCACTGCTAAAGCTTCGTTGTGTGACCCATTAGTTCAATACATATAGAATTCGTGCAACTTTAAATGTCACATTTACGCTTGTCTCTTGGTACTATTAACGATCCTACTCTGCTAGGAACCTAAATATCATCGTGAGAACCAACTTGGATCCAATAGCATTGCTCTTAGATTCAATATAATCTAAGAGCAAATACTTACAATCTAGGAGCAATCCTAACTGAATCTTAGTTGGTTCTCACGGTTCTCACAATAATTATAATTTAGGAACCGTGAAACCACTATGATCCACCAAATTGATTTTGATGGATTATTGTTGATAGCTATGATCTATCAAAATCAATGATCCATAAATATCAGCTATGATACATCAAAATATTTTTTTCTCGCGGTTCCTAGATTATTTAGTATTCTGATTTTCGTACAAATTGTGCGAACCTGTTGCATCTTAGTTGATTTTTGTTGTATCTTACTTAATTTGTTGTATTATATCATAGTAATTTGTTGTATATTTATGAACCCGGTATCTTAGTATATTTTTGTTGTATCCTGTGGTACCTGGACTCGGCTACGAGGTCGGATCTGGATGTCGGATCCTCCCAAATTGTAAAATTTACACCAAATTTAGTGTAAACAACCACACCCATTCCCAAACTCACACCCACGTCATGTCGTTCACTTCTCTTTTTTGGATGGTTCAAAACAAATGTCTACTTTGCAAACTTACCGCTTTGGGAGCAGAACAGAAAGAGCTGTATCCACAAAGTTTTCTGACTCACGCCCAAGTTATTTGCCCTCAAGTTTTCTTGTTTCTTTTTTAAGTCAAATGGTGGGTCTAAAACTATGTGTCATGTCGAACATGTTTGCGAAGTAAGTGAAGCCAGATGTACAATTACAATCAAATGTCTATGAGAACAAGATTAATGTGTGTCAGTTGGGTTCCATATGTTTATAATGTTTTAAGAGTTTGAAAAAATTGTTCCAAAGTAGCTTTAAGCCTGTCCAAGTATGAGCATTCTGGCTTCATTTTTACTTTACAGAATTGCGGTACCTCTAATATCTCCTGTTGACCAGTTTCAAGCTAGGCTATTCCACAACTGCTTTTAAGTAAAATATTGGTGCTTTCTGATGCTAGGGAAGTCAGTATGGAGGCAATAGCCCTGCTTAATGGTTAGGTTTATTCCAATTTCTTTACAGACTTCTAAAGATGTCTTTTCAAAACTATTTGGACTTTATGGAAGTCTGGAGTTGATAACCCTGTTCTTTCTCCTAGGTTACATTTATGATATATCGCTGTTCTCTTAGTTTATAATCGTGTGGACTATATTTGGAGGCAGTTATGATCACAAGTGTAGCTGTAAGTTACTCAATGTGAAGGCTGATCTTCATTGTCAAAGGCTTATTTAATCAGTCACTAAGAGGTGAATCACTCAAGAATGAATGTGACAGATGCAGTATTAAACTACAACAAAGTTATGCTGATATATGCTCTTTAAATAGTTTTCATAGTTTTCTAGTTAAGGAAACTCTTATTTCCCCAGTACACTAATATGTCAAGCATAGACTTAACCTATAAGTATGACCTTCATGTCTTGAAACTGGGAAGTCAGCTGCTGTACTATAGGCATGGTTTATAGTTGTTTCAGGTAAACAGTAACAGTGAGGATAAAAGAACTAGATATGAGATAAACATAACACTCCTGTACAAGAAAAGAGTACCAATCTATGAGTTTTAACTTTTCATGTTGAAGAGTTAATTAACTGTTTTTTCTTTAAATTTGTACTCTTACCGATCTTAAAATTTCGGTCCTCTATTCCAATTTAACCTGATTTAGAAAGATGGGTCCACTTTCAAACTTTCCTTATTGGGAATGAAAAGAAAGGTCTATCTCCACGACTTCTTTTAGAACCCGCATATAGGGACTTCCCAAAAATTGAAATTCTTGCTCAATTTTATTTGCGTTTGCAAGTTACATTATAGTTTTATTTCTCAAGTTACGAACTGGACTTAATTGATACGATGAAAATAATTTAGGCACAATTAATAATTAGTGAAAATTTTCTTCAAAAAATAAAGTCAAAATAGAAGGAGGTAGATAGGTTCCAGCACGGAATGGAAGTACGGGAGAAGTGAAATTAGTGTCGTCGGGCCTTTGATGATGAAGATGGTGAAGGAAATTGTAAGGGGACAAACATTGAATTCAGTAGCGGACAAAACAATTATTCTGCATGTGTTGACACTGGCGACATGTTCTGTACTTGCAATTTGATCTCCACCATTGGAATTAATGGCTGAGAGTACCCTCGCGACATTTTCCGTACTTGCAACTTGATCTCCACCATTGAAATTAATGGCTGAGAGTTGAACAAAAAATTTACTTTTCATCATGGATGGGTCCTACTGACCTTCTTTATACTATATATATATATATATATATATATATATATATAGGGTCGATTCTGCTTTTAGTACGAATCGTGCGAGCTGTTGTATCTTAGTTAATTTGTTATATCTTAATAATTTGTTGTATATTTGCGAACATGATGTTTGTACTACAAGATACAACAAATATAACTAAGATACAACAAAAATCAACTAAGATACAACATGTTCGCACAAAAATAGTGGTGCGTTCGCACCTGCTCAGCTACCTATATATATAATATCTATAGTATAAGGAAGGTTTGTCGGACCCATTTGCAATGATCAGTAATGAACAGTAATTTAAAAAAAAAAGGACAGCCGGGTTGTGTAGGTGTGTGTCAGTATGTGTAGGTATGTGAGTGTCCGTGTATGTAGGTGTGTGTGTGTGTGTCAGAGAAGAGAGAGAGGGGGGGGGGACAGCTGCTGTGCGAAGAAAATCTGCCGTAGAGAGAGAGATGGGTTCATTATTTTTTGCACAGTCGTACTTTGTAACTGCTTTTCTTTCTTACGACTAATTTTTCTCTTTCTTGCTAATTTAAGTACAGCTAGAGTTAATTATTAAACACTCCTAAACATAGTGCTTCAATATTTAATTATTCTGATAAATTAATTACAAAATCTGGTCAAGTACTCAAATTTTATAGTTTACTCAGTTTTGCAACCAAATAATTAAGCATCAAAAATATTTATCACCTTTTCAAATATCAATTTTTTTCTCATTTTATTTTTTATTATTTTTTTAATTTTTAAAAGCTAAATGTTTTTATCAGGTAAATCAATTTTCTTCTTTCTTTTTTAATTTAGTTAGAAAAGCTAAATATTTCTATTAGGAAAATTAATTTCAATCATGTATTGTACTATCAGAAAGCGCATGATTATTTTTTATTTAAAATCTTTGTTCATATCCATATTTTCCAAATACAAAATAACTTATTATCTGATACCAAATTTAATAAAATAAAAAAAATTATGATTTATTTTAAATTATTTTTTTTCTTTCCTACGCCGTGTTTTAGGGGACAGACATACTATCGATAGTTCGATACAACCCGGTTGCTTCGATTGGTTAAAAGGATATGTGTAAAGTGATGTAAAAACAATACGATATTATATTTTTTATGTTCATCCTTTTAAAGTTCGGCACTAGATGTGAACTGTGAATATTTACAATATTAACATTTTATCGTATCATTTTTTTAATTAAAAGAAAATGAAGCCATGTGCCCTCAGGCGAGGGCTTACACTAGTGTATGTGTGTGTGTGTGTGTATAATATATATATATATATATATATTTGTATGATACATATTTCCTCCGTTCCTTAATAATTGTTCACTGCTCTCTTTTGAGTGGTCCAAAATAAATGTCTACTCTGCAAACTTGCCTAGTTGGGAGCAAAACAGAAAGATCTGTATCCACAAAATTTTCTGACTCACACCTAAGTTATATGTGTCCTCAAGTTTTCTTATTTCTCTTTTTAGTCAAATGGTGGGTCTAAAACTATGTGTCATGTCGAACACGAAATTCATATTGGAATGGAGGGAGTAATACTTAAATGTTTGCAAAGTAACTAAGTGAGCCAGATGTACATTAGCTATCAAATGTCTATGAGAAGAAGATCAATGTGTGTCGGTCGGGTTCCATATGCTTATAATGTTTTAAGAGTTTGAACAGTTGTTCTAAAAACCAGAAAGACTTGGAAGCTGTGCAGCTGAAGTTCCAGAGTAGCTTAAGCCTGTCCAAGTATGAGCATTCTGGCTTCATTTTTACTTTGCCGAGTTGTGGTACCTCTAATGTCTCCTGTTGACCAGTTTCAAGCTAGGCTATTCCACAACTGCTTTTAAGTACAATATTGGTGCTTTCTGATGCTAGGGAAGTCAGAAAGATATGGAAGCAAATAGCAATAGCTCTGCTTAATGGTTAGGTTTGTTCCAATTTCTTTACAGACTTCAAAAGATGAGTCTTTTAAAAACTATTTGGACTTTATGGAAATCTTGAGTTGACGTCCCTGCTCTTTCTTGTAGGTTACATATATGATATATTGCTGTTACTTCTCTTGGTTTATAATTGTGTGGACTATATTTGGAGTCAGTGATGATGAGCACAGGTGTAGCTGTAAGTTAATGTGAAGGCTGATCTTCATTGTCAAGGCTTGTTTAATGAATCACTAAGAGGTGAATCCCTCAAGAAAATAATGAATGTGACAGATGCAGTATTAAACTACAGCAAAGTTATGCTGATATATGTTCTTTAAATAGTTTTCATAGTTTTCTAGTTGAGGAAACTCTTATTTCCCCAGTACACTAATATGTCAAGCACAGACTTAAACTATAAGTATGACCTTCATGTTTTGAAACTGAGCGATCAGCTGCTGTACTATAGGCGTAGTTTATAGCTGTTTCAGGTAGGCAGTAACAGTGAGGATAAAAGAACAAGAACTTATGAGATAAACATAAAAGAGTACCAAATCTATAAGTTTTAACTTTTCATGTTGAAAAGTTAATTAACTGTTTTTTCTTTAAATTGTATTCTATCTGGTCCTAAAATTACCGTCCTCTATTCCAATTTAACCTGATTTAGAAAGATGAGTCCACTTTGAAACTTTCCTTGTTGGAATGAAAAGAAAGGTCTATCTCCACGACTACTTTGTGAACCCACGTATAGGTTATTTGCGTTCGCAATTTACATTACTCTTATTATAGTCAAATAGCTTGTATAAAAGTGTCAATTCAAACAGGGCATTTCCTTAAGATCGAAGGAGTTACCTAATTATATCTTCTCTTTTTTCTATGAATGGGACCTCTTTTCATGGTTACAAGTAAAACTTGAAGAAGGGAGGGGGGGACGTTAAATGCTTAACCAAGCACGAATGACGGAGTAAAGGAAGATAATATTTATATACTTGTAGATAATGAAAATGGTACCATCGGTTCTGCAGGTGGTACCAACAGTATACACGGATGTCAGTGGACACACAATTCAGTCGAATCAGGTTAGCTTATTATATCAAAGATCCTCAACATCTCTTAAGATTTGATCATTTGGTAAGAGTCATATGACATGATTTGTCTTACCTTTGTTCTACGCAGTTCTCTGTAACTGAACATTTTAGGGGTGCAGAAGTTGGCCGCCTTCAGACTCTTCCTGGAGTATTCTTCTTCTATGACCTATCTCCAATCAAGGTGTGTTTCTTTCGTGAAGAGCAAGTTCAATGATTTTCTACTGCTGCTTACCTATTTTAATTTCTGAAATTGATTGTGCAGGTTACTTTTACAGAGCAACATGTTTCATTCTTGCACTTCCTTACAAATGTTTGTGCTATTGTTGGAGGTAACATTACTTTCTCTCACTTACTAGGGAAAAGGGTGTGAAGCAACAATTAGGCATTCACTGAATAAGTTTGCTTCCATTAGTTTCCATGTAGTCCTCCATTTTTTTGGTACCCTCATTCCTTTTTCACTTGGGAAGAAATATCAAGTTTAGTTCAAAAGGATGTGTTGTTGGGAACTATAAACTTTTGTTGTCTTTGAGCGATTGCTAACTTAATTTCATATTGCTATTCAGGTGTTTTCACTGTTTCGGGGATTTTAGATACATTCGTATACCATGGTCAAAAGGCAATCAAGAAGAAGATGGAAATCGGTAAGTTCAGCTGATGAGCAATGCATTCGCGCGCATCTGTGTTATGATCCACTGGCCAATTGCCAATAGAAGAATGCGCATCTGTCGGGTTCTTGGGCTTAGGTTTTTTGTCTTGGGAATTTACACATTGTAGCATATGGAATACAGAATTCAAAAAAAGTAAATTGTAGCTGTTAGCGAAATGCTAACAAGTGTCTGAAGGACACTAGTTAAGCATCTAGATATAGTTAAATGATATCATTGATTGCACTTTTGTTGATTTACGAAAGCAAAATAGTATTGTTACATTTAATTACCATCCTTAGGGCACAATAGCACATGACCCTATTATATACTCCATGGTTATTGGTATCATTAATTACATGTGTGTATGTATATGTTTGGTATATATATATATATATATATATATATATATATATATATACTCAGTTTCTTCTTGGGCTACCCGCACAGGCAAGAAAAGTTTATTATGAGGATAAATTCATTTCACAAAACGTCGTTTAAATCATTTGGCCCTAAAAGAATCCAATTGTTGATAGTTCGTGTGAATTTTATCAGTGACATGATGCTTCCCCGTATAAAAAATATTTACTCCGTTTCATTTTAAATATTCATAATAGTGATATATGTTGTGATGAGAAAATATCACTTTTAGAATATTTAAAATTAAACAAGAGAGTAATTTTTTTATTTTATTTTTTTACTTTTTCACTTTATATTAAGTATATCAATTTGGATTAAATGAGTTGAGTTATAATAATTAATAAGTATAATGAGTTTAACTTATTATAATTTATTTAATTAATTGATTAATTTAATTATTTAATAAATAGGTTAAGTTAAACTCGAATTAACTTGTTGGATACTATTTATTGAAAAGGGATCGCGGGAGGCATGAAATGAGTACAAAAAAAATTATTTTTTACATAATCTAATTTTACAAACTCAGTAATTAAATCGGTTTAATTGGGTTGAACTGTTTAGCAGGTTAAAACGAATTAAAGTGAGTTAATAGATAATATATATTTTGACAGGTGTATTTTACATATCGTATCATTATATAATTATATAATTACTACTACAATTACATATCATTATATAATGATATCATATCATTATATATTACTACTACATATCGACTTTTCAATCGAAACCTACAATTTTGAAAATTAAAAACTTCCCAAAGAAATAAGTTGGAAAACTAGAGAAATGGATGATGATATGCAGATACAGGGGCGGAGGCAGGGGGGAGCCGGAGGCAGCGGCCGCTCCCCCCATGCCGGAAAATCCTTCATTAGTGGTAGTCTTCAGAGGTGTCTGCTCCCGCTCCCGCTCCCCCATCCATGGCTGCCGATACAGTTTCAAATCTGGGGAAGAAGACGCTGCAGGTATTTTTTTCTTAAATCAAATCGACGTCGTTTTGATAAGTTTAGAAAAAAAAAATTGTAAAACTTAAAACGGATCTGTATGTTATTTAGGGTAGTAGTAGCAAAAAGACGCAGTAGCAAAAAGAGCCAAAGAGGCGAGCAGTAGCAGTAGCAGTTTCAATTTATAGTGACGAGCAGCCAGCAGCGGCAACGCCGGCGAGCACAGCACATCGTCTTCTTCCCCGACGAGCACAGCGTCTTCTTCCCCTCCTCAGGTAATCCTTTCTCTCTTTTCGCTCCTAATTTCATTTATATTTTGGAGATAAATTGTAGGGTTATAAACCTTGATTTTGAAATGATGCTATGATAATTTTGATTTTGGAATGATGCTATGATAATTTATAGTAGTATTTTGTGTCCTAAAGATGGATTTTGGTGAATTGTGGTTATGCCCTAATTTATAATTTTTGTCAATTTGAATTGTTTTTTTTTTTGTTGATTTAGGTTGATCAATGGATAAATTTTTATTCAAACGACCTAGAGTTTCTACGGCTTCTTCTAGTGCGAGTGTTGAAAATGAAAATGTGGTTATTGATAGTGGAAATGAGATTATTGAAAATGATATTGTTTCTGATCCGGGACTAAGAAAGCCAATTGATAGTTTTAATGTGAATATTCAAGACCGTATTCGTAGAGAATATGTTGCTAAAGGTCCTTGTCAACCAAAGGGTCACACATTTTCAAAAAAGCAATTTGGAAATGAAAGTCGAAGTTTTAGAGATTGTTGGTATAAGGACTTTGATTGGCTTGAATATAGTATGTCAAAAGATACCGCTTATTGTTTTTGGTGTTTTCTTTTCAAGCGTGGTCGTGTGGCACCCGGGGATGAAGCATTTACTAGTATTGGGTTTTCTAATTGGAAAAAGGGTCCTCACAAGTTTAGAGAGCATGTCGGTTGTACTTCTAGCTCACACAATAAATCAAGAATTGAGTATGAAATTTTTTTGAAGCAAAAACAGAGTTTGGCATATGTTGTTGAGAAAGGTTCTACAATAAAAGATAAGGCATATCAAATCCGATTGACTGCAATCCTTGATGTTATTCGTCATTGCTTGGGGGAAGGTCATTCTTTCAGAGGACATGACGAGTCATCTACTTCCTTAAGACCGGGCCATTTTCTTTCTATGTACCGATGGTACAGTGAAAGGAATGAGGAGGTTGGTAAGGTTAGTCTTCTGAATGCTCCGGGAAATTGTCAAATGACTTCTCCGCCTATTCAGAAGGATATGATTAATGCTTGCGCAGTTGAAACAAGACTTGAAATATTGAGTGAACTTG
>JAOWAN010000043.1:4665677-4677194 GCA_028566635.1 Lobelia cardinalis
ATTTTTATAATTAAATATTTTAATATACTTTTTATTTTTTGACTTAATTAATTAAAATATACATATAATTATTTTTTTTTATAATTAAATATTTTGATATATTTTAAATATAAAAAAAAAATCATCGAATATTATTGCGCCGTGTCCGAACGCCGTGTCCTCGGACACGGGCATTTACTAGTTATAAATATATAAAAGCAACTTTTGGGTCTTTTGACTAAAAAATGATCCTTGCTTAAAGTTGAAGTATAAGATTCATATCCTCATGTAAGAACAAAAAGCAAAGCCAAAAAATAAAAGCAACTACTACAACGGACGGTTCATTCCTTCCATCAATCGGAAGAAGATAGCCAATACCGCGGGCCCCATGCACCCTCGAAGTTGAGGGAGGGAGGGTATCTCTACTTTCCTTCAACTTGAATGGAAATTTTTGAATTTTCAAGAATCCATCATTTTGACAAATCTCATTCACACACTGCTCATTTAGAAAAACAAAAGGAGGAGGAGGGAGCATAATTAAAATTAAAAAGAATCTTAACACAAGAAAATAAAAAGTGGTGTGAGAGAATGATGTGAAGTTTCATTCACAAGTTAAAAAAAGATGTTGAATAAATTTTCCAAAAAACCCCCCAATTTTATTTGCACTGTTCTTAATTTCCTCTTGGCTGTTTGCCCTCACTCACTGTTAGGGATGTTATCGGTGCGGTTAGGGGCGGACATCTCCAAAATCGAACTCGATTCGACTTTTTCACACCCCGCCCCGCAATCACAAAGATTCGGACCCGATTCGCCCCGTCCCGTCCACATTAATAAAATTTTAATTTTTTTATAATTTAAATTCAAAATTAATTCTTTTTAATTTTTGATATAATTCTAACTCAATTTAACCACTCAAAGTATAAAAATATTCCTTTTTCAATATATACTATGTACATATTTTTAAAAAAAAATAGACATAATACTAGTCGGGGCGGAGCGGAACCTAAACCCGAACCCGCCCCGAACCCGTTTGAGTCTTAAAAATTTATGAAAAAATCGAATTTTTTGGGACGAAGCATCATCGAGTTCGAGTCGAATTATGAGAAATTTCCATCCCTAATCACTGTACGTGAACATGGGGGCCTTACAAAGATGGCAAGCAAGAATCAGAATAATAATTGCTGGTGGGAAAGAGAAAAACATGAGTACACACAAACATCATGAATCAATTTGGGTGGTAATATAATTAGCTCTTTATAAAAAACTATTGAATCCCCACAATTCATCAATGGCCAATTAGTATATATAGTCATATTTTCTTCTCTTCTCTAACCCCGTGGCTCACTTTTTCTGAACAGAAAACTTCAGATTTGAACTGCGCAAAATTAGAAATCTATGCAAATCAACAAATTAAATCAAACTGCCAATGTCTAGCTGCAAAAAGATCCATATTTATATTTAATAAAACAAAGACGTTAGATTAACTTCTTTTTTTTTCTTTTCTTTTTTCCCATATATGTAAAACCTATTCACGTGTCGGATGTAGCCATGAATTTCATGTTCATAGATCATTTTTCACTTCCGGAATGATAATTCACTACAAGTGACGGAGAATTCGGTCTCAGCGAACGAATCACGATCTCAAATTATCAACAACAAACCTCTGGGCCATCATCGATCTAGTAAAGCTATACGATTTTTAGCTCAATCAATTAATCAAAAATCCAGAAATGAATACACCAACTAGT
This sequence comes from Lobelia cardinalis, assembly GCA_028566635.1. NCBI lineage: Eukaryota > Viridiplantae > Streptophyta > Magnoliopsida > Asterales > Campanulaceae > Lobelia > Lobelia cardinalis. The sequence goes on from JAOWAN010000043.1 coordinate 4,667,405, forward strand.
GTAGGTTCACATTATTTCACAGACATTTTTGATTGATACCTCGGATTAAAAAAATTAGTGAAACAGATATGATAGGATATTTATTATTAAATTAATCCACATGAATTATCCTATGAAAATTTAAAGCAAGAGAAGGAAGGAGGTAGGAAAGACACCAAAATATTAATTCCTCATCTAAAACTAAAAGAGAGATGGTACGATTGATTTGGGTCTTATAATAGTGTTTTTTTATGCGCATGTATGCACAACTCTAGTGCTTTTTATTATTAGTATTTTTTGGAGTAAATGTGATACAATCTTTTTAGAATAAGTGAAAAGATAAAAATAGTTCTTAATTAAATTTCTTAATTTTAGGGATTTAATTAAACTTTCACATCTCTCTCATTCTTCCAGTCACTTCCTCTCTCTCTTCCTTTCGTCTCTCTTTCACTCTCGCCCCTCCTTCCCTCTCCTGCCATCACCCCCTCGCCTCCCCTCCCGCCGCTTCCTCATTCTCCTCCCGACGTCATCCCACCAATTCATCACCGTCCACTCCTCCCTCTTTCACAACAACTGCAAATCAAAGAGGAGGAAAGAAGAACGGGACGACGATGACTATGGCTGCTTTCATGCCGATTGGGTTGGGTTGGGTTGAGTTTAGGTGGAATTGGTGATGCGGTGAAGAAGAGAAATTTTGGTGGTGATCGTGGTTTGCAATGTAGGATTTGAGAGAGGGAGAGAGGATGACGAGGGTGAGAGAGAGACGACAGGTGGGTGAGATTGAATATTGATCAGTAAGAAGACGATTTGTTCATTTAATTCAATTACTCATCTGGTGTGATATAAATGTTCATTTCGCACTGTTATTTAAGTATTTATTATATAAATTATTTAATTCAATTACTCATCTGGTGTGATATGAATATTTATTTCGACTGAAATGAATGTTCATTTTGCATCGTTATTTAAGTATTCGTTACATAAATTATAATAGTTCATTTTGTGTGATATTGATCGTCGATGTTCATTTATTTAAAAAACTCATCTGATGTGATTTAAATGTTCATTTAAATTGAAATAAATGTTCATTTCGTAACTGAAGCTACAGTTTGGTCATTGATGTTCATATATTTCAATGAATCATCTGATGTGATATGAATGTTCATTTTGCGTACAGTTTGGTGTGATCTGAATGTTCATTTCGTAAGTATTTAATATTCATTCGTGAGTGCTTAAAGTTCTTTTACTTATCTATTTTTGGTATTCAAATTTGAATTTCTGTTGATTTTTGAAAATTAAATTAGGAATGAGTTATTTAGACATTAATTATGGGGTTTAAATTAATCTATTTTTTTTTTAATTTAATTAAAAAAGTTTTTAAAAAACCTTAATTTTATAAATTAATTTGGAAGAGTGAGCACACGGTGTTCCATTTTTACCAACGTGCTAGGGAGAAAATGCTTCCCTCTCTTCCTCTTTTGCATCCATTTGGACCATTTCCGTGAGTGCATGCGTTATTACGAGAAAAGCCCATCGTTTTCATATTTCAATAATAAATAACCTACTATTACGTTTCTAATTTCAATATTAATCTACTATTAGATTTCTAATTTTATATAGTTATTATGTTGATTTTTGTGTTATTTTGATTAAGATTCACAAATATTAAATTCTTAAATTTTAATTATTCGCAGAATTTTAGATTTTTATAAGAATATTTAACTAATTATTCACACACACACACACGCACATACCTATATATATATAGGGAAAAATGATCGGTTACAAATCATAAATATTCTACAAACGTGCGAACTGTTGTATCTTAGTATTTTTTTTTGTTGTATATATCTTTAAAAAAAAATTGTATCTTAATAAGATCACATTGTATGTTATTACGTTTTTGTTGTATCTTCGCATCTTAGTTAGTTTGTTGTATATTTACGAACATGTTATATCTTAGTATATTTTTGTTGTATCTTAGTTGATTTTCTTACAAAAAATTTTATTTTGGATCTTTATTTTACAAAATACAGACATATAACTAACATACAACAAAAATGTACAAAGATACAACTGATTCGTACGATTTGTATGAAAAAGTGGTTTGTAGTGGAATAAACCCCTATATATAGGTATATAAGTTGTCGATCAAATGAAAACATAAATATTATAGTAGCGGTAAGAATTAATCTCGATCATTGAAGTCACGAATACAATAATAATTTTCAGTACTGTATTCGTGAATTCCCGAACACAGTCGACGATTCCTACGATATTTAGGTTTTTATTATAGCATACCCCTAAATATACATATATATATTTATAGGGACGCGCTCCAATAGGAACCAATTAAAATAGGAACTATAGGAACCAAAGACACAGTAACGAAAAAATTACTGTGTTGCGAGATTCAAAGACACAGTAAAAATATTTTCAGTACTGTGTATTTGAATCTCCCAATACAGTAAATATTTTCGTTATTGTGTCTTTGGTTCGTATAGTTCCTACGATATTTAAGTTCTCATTTGAGCGACTACATATATTTATATTTATATATATACAGGAACTGAGAAAAAAACAAAAAATACATTCTTGTGGTGAACATGTTTGATTTCGGCTCTTTTGCTTGTCAAATAATTCAAACTTAGATTCAGCTGGAACAATTTGGTTTTAATTAGAGGTATATTATAGAGATTGGAACATCTAACCTAATTACAACATTCTGTAAATGTATATTTTTTATTTGTTACAAGTATCTCGTTCATTGTATAAATAAATCAGTAGGCATAAGTTTAATTAATTTCTAACATGTAAATAGTCCGAAAATAGATATTTACGTGACACTTTGATTAAATTTGTCACTATCATTCTGCGGTCACATTCACAGAATTTGGAAGCAAATGTTTTTACTCTCCTCCGCAAGTATTTCAATCCATTTTCTTTTGCTTCAAATGACTCTCGACAGCCTGTACGGATTAGGACTTTCATATGAACACACATAACATAACATAACTTATGGTCGATCAGAAGTTCGATTTGTAGTAATTTCTGATTTTATTTTGTAATGATTAGAGTAAAAAAATATAAGAAAGATAGATAAAAAAAAAAAATAGCGAGACCTATAAAAAATCAAAAATCATACCAAAGTAAACTTGTGATTCAAAGACTTTTGGAAATTGGGATTTATGTTCCATTGATGTCTTATCTTCTATCTCTTATGTTTTAAATATTATTATAATATTTAAATTTAAACTTTCAGAATCATTAACTATTATGATAAATTTTAAAAAAAATAAAAATAAAAAATTATGGATTTATCATCTGCAAGAAAATATTGGGTCACTTGACCACAACTTCCAACTAACCTACCTTTTCTCTTTTATGGTTATTGGGATCACATACTAGTACATTACTCTTTTAATATTTTTTCTTTTTTCTTTTTTGACATTAATGAGGTGTAAAAAGAGATCAAAATTAAAATTTTACTGAACATGTTAATTCATAAAATAAGTAGTAGTATTGCAAACAATATTCAAACCTAATCGTGATAGTGTCGCGCATGCATTTGTATGTAAAAATTATACCGATGGTCTAGACATTCATATGCACTATCCAAGTCATGATTATATATTAGCTACTTTTAAAATAACGGCTAAAGTATATACGGAAGAAATGGAATATTAATTGGGAAGCATGTTATGTTATGCTACGGTGGTCCAATAAGAGCATTACCGGAAGAATTCAATTCAAAAAAAAAAAAGGCAAAGCGTGGAATGAGTCCACATTTTCTATCAATGGCCGGGAAATAAAAGAGAGTTGGAATGTACGTAATCTCAAACAAATACAGCCCACCAAAAAATATCAACATTACTAGAATTGACGTACACATAGCAATTCCCCACAAATATTGAGAAGTTGTACCAAACAATTGGACTCATCACTTTGTCTTCTATATACTATGAATCAAAAATCAAAATCATCTTTACAAATTACTACGGTCTAATTAATTTTTCGCATAATTTATCTTCGAACCAAATATCAGCTGAGATACACGGTGGGTCAATACAAATGTTGATGCATAACACGTAAACTTGAAGCTTCCCCGTCCAAAGACCGGAGGCAAGAAGAAACCAAATGAGAGAAAGTACGACCTATTAAAACTTAATGAAGGATAAGATGTTAGCACGTACACTTGGCGAATGACCTCAATTATAAGTTCTAGACTATTATGGAATAAATCAAAGGTCCTTCGAGTCATGGACGGAGACGGAGGTTGGTTACATGCATTTCATTGCCCTCACGACAAAGTTGTCTCTGTCGTGAGAGATCTAAGTTCGAAGTAGGAGAGATTTCCATGTCCTACACACATGGATTGTTAAGTGATCAAGAGGTTGAGTAATAGATGATCAATACGTATTCACATAATATTTTTTTATAGAATAAATGCAAGCAAAAATATTTGAATCAAAATTCTTGTCAAACTTAAAGCTCTGATACCATACTAATTGATCAATTCATCTAAAAGATTTTAACTGTTTGAAAAAATTACATTAATATGTATGTTTATAACATAGACCTAATTAGTCTTTGTTATAGAACCATTTCCCATCCTCCCCAACTAGTGCTTGCCTACTTGCTTCTCTTTCAATAATATGATGTGAGATCTATTGTCCCTTAGCACCAAGGAGCCATTTCAAATGATTCGAGATTTTTGTCCTGAATCTAACAATACGTATGCATATATAGGGAGATACACAGAAGGACATTTTTTATGGGGAAAATGGAAAGATAATGAGATGTTATTAAAATATATTCCATTCATTTTATTTGAAGTGCTTATGATATCTATATGTTATAAGGAAAAAATATCATTTTTAAAATGTTTAAAATTATATAAAGAGTAATAATTTTAAAAAGAAAGCAACTATTTACAAAGCACACAAATACTAAATATAATACACAATTATATATAATACACATTTTTTTAAATATTTCTAACTTTAAAATACTATTGTTCCTATTTTATCCCTCTCCAAAATAACAATGATATTCAGTGACGAGGTAACAGATTATTGCCCCAATTATTAGTGTCTTAGTTAAATTATGTTGTTGGTACCAATTCAATCGTTTCTTTGTTTGTTCTTCATCGTAATTCACCATGTTGATCGATTTTTACCCTAACTGAATTTATTACTGAGATTTCGTGATCTTTATATCGCAAACTCAGTATCTATTTCTTGAAATTGCAATATTGATTTCATTGATGATCAGATCTCAATGTACAGCTAAAATTGCTTCAAATCGACTTTTCAAATTTTACAAAAACCCATTAAAGGACACTCATTTTGGATGTGGGATTTTTTTCCAATGATTTCGATGATTAATAGCTCGTCTGTGTGGGTTAAGGCATTTGATTTGTCATTGGTAGAAATTGTTGCTCTCTAGGTGAAGGTGGTTGATTTGTTATTTTAACTCTTGCAATCGAGCAACTTGTAATTTTGTGAATGAATGGAGACCAGGTTGTGCTTAGGGCATCTTTAACAAAGGGATCTTTCTTTTATCTCTCCGTTATGTTAGTTTTTATATTAACAAGTGTACTACTACCTCACCTTCATACTCATATTTTTCTTCAATAAATATACTATTATTTTTTATTTTATTTTATTATTTTATTATTACATCATTTTTATTCTAAATTTATAAAAGTTATTTATAGTATAAAGTAATAAGTACAATTTTATTTTTAAGTAACTATTGATAAAATAAAAATTATTAATTTAAAAATAAAACATGTATAAATATTTTACATATATATATAATTATAATTAATTATTAATTATAAATAAATAAAGTTAAATAAGATAAAAGAAATATACAAATCAAATAATATAAATAATAAAATCTTATATAATAAAATAAATAGAGATAAAAATGACATTTGACACAATTTAATTGGTCCCAACTTACCCAACCCCATACCCAGCCGAGGCCTCCTACCTCTCCCCCTAATTTTCAAAAGCTGCTCCCCACCCCTGACCCCTCCTCTATTTCTCCCTTGGTTGGAGCACCCAACCCCCACCTCACCCCCTACCCGATCCTTGGTTGCAGATGGCCTTAAGCACGGTAAAGCTGGCGGCAGCCATGGACACATGTAGAGATCACGTAAATTAGGTTTATTATGATAATATATTTGTGTATTGTATTAAATATTTATGAAGTTAATACTAATTTTTTTTTAATTTTCAAAGGGTGTAAAAGATTTTTAACTAAAAGATATTTTTATCACCAAATTTTGTATATTATATTTAGCACTCGTATATTTTGCAAATATCAGCTCTCTTTTAAAAATTGTAAACAACTTGTACTTCCCAAACAATTAAATTAGTGACCCATCATTCAATTTTGATATTTTTTTTTTCCTATCAATTTTTCCCTAGTCAATGGTAATCAAGAGCATGTGCTAAATTGAAACTCTTATGGTTACAATTAATATGCAAAAAGTTAATAACATTGTTGATTTTTTTTTTCCCAATATCCTATTGAATATGTAGCAAATGTTTCTCAAACAGTTGATTGAAAAAATATACAAATATTAAGTAGAGTTTAATAAGATTAAAAATAGTTTAGATGGAGCAGGAGTACGATATCGTAATAATATTTGATGATATGATATTTAAAGTAATAAAAAAAAAAACAAAAGTGGAAAAAGGATTTTAAAAAATTATAATATCTAGTGCAAATATCAAATTTATAATCCGACCCAGAAGCTTCAACCATTCCATGCTAGCATGTTGATGTAGAAGATGTACCATGACAAAGTATACCCTACAACGCATATATACACTTATAGAAGTGCTAGTAACAAGAGCATGAAATTTCATAAATAAAGATTTTTTGAACTATTAATGCTATATGATTAGAAGTTTAATCCACAAAATGTTCATATTCATATTTCTTAAACAAAAATGTTTGAGAAACTCTTAATTATCATGATACAATCGTATAGTAGTAATCAAGAATTACATAATCTAATAATTATTATTAATATCAACAACATGATACAAAATAACAGTGCAATTAAATCGATAATTACCCATTTGATCTAGCCAAGAAAAAAGCCAGCTGATCAGAGGGGTTTTCCACATTACTTACCATGGCTACAAACTAGAAAATTACAAAAATAACCCCCCAATACAACTAATTATCAAAAACTATTACTACTTCTAATTACCAGAACTCTGCAATTGTCAAAAACTTAATTGCAGTAGCTCCAACCCTCCCTCCTCTAATAATAATAGACCTTTCCATTATTACATAATTACCCCTACTACCCAAACTAAAAAAAGAAATAACCTCAGCACTAGATCGAACCCCAATCAATCTCGTGCGACGGGTACTTTTGCAAATCCGACGAACAACACACCTCCCACGTGGACTCCTCCTCAGTGAACTCCGGAAACGTCAGATCCGACAACGGCGACGAGCCACCCGACCCACCGTCGCTCTCGGACCCTTCTTCCGTCTTCATAATCTCTTCCTCTTTCGGAACCGTCTTATCCTTCTTGGACGTTGACCTTCTAGAACTCGACTTCTTCCCGTCAATGCTCTTCCCCTCAGCCAAGCTCTGGCAGATGGCTTGGAGCTTAGCGTCAACGGAAGAGTGGAGCGGCTTGTACTCCCCGAAATCACCGCCGATGTGGGATCCCTGGTGACGTAAGTGCGGGAAGTTGAGCCGAGCGAAGTCTCCTCTCAGCTTGTAAGCCGCTTTATCGTAAGCTAAAGCTGCTTCTTCGGCTGTGTCGAAGGTTCCGAGCCAGAGCCGGGTACGGTTTTTTGGTAGGCGGATCTCCGCTACCCATTTTCCCCAGTGCCGCTGCCTTACGCCTCTGTAGAGTTTCGTGGGCTTTGGTGGAGAGCCCACATGCTTCATTGGGAGGGGCTTCGGGCCTAGGAAATTGAGGGTGTGGTGATTTTGGGCTTGGGCCCACTGGGAAATCTGTTGTCGTTGGTGTTGTGGAAAGGTGATTTGGGTTTGAATCTGGTGGATCTGAGATTGGGTAAGGTGGTTGAGGCCAAGCCCAATAGAGGACTGTTGTTGCTCAATGAGCCCAAATTGGTCATGGGCCTCGAAAGGTGGAGAATACATGTCGGGCTGGGCCGAGAAGTAAGGTGAAGAGGTGGAAGGGGAAGAAGAGTAGGAGAGAGAAAAGGCGGAGTTATCAGGAAAAGGAGAAGGAGAAAAAGAAGAAGAAGCAGCAGTAGCTGTTGGGGAAGCACTCTTGAAAAAAGGTTCAAGTGCTTCCATGAGCTCACCACCCCTAAAGGGATCTGACTGAAACTCACTGCCGCTGCTCCACAAATCTATTGTAGTTGCCATTTAAGACCAACCCTGTTTCTTTACTCAAAAAAATAATAATCAAACAGGTGATGAAACTTCCCTAAACCCAGAAAACTAAATTAATCTAATTTAAAAAGAGGTTTTTTTTTCGTCAAATAATCAAAAAAACCTTCTCAGTTCCTAAAAAAACCAACCTTTGGGGACAAAAAAGAAGCCCTTTACGGTGATTTCGATTAGTAAGAAAAATCAAGATTTACACAAGAAATTCAAAAGAAAATGAATGATAGTAAAAAAGATATGGATCTCTATTCTGAAAACACCTGGATCTTGATTTTGTGTATGTTCCTGGAAAATAAGTGTGATTAAGCTGCTTTCCTCTCAAAACAAACAAACCCAAAACCAAGAAATATATATTTTTCGCAGATGAATTACAGAAAGGGATACACAGAAGCGGGATGATACAGAAGGGGATGTGGGAAATTAAAGAAACTCTAGCAAAGAAAATCAAATTTAAGCAAGCTCCGACGGAAAGAAAGAAGAAAAAATTTGTGGTGAGTGCAATGTGTGTGCGGATAAGTGTTGGGTTCGGACGAACGGTGGGTGGGCTCAATTTATAGGGGTTTATGCCCATTGGTTTAACTCTAATCTACTCCTCCCCACTTTGGTAATCACGATTTCCCCTCTCCTTAATTACTGTCTGAATTATAATACTCCAGTACTGTACTTATTTGTTTTCATTATTGTTGTCACGACTTTTCTATTTTAAATAATGTTAAGTTTATTATTACGTGTTATTTAAAAATTATATTTATTTTAAAATTTTACTAATTTTTTAAACAATTGATAATAAATTTTAGAAAAATTAAAAAGGAAGTTAGACACCGAATTGAGATTTTCATTGTCGAATGATATGTTACGAATTTTAAAATTTTAAATTTTTGAATCATCTTTTAAATGGTTAGTACAGAATTTTAAAAATATATCATAAAAATTAGCATATTATTTATCACATAAATATTTGAACTGGCATTTGAAAAAGAAAATCTTATTTACCGGTTCAGGTTGGCCAGTTGTCCTGAAGCGAGCTATGACTAATAAGAGAGTGCCACGCGTCCTTGCAACAGACAGATGCCCATCTTGAACGGGGCACCTGTCGGTGGTTTTCGTTTCGGACTCGCAAGTAGGGGAATGGCAGGCTTGTTGACCTGAAAAACGCGTTCACACTCCCTGCTGAGTTACCAATTTTTCGTTTCTCTTGTTCTTTTTCTCATTTCGCATTCCCGTTTCTTTTCAACTGCATGCACTTTTAGGAGCTGTTTGTTTGCACTTAATCAACCTCTTAAAGGAGGTTACATCTGATTCGGTAAGACAATTGATAATTCAGACTATTTGATAAATTTTTATTTTCAGATCTAAATACCACTTAATTCATCTTATTAAATCAGACTTCAAACTAAGGCTGAATGGCTA
>JAOWAN010000043.1:4683832-4696095 GCA_028566635.1 Lobelia cardinalis
CCCACCTCTCTTTCCTCCTTAGACCTACTAACCATCTCCCAAGCCACTAAATGATCCTTACTCTCTCTAGTCCCACACCACAAAAGCCGACAAATGATCCCCCCTATATGCTCCGCCACCCCCGACTCAAAGAGAGACGTGTAATTTATGGCGATACTAGACAAACATGACTCTATGAGACAAGGGAGAAGAAAACTGAAACAAGAACAGCAGAGCAGCAAAAAGGATGTCACCTTTATACCATGGTTTCCACATCCAACGAACATCTTCAAAAACTAGTCTATATAATCATAAACATTACACCTCCTTTTGCTCCTTCCCAACTAGTATAAACACATACAATCCATCATGTCGCCATACTTCACATAGTTTCTGATCAGAACATACTTTCAGATGAAAACAACAAGAAATCACCTCAACCAATTATGGCTCGACCCAAAAGCTAACCATTTGACTCATAATTAATCACCATATTCTCTCTTTCTCTTTCATTTTTGTTATCTCTCACTAGATTAAACATTTAAACCCTTGCGCTGGCATGGTAGGTAGAGGATGTTGAGGGGGACAAGAGTTTATATGGGACTTTTTTATACTCTGGTGGTGGGTGGTACTCATCGTAACGACACATAAGTGACATTGACGACCATAAGGTTGAGAATGGGATCCTGAGAGATCAAAAGAGAATTACCGAATAAATGATACACACACATGCTTTGATGGCTTAGTGACAGCAGAAGGTATTATTGTCATTTCTGACTCCCCGGCACATCTGTTATCCCAACCCACTCAACTCAAGTTAACATTTCATGGAGATTGTTACTGGTCTACATAGATTAGGGTGAATTTTTGAGGTTTATTCTACAATTATATATTTTATATTGAACTACTTCCAATTAATCAATAAGAAAAAAAATGTTTCATTTATTGACCACCATATAAAAATCACATGATTCACATCAAATATAAGTGCTTATAAAATTAAAATATTTTAGAGTCAAATAAGCCTAAGCATACGCACTTTAGTCAAACAAGTTCAAACTTGTTACATTCATCAATCCCTATTGTACGAAATAAAAATAATAAAGCCAGGATACATTTCTGGTTTGAAAATCTTCATCTAAGTCTAACATGTCACATTCAACAGTTAGATGAAGAGGGTTAAAAAAAAGGATAACCTTTTAATAATAAGAGCTCTCTATCTGATTAATATTGTTTTAGAAACTCCAAATGCAGATAATCTGTTTGAAACATTCAGAATAACATCACTTTCTCTTATTTAATATTATAAATCTTGCTGATACTGACTAAGAAAGTAAGCTAAATATTTCCAATCACTTGTTAACGCACTTTTACATGTTGCTATTAATCACTGTAATAACATGATAGAGTCTATCTTGCCCTATCCCAATTCTTCGTTTTTTATACCACCTTACGCAGTGCTTGATAGAATTGAGATTGTACAGAGGTTGCATATTATCGTTATCATTGATCTTTGTAAAGGTTAAAGGTCCACTATACTTATCACTACGCATTCGTCTGTGATCAATACAGGTATGTAGTTTATGTAAATTTCAAAATCATGGTGATTGATATCCAATTAAGCTTTCCAACTTGAATTTAAAATAAAGTGAAATGATATACCTGTAGTGTGAACTTGTGATTCTTGTCAACGCTGCACAATTTTGAAGCTAGCACACAATAGTACTTGTTAAACACTTTCTCCTGTAAACAGCATTCAACTAGAACTCGCATGATCTCTCTATCCTACAAACACATACACCATGTACTAGTTGATGATGAAGAACACTAATCGAAAAATATTGAAGTAAACAAGGGGGAATACCTGCTTGCCCTGCAAATCCAGCCTTAAAAGTTTCTCAAATGCATCAACATAATCCTCCCCACTCATTATTATACAGAAGATTGCCCTTCGAGCATCTGTGTTCATTCTTTGTGCAGCAGCAAGCTGCAACATTTTCTGAGCCTCAGGGACATCCCTATCAATTTTGCTGGCAACCACTTCAGTGTCAACTTCGGTGGAAGCCGCATCCCCAGACAACCACCATAGGCCTTTCTTATCAGGATCAAGAAGCTTGCTCCATTTCAGCCCCCAAATTAAAATACGGTCTGCGTTCAACTGAATTAAATGAAAAAAAAAAAAAAAAAGAGTAATATGAGCTGCTTGCAAAGGATGTTGAATACTTGTAGAAAATATGATATACCAATTTCTAATTATCAGATTGATTTCTGATCATGAGCCAGTAATCAATATAATCCATCCTTTCATTCAAATCACTTAAAATACATCCAGAAGCAGTAAGACACAGCCTCCTATTTCATTTGACAAGTGTTTCTGACTAGTTAGTTAGATTCTCTCTTTCTCTTCTCAAATGACTAACTATGCATCTTAACAGCATTGTGCGTGGACAAAGCACAAAATAAAGGTAAAAGATCAGAGGTGCACTTAGCAAACTGGAAAAGCAAGAGAGCAACAAGAGAGGAAAGAATGAATCAGCAAGTATTCCAATAACAAGCAACGTAGACAAAATAGAGGCAGAGATGACACGGGTTGAAAAAACCGTCTTTGTTCTGGTCCCAAAATGAAGGGCCTGTTTGTTTCACAGGATTAGGTTGGCACTACAACAATGAGTCCATTCCTGCCTAATACAACACGAGTTTTCTTTTTGCTCAAGAGAATGTGGTTTAGACATAGTACACCAACATACCCGTTCTTCCCCAATGTACCACAGGACTTGCCCATGCCTTCTTCAACCCTCTTCTCAAACAAAGAATTCATTCCTGCCTAATACTGCACGAGTTTTCTTTTTGCTCAAGATAATACGGTTTACAGACATAGTCACCAACATAACCGTTCTGCTCCAACGTACCACAGGACTTGCCCATGCCTTCTTCAACCCACTTTCTCAGCCCCAGTCAGACTTATATCTTTAAGTCGAGGCCTGAGAGCACCGCACACCCTTACCAATCACCATCAGCATTTCTTTTTTCAACCATTATCACATCATAAGCATGCGGCACCCCCCTGAGATCACAAAATGACTACAATCTTCACCCTCTCCTCCCACCCACCCCAACGATCATTCTATCCCCACCATCAATAACCTGGACCAGGTCCTCCTCTCTATTCTCCTTTGCAATAAACAGCCTCCGCTGTCATCTCTAATACTCAGCCCTCCCCTAGCACATATCCGTAATCTCCCATTATTATTCTCCCTCCCTCCAGCTATTTGTTCCACAAGAAATATTTGGAATTGACGTTGAAGGTAGATATATGTTGGTCAAATAATTCTGGCCTCGTTCCTATCTCTTGTCAAACCCTTCGGACAGTGATACATTGTAAACGTACTCGTTTCTGTAAAAATTTAGCAATTGCAAATTCATAATATTTTCAATGTAGTTTGAATTATCAGAATTTCATCATCTAAATGAAGTGTGTTAAAAATCAATTTGATTTGTATTATATTGAATCTTTAAAAAGGAAAGAGGACTCTTTGGTTGGACCGAAGGGACTACAATCCTTGCACAAAAACTTACAAATCAAGTTGTCCTACATATTTTAACTGTTCCATCTTCCGAAATGCGGTTCGCCACTGTAAAACCCACAAAGGTAATAATACATAACTTTTGTCTTGTTAGACTGTGAGGTTAAGAAATAAAAGCCTCACTTTTGTAGGGTACAAATTTAATAGATTATTAGGCACATCAAAGACACTACTCCCTTCGTCCCAAAGTGATAAACCCATTGGACATTCCAGACTTTTTAAAGATATAGCTTTACTTGCTTGTATGCTTTCTAAATTACACTGCACTTTTAGCCTTTTTATAATTACCTATTTGGGACAAATAAAAAGGAAAAGTCGGACTATCTTTTTGGAATGGAGACAACAAAATTACATACTTGATTGTGAACAGATACATTGGGTACATAGCAGGAGAGATGAATCAAACCCACAAGAAAGTGATTAAACTAATATAGCTGCTCAGAGGCAATTGCACGATTGTACTCTTAAGTACACAACATGAACGAAAAATTAAAAGGACCACCAATGGGATAATACCTAGAGTATTAAGATCCACATTAGCCTTGTTGATTATTGTTGGGATACAAAATTACACAGTGAAGGGCCTTCTAACAGGTACAGATTTTTAATGTGCTGGGAACTTAACAGGGCGTCTGAGGTCAACCACATGAGGTATCTGAACACTGGTTTGGCAAGGTCTTGGGTTCAGATCGTCTCATCTGCATTTAGTGCACATGTAAGCACTCCCGTTAATGATCGTCTCATCTGCATTTAGGGGTCTGATATGAGGAGTGGTAAAGCATAACAACATACATTGTTCGGCCCTTTGGCTGATAGGTAAAACTTTTCGATGGGTTGGTAACTATTACAAGGAACAAAATAAAAATCCATTGCTCCTGCATTAACTCAATGTATGAAGTTCACAACCAAGTTTGTGAGTGCTACCAACTATATAATTTGTTGTCTACATCTCCTATTTTTCTCCGCTAATCTTCCTAGTAAGTATTTCTTCTATCAGAACGTAAGAATATTATTATTAATAAGGAAACAAAATAAAATAACAACTGTTATGACCTTCTGAAGCCATTTCTTTATCCGGACATGCTGTGTCGTGTCCTCCTTAGGCCTCCTTTTGTTGTTCTTGATGTCGCATATTGTTTCAAGCATAAACTCCATCTGCCAGCATTGCAAGTATAAAGGTTAGGAAAGAAGCTAAAGCCAATGGAAATGTGCTTAAAACTAATGAAAGGCATACTCTTTTACTCCTGATCTTTTTCTGGCCATTTTCAGAGTCGGCCTTCAATTCAGTCACCCTATGCTGGACAGTAAAGATAAAGTTTTTCATAGTAGATGGATCATCACTCCTCAGTTTCATCCCACAACCTGTTCATCAAGAAAAACTTGCTTTACACACAATTTTCTGAAAGAGATGTTCAAAAGAAGAATCTTGAATATACTCCAAAATAGTCAGTTGCCTTCATCTTTATGCATTAACCACAAGAAGAGACATGGTGGAACTCTCAATTTTGGAAAACATTAACATTGCAGAAACCAAAGAGGGATCATTAACAAACATGGTAAAATTTCTTTAATCGATCATGAGAAGTAAAACAAATTAGTTACTCTTTTAATGCATATTCTTTTATCAGTTATGTATTTTTATATTAATTTAGGCTGAATAATGGAAGATAAATTAAGATTTTTACTTTTAGTCGTATTTTATAGAAAATTAATAGGAGATCCCATCACCATCCTAACCTGGATTCAGCAGCATGAATATATAGGCATGAATCCTACTATTTTAAAGCTGCAATTGAACATTAAAACTAGCTCGATATTGCAGTTTGCACATTTGTTCAATGGAACCCAAAGTTTTTATACATTCAAGACACTTTTGACTATTGTTATCTGTAACTCACCCTAAACCTACTCATCAAGTTGAGAATCTCATTTCATAATTTTTCAGTTTAAAGATAAATCTCAAGTAAGAAAAACTATGATACAACCGTATGGAACTGTTCTTAATCTTGATGCACGATGCAGCGCATATTAGGTACATGGCCAAGCACAAATCATTTGGAACCCCGTGAGTCATTTGCAAGCTGTGTCCTCTTGGTCCGAAAGGAAGAACCTTGGCAGATCTGACTCAGTTAAGGATTCCTGTAGCAAGGAGTGTTCATATTTTTTTCTATAGATGAATGAGGAGTATTCGTTATACTTGATATTGACTGTTAAGGGCTACTAAATGTCATCAATGCCCCAACCAAACAGTAAATGGCAGTCACAACTTGAAATTTGATGAATTGCAAGGACAAAAGCATTGGGAGTAATATAGAACAGCCAGGCTTTCATGATACAACTTTGACACAGTGAAAGCTTATACACTTAGTATCGAATGGGCAAACTAAAACTACAAATAATTATTATGGACGCAGCAGAATCTTCTTTTGCTTCCTTGCCTTGCCAAAACTGATAGGAAGAGAAACACATACAAAGACAAAGGAAATATGAGTGTAAAGAAGCTTACACTGTAGAATCGTCAACACAGTTGAAACATCAACCTCCATCAACCGCTTGCTCAGCATAATCATGAAATCATACATTAAATCACTGAAAAATCATAAAAAAAGGAATTGCCTTTACAATAAGTTCACAAAAGCACTCAGGAAATGTAATAGGGAAAAATACCAAAAAGTCCTTTTAGAAAACTTCCATATCCAAAAAAATCCCGAAAAGAAGTCTTCTATCCAAAAAGTCCCAAAGTTAAACTTTCAATACCAAAAGATCCTAAAGTTAACGCTCTACTAACACTGTTAGTGCATGAATTAATTTATTTTTCTTTTCCTAAATGATGATGAATTATAATAATACTAAAATAGTAATAATCTAAATTTCAGAAGGTCGCTATAATAACAATAATAATAATCATTATATTAAAAATAATAAGAAAATTAAGTAAAGATAATAACTCAACTACTAAGCCAATACTAAAATATAAAAAGTTAGCTTCTCGGTGATTACTATTGTTTGTAATAATAATATTAAAGATAACGATTATTTAAAAAGAAAGGTTAGCTTTTCCATTAATATTATCCGATTAAAATAGTTTTATTAGTTATGCATCATATTTATCTACATATTACTATCAATATATTAATAATTATTAATATTATTATAATTTATTACCACTATCATCATCATTACTATTTATTAAACTTAAATTTATTAATATTTTTAGTATTCATTGTCATTTAGAAAGAAACAAAGTTTTTTTCCACTAACGGTATTAGTAGAATGTTAACTTTAGGACCTTTTGGTATAAAAAGTTTAACTTTGAGATTTTTTAGATAGAAGAATTTTTTTTGGAACTTTTGGATATCAAAGTTTTTAAGAGTTTTTTAAGAGGACTTTTTGGTATATTTCCCAAAGTAATAAACATGGTCACCGAAACATGAGTGAGTTTACTGGCAATTGCATTAAGCAAACCCTTCAGTCATATAAAAATATGTTAGCCTACATGTGAAAGGAAGCTTCGGCCAGTTGAACAACTACAAAGATTTGTCAAACCTTGCAAAATGAATCTATACCAAGAGACGGTACTCCTGGCAGAGAGCAGTTTACGAAGGCACAAGGTCAAATACTAGAAATGATAGCTCTAGAGAAGTTTCCCAAGTTAGGACTTTAGAAAAGAAGGACCTTTAAAGACTCTCGTCCTGTTTTCTAGGAGAACGATCTGTGCCTGGAGCAGCATCTTCAGTCACAAATACCGTCTCACATGATCACTCATTGACGAACTGGATTGTATCAAAAGAAGTATCTCTTCTATTAGCGAGAGGGACCGCCACCAACTATTTACCCAGAAGTTGTGAACACCAAAAGCAAGCAGCTTGTTGACCCCCCTTGCCCCTTAGTGGCTCCCTCCTAGAGTTGATATCTGTTAACCCCCCATATGAAATATCTATACATTTTTTATGCTCTGATAGAGCTTTGCTGATGAATCTCAATTTTTTCATGTTTACACAACATTTCGTGTAACTACGACCATCTACATTATCCCACAACGTTGCCTGTCATTGTTTCTAAAATCCAAGTTGCTTGTCATAGCCATCGGGGAATGATATCCTAACCGCCTCCATTCCTTTAAACCACCCTGAGGCAAGTGGAATGAACACCCTAGCTCATCTTTTACACAATCGAATAGAGCTAGAATGGCCCAACGTCATTTAATGAAACAATTAAATGTTAAGACATTCTTTACTTCGGGACAAATGAGTCCCAAGCGAATTCGTCGTAACACCTCTTCTGTGGACGCACCGGAGTATGACCTGAGACGGGAATCAAAATCATTCTCCGCCTCACTTGGTCGATGAAACAATTCAAGGAATTTAAAGGGGGAAGGGGAGGGGAGGGTTAATCTTATGGACCCTTATCTTCCTGTGGATCGTGAAGGGTACATTCTATTCTTGATTAGAATGCAATTCATGCAAAGAGAAAAAAACCGTAAGTCCAAAGTTCATATGCAAAGAGAAAACCAGTAATCAGACTTCCTTCACACAACAAAGAACAGCATTTAGATTAATTAGGATAGCCTGAGTTCTGAGTTATGCATTGGAATAATAAGAGTGAAGTTGTACAATCTTTATCAGAATCACCTTTCTCGAGAAAAACATGGCCGAAAGATAATTACCTTGAACAAACTCCGAATATGTATAGATACGAGAGCAGAAGAGTTAGATTTCGCAAGGAAAGATTGTCTTCTTTCAGGTACTCGTCCTAAATAAAGCACCAACATTAGCAATCTCAGAAGCTTGTGCAAGATGTGCATCTTCAAGTTAAATACGCATGCAATTGCATATACAAAGGCTCAAGGCAATCCCTAACGTTTATGGATATCAATCTCATGCAGCTCGCATGTTTTATCCATGTGTGATACATCACGAAAGAGTGGAGATTGAAGGGAATAAACCATTGTTAAAATCAATGCACCTCAAAGTTTTTAGCAAGTGAAGCGAGAAACTTGGCGCCAAAGTCAATCCCAACCAAGCATGCCATGCCAGCAATTAAAGCTGCAAAAACAGCAGCATACCTGGAATTTATGTAAACAAAAATGTCAGCTGATGATTCTATACAAAGAAGGAAAAAGAAATTTAAGAACAAAACGAAGGCATGTTATGAGCACAATACTCCAATCAAAGCGACCCTCCCTCCAACCAAAAAGTACGCCCCCTTCCAAGCATCTAAGTGCTTAGACACCTTAGTTATAACTTGTCCAAAAAACTAGCAGCTTGAGGGTTCCCTCCTAAAGGTAGACCAAGGTAGGAGAAAGGACAATGCTTCACTGAACATCACACAGGAGTAGCATAAGAACTCGGAACCGACTCATCCACGTTTATACCCGCTAGGCCACTCTTAGATAAGTTCATTTTCATGCAACCTCAAAAATTTATAGGGTGCTGAGAATGTCTCAAATCTACTATCCCCTCCACAAGAACAACATGGTGTCATCAGCAGTGAAGGTGAGAAACCTTAATCCCACCACTACCAACCGAATATCCCTCTAAAGAAGAACCTTCTGTCCACTCCTCCAAAGAAGCCTACTAAGGAGATAGACCATCAAAGGCAATGGGCAGGGGACCCCCCACACGAAGACCCCTAGAAGCTCAAAACCACTCATTGGGCTCTCCACTAACCATGACAGTGGATGAAGTAGAAGAAAAACAACCCCTAATCCATCTACGCCATATAGGACCAAAACCCTTTCCTATCCATCACTGAATCACGAAACCTTCAGTTAACCCGATGGTAAGCCTTCTCAAGACCCAACTGAAGGATAAAACCTTTTCTCCACCTCCATCGGAGATCAGCTACAACCACATTAACCACCAAGGCGACGTCAATCAGTTTTCGATCCCCATCCAATGTGCACTCGGCCTCAGAGATAGTGTCACCCAGCATCTCTCAGTGTGTTCGAGAAAGCATCTTAGTTATGATCTGATATACACTAGTAACCAAGCTAATGGGACCAAAATCCTTACTCTTGAGAGGCCTATCCTTCTTATGAATGAGTACTAAAATGCTTTGGCACACCATCCCATTGGCAAGGAACTCAATCACCACTCTCAAGATATCCCTTTTCACTATAACCCAACAAGAATGAAAGGAAGTCATGGTGAACCTATTTGCCCCGGCATCGCCTAGATCGGATACAATGCCTTATACTCGTATTTGTTGTCATCATTCTTGTAAAGTGACGCTTACTTCGTTTAAGGGAAATGAAAGATAAACTCAAGGTGCAAAAAGTTTAGTTCTTAACTGTTCATTTCCACGAGGACCTCCAGAAATCGATGTCAAAACCTCTTCGCTGACGATTTCAGCACCTATACTTCGGCCAACAGACTGCAAACAAGGAATTCATAGAGGTGAGGATGAAAATCTAAATCCAGTAACGTATTGAGAATGGTAATACAGACCAACCAAATGAGAAAAACCACAAGAGTCTCGTGTTCCACAATAGAAAACTGAATAAGTGAAATTATAGAAGATGAAGAAAGCTTGTCGCGTGTATGAAGTAACTCAAATCTGCCTAAATCACTATTTATATGGTAAATACATATATATATATATATATATATATGTATTATATAGAATCTAAGCTTTATACATGGCCATATAGCGGTTGACATTAACAAGTTTAACATAATAACAGTCGTATCAATTATTTCAACTAAAAGCCAATAACATATTTGGTAAAGCCTCCAAGGAAAAAAATCAACACTGATCAATGATCAACATGGTGTTTACTCCTTTAGGCCTAAAGGATAGTTCTACTTTGGTACTTTACTGCTTTCTATTGTACTTTCTTTTAGAGGTTTTGGCTATATCAAGTGAGTCACTTGATAGTCCCCCTATGTTTTTTCCATATTAATAAAACGGGTATCCATTCTCGCCGGGTTCCGCCCTGGTTCCTTAAAAAAAAAATAATAATAATAAATTAACAATGTGTCAAGGGATTTCTTTTACTTAGGAGACAAATTTTAAGCACGGATTTACAACGATTAGCGTGCAGCTACTTTCTCGCTATGTCTGTGAGCGTGCAACCGGATGATGGGCTGGGGGGAAGATAACCAGTATAAAGTTAAATTGCTTACATCAAAAACTCCAGACATTTCCTTTGCAATTGCCTCTATGTTAGATTCAGACAGCTTATTCAGAATACCTGGAACAAATTGAACCTTTGTAAGGGCATATCATACTGCACAATCAAAGGGACCATACAATGTCAATGCAATATCAGTAAAAGACCCAACTTTCTTACCCCGTATATGTTTACGAACTTGCGAGTGCTCCTCTGATTCATTTTTTGACAGAGATCGTCGTTGAGGGGGTACATATTTTGCATTTCCTCCCATTACATGAACTTTGGTAGGAACTTTTTCGGTTGTCCCATCTGCACCTGGAGATATCATTGATCCAGATACTCCAATCACATTATTGCATTCGATCTCAACAGCCGTTTCTGGTTCTGATAACTTTTTTGCACGTTTCTTATGTAAAGAGCTGCTCTTAACGGTAGTCTTGGGGGCTCTTTTTTCTGTCTCTAAGAAGTCAATTACAGATGGCATTCCCTCAAATAACATATTGAGGCCATCATCATTCGCTTTTAATTTCCCACCCTTCACCTTGAGCTTCTTTGCAAGTTTCCATTCCAAAGCAATATCATCATCGGCAAAAGCATCATCTCCCATCATGTCCCTTCCTATATACTCTTGGGGCTTAGCTTTCTTTCTCTTAGAAATCTTAGATGGCTTATCTTCAGAAGATTTATGCTTATTACGTTTCTTCACCGAACTATCCTTCTCCTTTGAAGTTTCTTTATCCTCTACAGTTTGCTCTAGCTCTAAAGAATCACGGCTAGAAGGTATTCCTTCATCTAGGATGTCTATAGTATCAGTCGCCCTACTTCCATTTTCCGGCTTTAAGTTCTTTTGCGGTCTCTCAAAAGCTTTCGGCTTCTACAAAACATTGAGTTAAAACAAATATTAAAATATACTTTCACTTCTATAATAAAATCAGAAGACTTCGGTAGAACAAAAGTAAAATTAAATAACTTCATACATGATGATGAATCCATGAATCAAACTTTCTCTTCTTCTTCTCCAACCGAGCTTCTTTTCTTTGCTCTCTACGAGATATGCCGCTCGATGACATATTACCTGCAGCAGCAGCAGCAGCTCAAGAGAAATGAGATAAACAAGGTCTATTACCCGCCTTCCTTCTTCTTCCACTTGAGAACACTACCTGCAGTACTAATATCCGATTAATTGATTAATAAATAAAGTGTGTGTGGGTGTTGCCGGAGAATGGTGAAGGCAGGTGGCTGGCGTGTGGTACGAAACCGTTGGGAAACGCGCTGGTGACAGGCGTGTTGAGAGCGCCGCCGCTGCCGGGGAGGAGAGAGGGAGAGAGCTGTCCGGCCGGAGCTGCGTCGTGAAGGGTTTAGCGTATTTTACCGATGATGTCTTTGGGCTTTGTATTGTTTAGTAGTTGCTACCTTTTCTTTTCTTTTCTTTTTTCTTGTTTTTGTAGTTTGGCCCGTGGGTTCTTAATTAGATCCAATCACTAGTTCTATGTCCGATAATATACAGGGGTAGAATTGTTACTTTTTGCCTTATTATATTATATTAAAAATTATCAAAAAATCTTTATCAAAAAATTAACTTA
>JAOWAN010000043.1:4696195-4725294 GCA_028566635.1 Lobelia cardinalis
ATTTCTTGTATTGGATCTTTATTTTACAAAATACGGACATATAACTAAGATACAACAAAAATGTACTAAGATACAACCGGTTCGTACGGTTTGTACGAAAAAGTGGTTTGTAGTGGAATAAGCCCCTATATTTATTTATGTATACATACTTGTGTTGTGTGCATTTATAAACAGTTTCGTGTGTTTCATAGTTTATACAGGCTTCTGTTAACAACCTAGACCCAAGCTTAGTAATTAGGTTCGTTAACTCATGCTTTGTCACTAAAAAAAAAATGGCTAGATATTTATGTTGCCTAATCCCTTAACTTAGGTTCCTAGGTTGACTTAGCATTAATCAAAAATTTCATGACATTAATCAAATAGGAGGAAATTGTTAGAATATATTCTGTAGATTTAATTAATTACCAAAATCAGTTTTAAGTTAATTTTTATTCATCGTGTTTGGACTCCATTCAATTCGAATAAACATATTTTTTCAATAAATTCTAGTAAACATTTTTTTACTACGGCTAAGTAACACTAATGTATTCGTTTATTTTCTTTTTAGGTATAAAATGGTAACTTCGCAAACAAAGTATTCTGCAGAAGTTTTAGATCACAAGGGTCTCTATTGTAAACCATAAAGGTTTCTGTTAAAGGATGTTGTTTTGAAGGGATCCACTACAAAGGTTATTAAGGACATATATCAGCCGAAGTACAACGTAGTACAAATCAAATCTAAGACTGATATTCCCTTCAACATATCCAGCATAAAAAGACCAAAGTCGTTAGATTCCTGACAACACCAAACATCAGTTAGCACGTGTCCCTGAGAACAGTGCACAGAAGGCTTCCGAACTAAATTTCGACGCCTATAAATTAATTACGAAGCTATAATGCAGATCAAACTTGGTTGGAGCCTTTATGCTGCTAGTGTGTCAAGCCATTTAATCTTAGTGAAAATTAATTCATGAGTTCTTTATACTCTTGCAATTAATTTTTCGTGAGTGATTAGCAACTTTATAGCTCACAACCCTGCTGTACTTAGCCAAAAATAGAGTCCTAGATTTTAATGTATTCACTAGTCTTAGGAAGCCTCCCACACTTAGATCCAAGGAGGCTAATTAGTGAATTTCTAAACACACACAAATCACTAGTTGCACATACTTATCAAAATACATGTCACCTTGTGTGCTTGAATCTTTTTAAAGCGTTCCAATTGTTTTTTTATTGTATTTGTTCAAAGATTTGTGCACCATGTTTGCATAAATCTTACATTCTAATAGATAGGAAAAATAGTCGACCTACTCACAAAATTCAAGTGTGACCAGCTTAGTAGAGGACATAGTTGTTAGTGGTGAACCTCTCCAAAGAAATTGCGTGCTTTACTTTTATGCTCTTTACTTTATTGCATTTTTAATACTGTTTTGACTCTAAGGTATTACTCAAATTATCAAGACTAAGCATTCAGATTTTCAAGGTTTTCTTTCGAGCACATCAATAAAACTTTTAGCAAACAAAACTTTTGTGAAGTTAAAAATCACAAGGTTTCCAATGCATATTTCAAACCTTTCCGTTAGGTCGAAGGAGAGATTTTTAACTTAAACTTTTGGTGAGTAAAAGTTTTAATAGGCTCATTACCCCCTTTTAGACTATATTAAGCTACATGAGACCAATATATATATATATATATATATATATATTTAAAAAAAAATAGTAAGATGAGTTTAGAGAGTTATTTGAGGAAGCATTCTGCAGTACGGTCTCTGATCTTCAAAGCAAGGTGTCTGATCTGCTACTCTTCGGATATGTTTCCTTTGCCTTTGGGATCGGAGGGATTCTGTCATCAGCAAAGTTCATACTTTTGCTACTCTCATGAACCAAGTTCTAACGGATTACCTTGATGACTTTGTAGTTGTGTATCTCGAGGACATCATAATTTTTAGTGAACCAAATAAGAAACATGAGATTCACCTTCGAAAGGTATTGACTCGGCTGCAAGAACTTGAACTCTATATCAAGTTATCCAAACATTACTTTGCCCAGAAGAAGATCTTGTTCATAGGGCACATCATTGAGGAAGGTCGCATCGAAATGGTTTCGAAAAAGGTTGAAGCTCTCAAATCACGGAAGGCACCAGTGGATGTCACAGGAGTGTGCTCTTTTTTGGGTCTGGCTAACTACTATAAGAAGTTTGTGCGGGACTACTCCAAAATCTCCCTACCCTTAACGGGGATGTTGAAGGAAAGGGACATCAATAAAAAGTTTGAAGTTCATACTGATGCATCAGACTATGCCATCGGTGGAGTGCTTATGCAGGATGGCCAACCAGTGGCCTTTGACTGCCGAAAGTTGAAGGATGCAAAGAAGAGGTACGTGGCTCACGATAAGGGACTGCTCACCGTAGTAAATTTCCCTAATGTATGTCGACACTACTTACTAGGTGGACACTTTGTGGTGAAGACATGTAATACTTCCATGAGTTACTTCTTATCACAGCCAAGACTAAGTCCAAGACACGCCCGCTGGCAAGAGTTATTGGCATAATTCAACTTTTGGCTAGAACATTGGGTAGGATCCATGAACGTAGTGGAAGACGCACTGAGTCGAACATTGGAGTTTCAAGATAGTCAGTTAAACGCTATGCTCATGGGCAACAGTCAAGTCACTACCACCATTCAGGATCGTATCAGGGCTACGGCTGCAAGCGACCCTGATTTTCAGACCCTATTGAAGATGATCAAAGAGGGATGTACCACTCAGTTTCAGAAACATGATAGGTTGGTACTCACATTGGATGCGTGTTTATATGTCCCCAAATGCAATAGAATTCGCAAGGACTTCATCTCGGAATGCCACAATAGGCAGGTCACCTAGGCCAAGAGCGCACAACAAGGATATCACTTGCCATAAATACGGGACGATATTCAAAAGTTTGTCCGTAGTTGTGTCATTCGCCACAAATGCAAGGTTGTTGGTTCCAAACCTTAGGAGAGCGTGTCGATGGACTACATCACTGCATTTCCAAAGGTAGGAGACCTAGGCACTATTTTAGTAGTCATCAATCAGTTCTCCAAGTACGTAATGTTCATTGCATGCCAAAAATATGTTTCAGCTCAGGACACGACACTTCTCTTCTTTAGACATGTTGTCAAGTCTTGGGGTATGCCGAAGAACATTGTAAGTGATCGAAATATGCGGTTCACGGGTCACTTTTGGACGGGTTTATTTAGATTGTTGGGATCAAGGTTTTGTATGACATTGAGTTATCACCCCCGATCAGATGGTCAAATAAAAAAGTATAAGCAGATGTTAGAGGAATACATTTGTCACTTCGTACGTTCCTATCAAACTAGTTGGGTGAAGTTGTTGGATGTGGCTCAACTGTGTTTTAATGCTCCGAAGATATCATGCCAGATTTAAGTCCGTTCGAAGTGGAGACTGGACAACAACCCATATTGCCGCATACGATCCACAGAGAATCAACAAGAAAATCTCCAAGAGCGTATCAATTCACACAGGAATGGCAGAAAATTATTGACACAGCCCGATCTCAGTTAGAGAAAGCAAATTCTAGAATGAAGAAGTATGCTGATCAGCATCGGGAACAAGTAGAGTATGCACGGGGAGATACAGTTATGCTTAAGATCATTGCAGGGGAGAGGGCTTCGCTTAAGGGACAAGATGATCGCCTGGTTCGTTTGTATGATGGGCCTGTTGAAATTGTGAAGCGGATTGGTTCTGTAGCGTACAAATTTTCCCTTCCACCAAAGAGGTGAGTTTATTCGGTTTTCCATGTGAGTACGCTCAAACCTTTATGTCCTGATCATGTGGATCCATCTCGTTCAGAAGAACAACGAGCGCCCTTACCTACCCGAGTGATAAAACAAGTTCCTAAGGCCATCATTGATGATCGATGGGTGAAAAATTCAAGGTTTCGCCGTCAAGAAGTCCTAGTGAACGGAAGGGTTTGACGGAGGAGGAAAACACTTGGGAACGAAGTGATGCCTTAAAGTCATGGCATAAGCTGGTAGATAGCTACTCATCAAAGATGTTGCTGAGGGCGACAACAAGCCCAATGGGGGAGAATGTCATGGGGTTGTCTCACGGCTGACCTTGACAAGACGACATGCACACGCAAATCCCACATAGTGTAGCCATTCGGGCAAGCTGGCAAGCATGTTGTCTCTTAACGTCCATGTCATGCCTTTTGGTTCCAACCAATGCAATCCTATAGCCAGTCGCACAGCCAGTCAGTCGCAGCAGCGAAGCACAGCACAACTTTGGACTTTGAGCCATTTGGAGTTTCGTCGCTGCAACAAAACTTTAGGTTCTGAGCCATTTGGAGTTTGAAGCTTCATTTAGTACGACATCTTTATTAATGTTACTTGTAAATATATAATCTAAGACGCTATACTTTTAATTTTCAGTTTTATTTTTTTGGTACTAAACTGCACTATATAATATTCATTACTAGAATAGTGGACAACTATTGGGGGGGGGGGGGATATAGTTTGCAAACAAAAAGTCTTGTAATAACTTTTGTAATCGAATTGCTTGATTAAAGCTCGTTGAATGAATGCTAGCATGAGTTGTGTTCATTAATCTTGATTGCATAAATACTACATAATGGCCTGTTTACCCTTTTCAAGCATTTGTTGCTAATTGCCTAAATCTTATCAAGCATTGTCATGTTGTGGGGCATCACGACGCACCCCGGTGAGAGTCTTTCATGCCTATGAGTAGCCGCCAGGTGACACATGTCCATCAAGTTGAGAGGCTAAACAGTGAGAATGGTAGGATATTTGGATTTAGGTGTGCTCTCCTTCTTCAAATTCCTGAGCCTACAAGACGAACAACTACGTAAAGGGAAGGCAGTAGTGTTAGCCCTGCTTAACTGCTCTGGCATGAGACTTATGGTCAGATCAGAAATACGATATCGTGTGATATTTGATTTTAATATTTGATTACTAAAGTGAAAAAGTAGGAGAGAGATAGAAAGAAAATGGTGGGACCTATGATATGTAAAGTGAAATATCAAATATCAAAGAAATCAGATTCATGATCTAAGCATTAGTTATCCGGAGGAAAAGAGAAAGATTTAGACATCATGTAAAGACTAAAAGATTGCTTAATTGGAAATGGCAACTAGGAACATCTTTGGTCTGCCACCTCGCATCAAGGAAAAAACAGAATATCGGCACAGCATCTCTATGTTATCAGGGGATTCAAGCTTGATATGGTGCAAAACGAGTGGGAATCTCCCTAGAGAGACTTCTTTGATCATGCAGTGTTTGTAGGTCTCAACAATTCTTTTCCAGTTTGACTCGCGACTCTCTTGAGGTGGAAAACGGAAACATATACTACATCGATGATTCAGTTGAGACGATGAACACTTCACACGTAATTGGTGCCCATGATTGTGGTACACCTCTTATGTGGATGTAGCACTACTCAGATTCTAGCGGGCCAAATTCTCCGAGTCCCAAAACTCAGATAGCTCGACTTCTTTACATCCCTACCATTTACACCTGAATCATGCTTCCGCAAACACTCATTTAGGAGCGACAAGAAGCATACTAGTAACCGAAAGAAATTGCACATCACCCATCATCAACTTGATGTTGGACATTAAGGAGGCTTTAAACAGAGCATATTTTCCATTTATACCAAAAGATGGAACTAAAATTTCATTCACAATTTATACATCAACATTTTTCTACATCCCAGACGGAAATATCTTGATGAGACGACTTCAAACCGCTTCAACTTTCCATACTCGAAGGCTATACATAAATTAGCTGGTCCTTAAATAGCTCGACTCCTCAAGCACCCAATGCTACCTGCTTGTGTCGATCAAGATCACTTAGATACTTGGTTGAGTTGTACTCTTCTGCATCCAAGAGCTCTTCTGAGTACGTTCTTTGAAGGGCTTGTTTTTGATGCTCCTTCCAACATTCAGGATTGTAATCGTCACCTCGTAAAAGTACCATAACCTGCAAAGGACGAAAAAAATAGATTCATTCACGTTGCTCCTTGAGCCTCACCCTGACATTTTTATTTGAATCACATCCAGAACCCAATCTGTAATTGTGATTTTGGATTGCGAACTGTTTAATTAATGTATCTACAGATTCAAAATGGCCGTGGGAATACATCCTTGCTCTGCACTAAATTGAATCTTATATAATTATATCAAGGTGTACGAAATTTTCATCAAGGCAAATTGGGACAGAAGGCAAACTTCTTTATCCCTATCCATGCATACGTGTTGTTGCAGTGAACGTGAATCAAGAAAATTGAAAGAATGCCATGAAAAAAAATTGTATTTGTAAAAGTACGATAACCTGCAAAGGACGAAAAAAATAGATTCATTCACGGTGCAACTTGAGCCTCATCCTTACATTTTTATTTGAATCACATCCAAACACTCAAAGTGCACCGTGAGCCTCATCCTTACATTTTTATTTGAATCACATCCAAACACTCAAAGTGGGAGAGGGTGTGTTGAAGTATTTGGGAGAAACGACGTCGGGGTCTGAACTTGAGAACAATAGAGGGAAGACGATTAATTAAGTACGATGCAGTTAAAACTGCATCTCCCCATAAAAAAACTAGGTACATGCATAGTAAACATAAGACACCTAGCAACTTTTAAAAGATGTCCATTCTTTCTCTCTGCTACCCCATTTTGCTCAGAAGTTTTGACACACATGGTTTTATGCACAATACCGTGATAAGACAAGACTCAAAGACACCCTTAGTGTATTATGTACCGTTGTCACTACGTAAGACTTGTACAACAGCTCGCTTACGTACAACAGCTCGAAACTGTGTATGAATCATAGTATATTAATTAGTTTAAATCACTCAAATACTTCATTTTTATGACGTAACAATCATAAAACATAACCCACTTGTACCAAAGCAAACAAAGACCCATAGGTTCCTGTCTCATTGGTCCAGATAAAGTCGTCTTGTGCTCAGTTCTGTTCCAAACCAAGGACAACCCCTAGGCATCCTGTTAATAAAGTCTCTTGGGGCATATGCACCAGAGGGTCTTTTGATGCACTAACTAGAGTAGAAGGTACACATTGAACAAATAACCAAAATAACGAGATGTTGCCTCACAAGTATATCCAAATACCTTCAAACCTTCAGCTATTGACAAAATACAAGTTAAAAATATTTTCTCAACTAACCAGATAGTAATGTTTCTTCACATTTAGGACTAGATATGTAATCTTCTTCACCTTTTACTTCAGCTTCCTCATCTATAGGTTTGTGAAGTAGTTGGTCTCATCAGAATCGTTCATCGCAATTGAGAAGGAATATTAAAATGATGCCAATCTTATGTTCAGACCCCAACTATTCAGGATCTGCACCAGACTGTGCCAAAGCTAACACTTGCGGTTTATCTCTTCATTGACTGACATTGATATAAACTTGAATTGAAAAGACAAGAAAGTATGATTTCACATATTAAAACGAAGAGATGATTGCGTTAAGCGAACGGCGTGTCCAGTGATGCTTCATAGAGTTGAGCTGGAGCCTAGGCACATAAGACGCATTTCCAATGAAAGGGGCTGATCCAAGCATTAAGAATGAGCATTAATGAGTCTCGGACCTAGGTATGAGTTAGATTTGGCCCCCCAGAGAGAGACTGGAAAATTTTCCCGATATTATGATAGGAGAACATTATAATCCTATTTCTACCCCCATTTACATGTTACACTAAGCACCCCTAAAATACAAATCTATACAATATTGGCACATTGTTCCCATCATTCCTGACACTCCCCCTTAAGTTGGAGAAAAGATATTTCTCATGCCTAAATTGCCTATAATGGGAATAAAATCTTTACTATTAAGACCCTTAGTTAAGACATCGGCTAATTGATCACCTGTTTTTACACAAGGGATACAAAAGAGACCACTAGAAATCTTATCCTTAATGAAGTGATGGTCTATCTCAATATGCTTGGTTCGGTCACGTTGAACTGGATCATGAGCGATGCAAATAGCTGCCTTGTTGTCACAAAACAACTTCATAGGACCGGTTGGTGAAAATCCCGGTTCAACAAGAAGAGAGCGAGTCCACAACAGTTCACTAACACCAGCAGCCATAGCTCTGTACTCCGCCACTAGACCTTGCTACTACCCTTTGTTTCTTACTGCGCCATGTTGCCACGCTACCTCCAACAAAGGTACAGTAGCGAGAAGTGCTCCGTCCATCATCTAAAGAACTAGTTCAATCTAAATCAGTATACCCTTAAGCATCTAGATGACCATAAGGTTCAAACAACAAACCTTCTCCCGGTACAACACCTCCAGAAAGCTTATGATTAACCTCAAAAGGTGAGTGCGCAGGTTTGCACCACAGCATTCCTTAAATCAAGTAGGAGATCGAGAACATACTTCCGATGAGAGAGAAAGATCCCACGAGATGATCTAGCTACCTCAATTCCAGGAAAGTAACGTAACAGATCCAAATCTTTAATCACAAACTCAGTAGTCATATTTTGTTTGATTGAATTAATCCCATCCTCATCGTCACCGGTCACAATAATGTCATCGACATAAACAATCAAGACCGTAATTTTACCCCCTTGTCTCTTAATAAATAATGTATGATCTTCTGCTTGAACTCAAACTTTATCATAGCGCTGTGAAGCCTCCCAAACCATGGCCTAGGAGATTGTTTCGACCAATACAAAAATTTCTTGAGCTTACACACCTTTCCTTCAGCAATATGAAATGAAAAGCCGGGAGGAACATCCGGATACACTTCTTCCTCTAAGTTGCCATGCAAAAAGGCAATCTTTACCCGGCCTGAAAATTTCATCCTAAATTTGCGGCACAAAAAATTAAAACCCAAATAGAGTTCATCTTGGTGACTAGAGTAAAAATCTCCTCATAGTCAATCACATAAATCTGTGTGTATCCCGTGGTAACAAGCCTCGCCTTATACCTTTCAACTGATCCATCTGGTCTATATTTCACGGTGAATACCCACTTGCAGCCAACAGGTTTCGTGCCAACAGGGAGAGTTAAAAGATCTCATGTGCCACTCCTTTTAAGAGCATTCATCTATTCAATCATACCACTCTCCCAGTTTGGATCAAGTATAGCAGCTTGCCAACACTACGGAATAGGAACAAACGACAAAGTGAAAACAAAAGCACGATAGGAAGGAGATACATAATCATAAGAAACAAAGTTAGAAATAAGATACTGAGTAAGGTTTACCATTTGTGTCGGGGGAAGGAGTAAGAGTTGGACTAACTTCCCGATCAGACAATTGAGGGGATAAAGTAGCATTTTTTATGTTGTCCGTGGGAGTATGTCAACAAATTTGGTTCATCAAGCCTACCAGATTTCAAACATGAATCGCCATTAGGAGGTATAGGCTCCTCATGAGGAACATAGACAGGAATAAGAGAAGGCTCAATGTTTATTTCTTCATTCTCTCAATTTTCCCCCTGAAGAGATGAATCGGAGCCCGAGAAATAATAAGAAGTGGACTTTCAAAATGTGAGATCATGACTAACAAACACTCGACCTGTGGGAGGATAATAATACTTATACCCTTTTTGAGTTGGAGAATAACCAATAAAAACACATTTGAGAGCGCGAGGATCTAACTTCCCATGCGAAGGAGTAGAGTTGTGAACAAAGCAAACACATCCAAACACTCAAAGTGGGAGAGGGTGCGTTGAAGTATTTGGGAGAAAGAGGGAAGACGATTAATTAAGTACGATGCAGTTAAAACTGCATCTCCCCATAAAAAACTAGGTACATGCATAGTAAACATAAGACACCTAGCAACTTTTAAAAGATGTCCATTCTTTCTCTCTGTTACCCCATTTTGCTCGGAATGAGGT
Organism: Lobelia cardinalis; assembly: GCA_028566635.1. Classification (NCBI taxonomy): domain Eukaryota; kingdom Viridiplantae; phylum Streptophyta; class Magnoliopsida; order Asterales; family Campanulaceae; genus Lobelia; species Lobelia cardinalis. The sequence continues at coordinate 4,706,059 of JAOWAN010000043.1, forward strand.
AGCCCCATTTTGCTCAGAAGTTTTGACACATATGGTTTGATGCACAATACCGTGATAAGACAAGACTCAAAGACACCCTTAGTGTATTATGTACCGTTGTTAGTACGTAAGACTTGTACAACAGCTCGAAACTGTGTATGAATCATAGTATATATATTAGTTTAAATCACTCAAATACTTCATTTTTATGACGAAGTAGGTAAATCCAAGTAAGGCGTATAGGACAATCAATAAAAGTAACAAATCATCCATCCCCAGAACTACTAGTAACCCGAGATGGGCTCCAAACATCAGAGTGAATGATAGAAAATTGAGTCATACTCCTTTGATTACTAATAGGATAACCGGAATATTTGTGCTTCGCCAGTTCACACGGTTCACTCATAAAATCAAACCTACTTCATAGTTTAGTTAGAGCAGGAAAAAGAAGTCCTAAAACACCAAAGAATGGATGACCAAAACGTCTATCCCATGAGTGCAAAGACATTGACGGGGAGCTAGTAGATACTTTGTGAGCTATAGATGGAGGCGTAGAAACATTCTCCAAGACATACAATCCATTGCAGACTTTACTCCCACCAATCGTCTGATCGGTCGCTTACAAGTGACCAAAAAAAAATGTTATAGAATAATTTAGAGATTTGGTAAGACGCTTAACAAATAACAGATTCGAGGTAAATGACGGAACGTGCAATACAGAGTCCAAGGATAATTAAGGCGAACAATGAATAGAACCCTTCCCAAAATAGGTGAAAGAGATCCATCTGTAACCCCAACGGTATCGTGTTCAAACACATATGAGCTAAACAAGCTAGAAGAACGTGTCATATCATCAGAGGCACTTGAATCAATGATCCTGGAGCTAGAAGTTAATACAGAAAGATGTGTAGACGTTAATGCGGAAGCTATATCTGAGTGGGTAAAGTGCGAAGAGGTGGGAGCAGCGGAAGTGGAAGGAGCAGATAGGAAGTTGCGAAGTACGGTCATCAGATGTCAAGGTTAAATGTGATACTGCTGCTGCTGGAGTCATATTCATACCAGATGTATGGATTTTGGTTGAAGCCTAGAGGTGAGCAATGTGCTGATGATTGATTCCCCCCTGATTCAAGACCACGGCCCCAAAGGTAGGGATGAAGCAAGAAGCACCTATCCCGAGTGTGCTATGGTCTCTTGCAATGATCACACATAAGTGAGCTCCTATCTATAAGGAAGGATGTTACTGCAGCCAAAGGGGTGGTAATAAGAGCAAAGGATCGACTAGATCCGGACGAGGACTCATAGCATGTCGTCGAGTTTTCTTCTCCAAAACATGAGAACGTGCAGCCCGAACATCAAGGAGTGGGATCCTCCCCGTCAACTCAACCTCGATTGCATCATAATAGCTATCATGACCACCAAGAAAGTCAATCACCCTCTTCATCGACTATCCTCTTATAGACATGCGCATCTTTTGGATATTCCGCTCTAAAGTCACGATAATGGTCCAATTCAATCCACAAACTAGTAAGCTCAGGCTAGTACGCAGCCAAAGATCTACCATCCTGGACTACCTGTTCCGGTTTCAACTTGATTTCATACACCTTGGAACAATTTCTGGAATGTGAGTATGTTTCCTTTACCGCACTCCAAATTTCATGAGCGGTTACGAGAAAGAGATAACTACTCTGAATATTTGGTTCCATTTAGTTGTAAAGCCATGTCTTAGCCATGGCATTATCCGATACTCAATCATTCAGTTTCGGATCGGTCTCCTCGGCCTCGGGTCATTTGGAGCTTCCGGTAATTAATTGTTGCATCCTATTAGCTTAAATGGAGAGTAAGCAAGCTTCCGACATAGTTTGTACCATCCAATTTCACAGAACTGATTACGAGGGCTGAATTAAGATGAGCTCCTCTAATAGTTTGATTGGAAACAGACTTTTCTACTCCAGCCATGGCAGGAACGAAGCAAAACAACCCAAAAATAAGCTCCCTTAAACCAAAACAGATGTTATTTAACAACCCTAAAACTGATCGGACTCAGATCACAACACAGCCTACAGATCCGTAGCCAGAAGGATAGCGCAGCCAAACCTTGAAAAACCGACGCCGGAAGTATGTCTCATGCGCCCGCAGCGGTGAGGCGTGTCGCCGAAGAGTCGACGACTGTGGCAGCGCGTGCGTGGTCTGGATTTTCACCCCTGGCTTGTTTTTTTTTGCCGGTTCTAATGGTGGTCTCAGATTTCCATGAGTCTCTCTCTACCCGGCACTCTGATACCAAGTCAAATATAGCCCAAAGAGAGACGGGAAAAAATTTCTGATATTATCATAGGAGAACATTATAATCCTATTTCTACCCCATTTACATGTTATACTAAGCACCCCTGGGATACAAATGTATACAATATTGGCCCATTGTTCCCATTATTCCTGACGGTATGCTTTTAAGACCGGGTGGAAGCTTGCTGGAACAAAGCTTGGGGTATGCTTTCTTTGTATTGACCAAACAATGACAATGACTTTCTGTCGAGTTCAAGGTAAGAAGGATAGGAAGATTGGAAGATTTAGGGAGTTATGCCATATTAGTCGCGTTCTAGAGTATCGTCTATGGGCTGAAATGCAAGAGTTTTCAGGGATCAATATTCTCTCACTTTCAGATAGAGTAATGTTTTCGACTGCATGAGGATTGTCGGTTTCTTTTGATTATGGAGCATAGAAGCTTCTATTCCAGATTGGTGTAGAGATTGCCTATCAGCATTTTACTGCGGATTTTATTGTACTTTAGTTTTTAAGTTTATTTGACAGGATTTCTTCTATTACATTTTACTTTTTATACTCTGTAGTCAAATCTCTAGTCATCATTTAGTAAATTGTTCAATGTTTTTGATGCAGGGCATAAGCACAACATTGGAATTAGATTTTATTCATTAATCTGGTTATGGTTTATTATTATTCAGAATAAACTTATCTAACCAAAAGGATTAGTTGGGATTATTACAATGAAGATTATCCTAATCAGATTAGAACAAGATTAGGATTATATTAACACTGATCCTAGTCTAGTTAGTGTCCTACTTCTCTTTCAATTTATCAGCCCTAATCCTAGTAGATTTAAGATTTCTTTTCCTATAGTTATTTCAAAAATTAGCTCTAGTCCTAGTAGGAATAGTTGTCAAACCATTAATTATATTGTGAATCGAAGGTCCCCAAAATCGTATTGTAAGATACAAAGCCAGTTATAAAAAAAGTCAAATTAATATTTAAAATAAGTAGACATCATATCCTATGTATCCATGATTTTGAAGTAAAAGTATATTATTCCCAGAGTGGTGCTACAACCACTAGATGGACACAAGACATTTATACTCTCTCCGTTCCACAATAGATGACCATTTAGCAAAAAACAATTGTTCCAAATAGTTGTCCCTTTAGAACTTCTTGGCTTTTTTTACCCATATTTTCCTAAATTGTCGTCCTATTCTCTCAACTACCCATAGCCATTAATTACATCTACCTCTTTTATCATCAATAAAGAGAGACTATTTAATGAGGATAAATCTGTCAATATATAATTTCTTTATATGTGTGCACAAGTCTGAAAAGTCATCTATTGTGGAACGAAAGAAATATCAAATGATGTGGAGTCCCACATGGCATGTTATGGGCCCACTCTGAACTCATGTTTTAACCCACCCTTCAATCAGTCTAACCAATCTAAGTTAAAAAATCATCATACCAGTAAAACTATCCTAAGATTCCTAATGCATCCATTTCCTCCCTGATTAATTCCCAGGTTTAAACACCAAGTCCACCCCTGTTCCAGATACATTTGTTGCTTGGCCGGTGGCGAAAATAAATTCTTCGTCAATGCTTCACCGATGGAGAAGCTAAATCTACTTCCAGTCCGTCGTTCCCACACCGCCAGTGGAGAAACGAAATTCTGCCTCCCTTCCTCTTCCGGCTTCTCTCTCCAACCCCAGCCTCCTCTTCCATTCTCGAACCCCTTCCTAACCTTAAACCTAACATATCCGCCTACACCAGGCCGCCGGCGATCGTAACCCCGACGACCTTCGACGTGAGGGAAAGTCGGTCAATGTGATTAACAAGTGCAATAACTGGAGGGAGCAACCCGTTTGGGCGAGGTTGTGGCTGCAATTAGGACTTAGTTCTCCATGGCAACATACATGTAGAGAATTCAACAAGAACGATGAAGAAATGACCTTAGTTCCAGATCTACAAGCTCTCATTTTTCTTCTTTTGTTCTTTTTAAATTGTAATTTGTTGATCTCAAAGAAAGACTTGCCCGATCTGATATTTTTCTGGCACGAGATCCAGCAAGGTGGCCATTACTGCCCTTCGAATTGATCTAAAAAGAGAAGAAGGACAATCTCGCACTCTCTACTGGGTTCACAAATGGTTGAATACAGAGAGAAAAAGAGAGGACCTTGCTTGGTGGTGGGCAGAATAACCTTTTTCGTTCCTAATGTAGAGTTTAATATAACCCCTTTGTCCCATAAAGGGAGGAGGGGGGGGGGGAACTATAGACACTTTTCTAGCTTTGACCGCCTGATCAACAAGAAGCATAACAGGTCCAAGTCACCATAACTTTCCAAGATCCGACTATTAACGCTGCATTAGATAGGACAGCCCCCCAGCACAAAAGAAGTGTTGCGGATAGATTCCACGTGATCTTGAAGATCGAAAGAGAAAAGAAGGTGAATAGAAATTGAATATTGGTCAATATTCTATGGGAGATGTAAATTGTACCAATGGAACTATAATGATATATACATGACTTCTTTTCCAGTATGAGGACTAAAATCATAGTTTATAAACACTATCTAGCACTCATCTGCATGTGGCTGAAGCAAATTCCAGGATATCATGGACAAGCAGATGTTGGCATTTCTAGCTATGATTCAAGGTAAGCCATTAATTTTATAAAAGCTTCTTTTACGGATGTTAAACTGAACTTGAATTGCTGATCCAAAAGACTGGGACAAAGTGCCAAATCTTCGCCATGGCCTCACTGTAAACAACCAAGAGTCCCGTGGCAAAACCTCAATTTATTTGGAACTTGGAAGTTTTTATTTTTACTGAATACCAATGCAGAAAAGACAAGATGAAGTTGAATTCATAGTCAGCACAATTTCAATCCAGAGATCTGAAGCTGTAACTGTAAACCCTCTGTAATCCTCTTCAAACACGGCCTCTTGTTCCAGATGAGCTACCTTAATGCTCTAATGTGCATAAATGGTGTATACCAAGGTGACTAAAGCTTTTTCTCTTCTAGACAGAGCATTGTCTGATTCAATACGAAGTGCAGACAACCGTAACCATCCAGCTTTCAGAGAATTTACTTTTCAAAATTTCTGCAAACAAATAAATCTCACGAAAAAACACATACATATAATACAGGAGACAATACACTATCCAAAAGAAGAACAAAAAGTAAATCAAAATGGAAGGCTGTGTGGTCACTAAAAGTAGCTATGCTGTGCTTATGAATATCAGAAATTCCAAATGTCATACCCTCATAGTCGTAATTGAAGATTGCTAAGTGCATAAGACATAGGCCCCCAGAGGTGTGAGAAAGAGACTCACAAGGCAACAACGCAGATCTGTATGATGAACATATACAGCTGGGCCCAAGTGCTGATTTTATATTGAATATATTATTAACATCACAAATGCATGCGTTAACGTGTGAATTAACTACATGGACCGAAAGCTTTCTCGTACGTCAAAACCTTCTATTACTAGGTGCGTAAAAGAAGTTCATATTTTTAGGAAAACCGAATATAAATACAAGAGAACAGCCACTTACCCTATCGATTATGAAGACACAAGGTTCTTCACAAAGGCTTCTGGAAAGTTCTCAAACCGCTTATGCACCATCTCAATTGAACGGTCTAAGCAAAAGTAAACTTAATTACGAAGCAATAAAAAGTAGATTTGAGGTGAATCTTTGAATAGTTCACAACAGGATGATAACTACGTTATTTCTGCAAACTACAAATGAAAAAAACCCAACTATGAGTACGGGAACCAGATGGAGAGATAATGATGGTAATTACCTCGCCTAACTGACCCTGTGCACCCATTACACCACCAATAATTGCAGATAAGAGCGTGTACCAAATATGAATGTCCATAAGATAGATCTGGAGATTTGTGAACAGTAAGAATGATGAGGATGAAAAACATTTCCGGTTCCCATAAGGTTGACAGGTAATACATAAAGCAACAGAAAAGAATTAAAGAATCTTAAAAGTTTGGAAACTTCAATTAGAAAAAAATTGGAGTCCAGTTGAAATTTTGACAAATGGAACTTCTTTTTTGAAATTTTACAAATGAAACTTTTATATTAACATCATAAGATTTAAAGTCAGAATATAGTATTAAACAATTTGATAGGCCACTACTTGTCCGGACTACACCATCAGAATGACTTAAATGAGGCTTTTAACTGGGCAGAATAAAATAAAAGCACCAACTTGAACTCTTCTGTTGTATTAATGCTAGATTAATATCCTTTGAAAGAGATACGTCTCCATTAGGGTTCCAAAACTGGATTCGAGAAACTACCTTAAAGACAATTATATAAAGTAGCTGGTTTTTTGGGGAAGTAAAAGCATTATGGTCCCTGAATTTGAACATTGGCTCTTCCTATCTCGGTCCTACTACTCTACATTCGGCCTGACAATTAATATCAGGGTTAACTTTTGTGTACTTCTCCATCCAAACAAGGTAGTAATTGACAAAATCTACAAAGAGAGCACAAATTGAGTAGTAAAACTAGACTATGCCTCCTGTTTTGCCTTCTTCTCCTCCTATTAATTGCATTTCCATTAAATATAATAACCGAAACTATTATAGTAACTCCTTTTTTTTCATGCTTAATCTCGCTTACAATAAGCTTGACACATGCCCTAAACTTTCTTGTTTTGCTTTATGCTCCTCTAAAGTAATTACATTTCTATTCCCTATGCAAATTCATCTTCTTTTTTCATCCTTTATTTCACTCATAATAAACTTCTGTCTCTTGTGCAAGCTACCAGTGACGGACCACCAAGGCTATCAAGTCCGCTAAAACAGCTGTGGCAAGAATAAGTCCCCCTTCTTGTACAATTTCTTATATAAACCTTCCTCGAGACAATGTCGCCTCAACAAATGTATCCACTCCTCTCCACATTAGGTTGGGAACAATTTCAATAAACATCTCAGCAATGAAGAATTTGCAGGCACGAGCCCATGGAGTAGAGATATCTTCACAGATGCACCAATGTAACTTGTTTACCCTCTTAGTTAATTTTTCTTGGGGAGTCCACTTTGTGTACGTCAGGTTGTATGAGAATCCACTGCAATATGACCCCCAACTGAATTTAATTGGATTTTACTCTCAATAACTCTACATTTAATGCATTCTCTACCAGTCATCACTGAATTTCTCCACCCGCTCCCCCTCTTTACTTATCCCTATCTTCAACATACTTTAACTCTTTTTGGTTAATCAATTTATCCCCAACCATCCCCATCATTTACGTATTTTAATTCATTTCTGCCTGAACCCATCCAAGTTTGACTCAAACTCTAGTCACCAAATCTCAATTGTGATATAACTATGAGAATCATGACTAAAATCGACCCTGAAATAGGTACTGAAATTAGAGACGAGAGAGGGGGGAGACTAAATGAATTTCAGTGTGAAAAATTACTCACAGCAACAACAGGAGCCCACAAACTAGCTACAGTCAATGCATTATTATTGCCTGTACGAACACGGGGGAAAGAATAGAGTAAGATAAAGCATGTCAGCAGCTTATATAATGTGTAATTACCTCAAACCAAGCAACTCTCACCAAAGGGACAGATTATGCAAATTCTGATAAAGGCTCAATCTCAAAAACTAGAAGTATGGACAGATTATGTCAGCAGCTTTATGCAGATTATATAAAGCTTATATAATGGTGCAGATGTCCAATCAAATGGAAGAAAACAAATGTCAGGTTGTAAATTTGAATGAACTCAACTGATACAAACTTCTAACGCTGTCAAAAATTAGAAGTATGGACACAGCTTGATTCTCATAACAGTAAGCTAAAACTTGGAGAAAAACTTTTTAAAATGAAAATCAACAGTTTGAAATTTATTCTGAATTTGTACTATTATATATATATATATATATATATATCAAAAGCAGCAGCAGTTAACAAAATCTTTTCTTTTTCTCTATGATTTCAACAACAGTCAGTAGGAATTCTACAATGTGAAATCATTGTGTAGCTGTAACCTATTTACATAGTAGAAAATGAAATAGCAAAGAGCGCAGAAATATGAAGGGTCCTCCGAAGCCTGCTTGAATACCAATCACTTTTCTGCTCCATGGATCCTAAAACATAGAACTTTAGCAAATGCACGTTTGATTGATGAAGAGTAGCCACAGGAGAAGCATTTTGATTCTGTAAATCATCTGGATGGACTAACCTGCTTGAAATCACCCGCAAAATAATACTGGCATAACGCTCCCAATAAAAATCTCAAATGTCGAAGAAACATGTTTTGGGCATTATTCAGAGACACTATTGGTCCACTCCGACTTCTGAGATTCCTTTGCTCCTGGTTTAATTCACAATCCCTTATTTTGGTTTCACCAATTATTCATGAATGTAATCATACACTGAAAAATCATTGTATAGCAGTGACCCATTTTCATAGTGAAGCATGTAATAGCAAAGACCGCAGAAATAGCAAGGGTTCTCTGGAGCCCACTTATCATCCACTGTCACCTTTTCTGCTCCAAAAATCTTACACACAGAGCATTTTAGCATAACCAGTTTCGGTTGGAATGTAACAATAGGATAAGCAGTTCGGTTCTGAAGATCCTCAGGATTAATCAATCTCATGTCTCGAATGACAATTGAATGCTTGCAGTCACCCTGATGACAATAAAGATATCCCGCTCCCAGTCGAAATCTTAAGTCACAAAAACGTATTTTGTGCATATGAACAGCTTTGAATTTTGGCAAGCTTGGTACATTTCCACTGCCGAGAAGTTTCTTCTGCTTTGCTTGTAACTCACCTGAAATAATGCATTCCCATTTTTCAAGTGCATTATTCTTGGAATCTCGAAGCCAATCAAATATGGGTTTACTGTAGTCCATAGCTGAGGGATCCCTTAAATCATTGCAGAAGACATCCTCAATGAGAAAATATCCCGAACGATCATCCTGACCTGCTTTTTTCATAATCTCATCTGTCGAACAACATATCTTGTCCCGCAATTCATCCAAGGTTTGTCTTCCAAGAACCAGGAGTTCTTGAGACTTCGACCATGTTCGCCTGTTATGGTATACCTCTATGCATAGAACAATTTCCGGATAAACGATCGGTGCAGGTTTGTTAGAATTTGAAACCCTAACCTTACTTGAAGAGCTAGTAGACTTGAGGGATGAAACACTAGCATATCTTCTCGAGGGCACAGATACAATATCTCTGGTGCTGGAACTACCGCTGAATGAATGCAGTCTCGCAGCTGCTTTGCCTTCTTCTTGTTTCTGTTTAACTCTCACAAGGCCATCCACCATTGCCATACAACTCCCTTCAAGGATATCATTCTTACGCGAATTACGCCTCCGTTTCCTCTTCTTCAATGGACTCTTGCTCAATTCTCCATTACCAGCACTATCTTGATTCTCATCTGAAACGCGAGAATCATTTTCCATACCGCCATCACTCTTGAACGCTTCTTGGAATGCTTTATCCACCAATTCCTCCGTCGTAACAATTTTGAGCTCATCAACCGAAATATCATCACCACACACTTCAACAGCATCGCATGCTAACTCTGCTTCAAGATCACGAAGCTCGTCAATAACAGAGGATTCAAAGTCGGTAACCCCAGTGAGTGGCCCCACCATGTCAGAAACATATACGGGGCCGCCACGTGGAATTGTAACGTAAGCATCATTTGTTTCTTCACTCACACAAGACCCTGGCATCTCCATCGAGAATCAGAACTATAATCCTTCAATAAATTCTATCTAATCAAACGAAACCCTAGTCGTGCCTCCAACAGCTTTGGTGCGCATAAATTACGAATAGTAACAAATTACTACAACGGATGAGCTAAAAACTCGGAGAATGAAACTTATGTCAAAACCTAGGAGCACAGTTATCATCACAAACTGAAATTCCTAGGTTAAATCAAGCAAAAACAAAAAAGGGGGAGCGACTAGAATTAATATTGCCACAATAGGAAATCTATTTGATGCATGGAGGATGCAGACGAGTGATAGGGAGAGCAAATTAGAATGTGAATAGAGACATGAATTGAAGAAACGAAAGGGCTTGAAACCCTTTATCCGATAGGAGAACCAAAAAAACACAGCTCCAAGGGAGGAACCAACTTGGGGGCTAGGAGAGATGGGAGAGAGTCGAGAAGAGGCTGTTGGACAGCCGGGAATTGACCGTTCCGTTGGCGAAGAAACCACTTGGCGGCGGTGCTGAATTGGCTGGGAATGTGAAGAAGGTGGGGGAGATTGTGCTGGTGTGGGCAACGAGGGGGAAGATGAGGGTTGGGAGGAATCCTACTGCCGCGGATTAGGGCCTCGCTCGGCTGGAGGATGGATTGGTGGGGAAAAGAAAATGGGGGCGCCGGTGAAAGGCTAGGGGAAGCTCCAGCCGCGCTTGCTTTAATTACTGCCCAAAGGCCCCAATCAATCGTTAGAGCACCCACTACGTGGATTTTTTTTTATTTTTTTTTTTTAAGGTTTATACACTATTTGTAAATATATGTAGGGGTGGTAATTTGTGATCCGATTAAATTCGTAAATTTATAAAAAAAAAAATAATTAATGTATTTAAGTGAGTTATAAAAATTTTAAGATTAATCTATTTAAGAATAAATAAGTATAAAACAAAATAATACATCTCACAATATTATTTAAAAAATAAAAATATATTAAATAAAAATTATATAATACTCAAATTATATTAATAAAAAAATTATTAAACTATATATTATGATTAAATTGAGTAATGTTAATTTATTTCACTGAAGTACGTCTATCTACTTATAAATGTATTAAAAGTGAAATCAATAGAATGATCTTTAAATTGAATAGTTGTTTAAATGAGATTATTTTTTAAAATGAAGAAATAATAATTAAATTAAATTAAATAAGTGACATATAAACTCCACAATTTGAAGAAAATTATTCTGTAGCTGCTGATCTTAAAAAGCCGATGTGCTCGTTACTTCTAAAATCAAGGAGGCTTGAATGTAATAGTAATTTGGCTTTTTAAATTTTATTTATTTATTTAAACTCCAACTCATATACAGATAAGTCTCGATCCTCAAGCAAAAGAATCTGACCATTATACGGCTACTTTACAAAGTAATAAACATATTTAACCATATAACCACTTTGTCATGTACAAAGGCAAATTCGAGCTCATTTGAAAGTTCCATTTTCAGAGCAAAAGCTACAGAACAGGCCTATGTATGCTGTGTACTTGGTGAGACACATCAGAACACAGCAACTACAGAATTCCCTAACTCACCATATGTTGCCCTAACTAAAACATATAATCAAGGTAAAGGTTGTGATGTCTTCTGTTGAACTCTAACAAGCTACCATAGGTTCGATCAGCGATTCCAATAAACAGGGCTTCAGTGTCGGGACTGAAGGAAATCCCAGCTATTTCTCCAAAGAGGTCAATCTCCTGCCCCTGACCATAGTCCGATTGTGTGTCAAAGATGTGAACAAAGTCCGCTGGCTCAGCCATGGCCATGAACCGCCCATCTGATGTGAACCTTATGGCTCTGATTGCACCCATTCTCCCTTCAAGTACAGCCAAGGACACTGATACATTCCTAACATCCCACAACCTGCAGGTCTTGTCTTGATTCCCCGTCGCCAATATTCGACCGTCAGGATGCCAAGCTGAAGCAAATGAATAGTCCAAATGCCCCTTGAGTTTGCTCAGTATCTGCATGATAGAATAAGTCAGCCAATCAGAAATTCAAAATCCGGAGATGATTTGTTTAGGCAAAAACAGTAATGTCCAAATGAGTCACGTGCCTTTCCCGATTGAGCATCGGCAATCAAGCACTCTGCACTGTCCCCGAGCACAGCAAGAGATTTACCATCAGGACTAACAGAGGTGTTCTGGAAACAAATCAGAATGAATATTCAATTACAACCTCAAAAAAGTGGCATTTAAAAAATTATCCTCTTCAAAAACCAATACAGCATCATCCTACTCACATTCACGGACCATGGGAATGAAAACCGATTAAGACAAACAAAATTCCCACCATCAAACACCCGTACTTGAGCATCATTATTAGCTGTCACAACCCTCGCCGACCCACTGAAGAGATGGGCAACATAATCACCACCATATAAATACAGCACAAAGGCCACATAAAATACTAGTTGGCTTGTAGTTAGAAGTTTTTATCTTACCTAGAACTATGGTAGATGTCCACGGTGTTGGTTATAGCATTTTCATCTGTAGCTACTTTCGTGCAGAACGCTACTCCATGTTGGTCCAAATACTATCAAAAGCAAACGAGATACAACTTACAAGTCAAATGCACATGAAGACACTGAGATGATGAATGAAATCAAATTAAGAATCTTGGATATCTCAAAAATTCTCGTCATTGTACCTTGCAAATGAGCTCTCCTTGGAAACCACCGGCTACCACCAGGTTGTCTTTCACAGCCATAGTGCTTATCTGTACCCTAGATAGCGTCTGAGACGAGGAGCCAGGATATTTCTGCAAAGAAACCTCTTCATCAGTCTAGTTATCCATACGAGTTGCTTCACAGAGATGCTCCACATATAAAACAAAACACCACTTACCAAAGTAGGTGAAATTGGTTTAGCAACATTAACAACTTCGTTGCCCCTTCTGAGAAGAGATGACCAGTGCATCAATGAGTAGTTTTGCATAAGGTACACATCATGCTTCGACGTTGCCCATACGAGATTCCTCAACTGCAGAATGGAAAATAGCACAGCCATAAATGAGTAACAGCATTTAATTATACGACAGAACACATAAAACTCCAACTGCACCCTTTAGGAACAAATGAAACGGCAAAATCAGACTTGCAACCCAATTATCATCATTTGCTCTCCACAACGTGAGAAAAAGAAGAATTGCAACCTAAAATTCGTACGTTGTCTCAACATAACCTGCCCACACAAATATCCTAACTTATCAATTAAGAATTTTCTGACCAATGGCTGCACGTTATCCAACTATTTCCACTCCTCTTTCATGCAGTGTTAGGCTCAGTTTGACTTTTTAATCCTTTTTAGAACCTATTTTGTTAAGGATAAATACAGGACACAAGCACAAAGACAGAAACATAGCTCGTCAGTTCCTCAGTTAAGAAAGTAGACAAATGGGCAATTCATACGTAACAACGAAGGCTATCACCATATGTTCGAACTAGTAAAATTAGTCCCCACCCACACAAAGAAAACTTCCGAAGGAAGGGAATGAAAGAGAGCAAAGCACAAAGTTGGCCTCTAGCAAAGAGGGGACGAGGGCAGGGAGGGAGCCGGGGGGAGGGGAGAACCAAAAAGCATGTACAGTAGTAACATTACACTAAACATACCAAACAACGAACTAGAAATAGTCCACACTCATCTCACATGCCGAAATCCAGCCTTCCAAAAGAAGAGGACATCATTACACCAACAACCCAAATATCGAACACTTACACCAATCCATCTGGGAGTGAAGGCCAACCAAGAGTCAGATTGTCTACAACTTCAATGGTTCGCTAAATCAAATGAATTTCGCATCTCCCGTGTAACCACATGAATGAAGCCACACAAATGATGAATGAAGGCCAGGAAGACAGTTGCGATGATGCAATCGAATTTGTCAAACTAAGGGCACAATTCATCAGTCCTCGCTTCTCACAATCACACACAACAGAAGTCATTGTGCAACATTATGCAATCAGATCTCATGAACTGCCCTAGATAACCTCCAGTGCAGAACTACTGGTAAAGCGCACAAGTATATGAGATCAGGTTGAAAAGAAACATAACCATATATATATGTATGTCCAACTAAAGAATACAAGATAAAGGGAGTTGATGTTCTTCAATCATAATTGCACCAACGGAAGTACAAAAGGAGGGAGTGCGATTTCCAATTCTTTTGATGCAAACTAAAAGGAAATAGCCAAATTTTCTCCCCACAATGTCACCAAATCTACCAACGATAAATATTGCAATCACATTATGAACATTTGGGTTACAAAAAAACTATGTACGTCAGTCCACCCCCTTACTATCATAAAAGGGGGAAATTGATCATGTAACACCACTTTATCAGGATGCATGAAGTAAATGTAGAGCAATCCAAAAAGACCTTAGCTACCCTGGCTGCACTGCATCCTCTTCTAAATCACTGAGTTGATACAACAAATCCAACGCTACATACCATTGCACACATAGCATTGATAGATACTCAGAAAAAAAAAATTACAAGCAGTCAAAATGATAACAAGTCTGGTCGGAGAAGGGATTAAGATGGTCATACAGGTCAGCTACATATGCAAATAACTAAAAACTAGCATATGCATAGTTCTTATTAGCACTGATGGTCTCCACTGCAACACTAAATAAAGCAATTTCCTAAGTCCTCTTAAAAATAAATATTTCCCTACCATACCACATGAACGATGAATCCTATCCCGCCTGCTGCTCAGATAAATGCCACCTTTCTTGTATGGCTGAAACAAATAAATTAGCTGTCCCATATGCTATATTATTAAGCTAAAAAGCAAACAAGTTTACAAACCAGATCACCCATTAAAAGGAAAAGGCATTTGAACCACTGCTAGTTGGCCCTTATAAAGAGTTAATGCAACTATAAAAGCAGAGAAGTCTTTCAAATAACATGAGAGGCTGATTACAGAAAAGCAAGTCTGAATTGCTCTGGACCGATAAGACAGGATTGCCCAAATTTCAAGGGTTAGTTTTGCAATAGGCAAGTTTATAGATGCAGGGTGCCATGACTAGCGCTATAACGCCATAACCCATCAATGAATCACCATAAACATTACCCCAGACCTTGACCGCAGCCATTTCCGCTTGCATCACATAACAGAATACGCAGCCCCAGTTGAATTCTTAGAATCCTCAAAGTAGATACCTATTAAAGTTCAAACGCACATGACTAGCTCTATAACGTAACCCATTGATGAATCACCACAAATGTTACCACAGACCTTTACCTCAACCATTTGCTGGTGTCACATAACAGAATATAGAGCCCAAATTGACTTCTTAGTATCCTCAAAGTAGATACAACTATTAAAGATCAAGTGCATTATCATTGCCATAAGAAGGAAATTAGAATCTTATGTGAAAGTTAGCTCGCTTCCCAACATGACAACAGACACATCGATAATTTTTTATGAATTGGTCTTCTTAATCTTTCAAGCAGAAAGAGATTCAGAGAACATCTATTTCTTGTTCTCCCAAATTCTTTAACTCAAAGTTAAGAACAATTTTTTATTTCATCAGACAGTGGAAGAAGCTTTCAAAATGAGCACAGACAACTCAAAGAAAAACCGACTATGAATGAAATTATGATAAACTCGAACAACAAATCTTCCAGACGGGTTTAGTTTTATCTCATAGCAGTCCAACCAAAACAATACAGTAAAAGCTAAATTACTGATGAAGATGAAAGAAAGCAAAGAATCAGTAATGAGAACCGTAATGATGATGCTACAAGAACATAAAGTTATACATAATGGTGCCGACCGATGATGCTATAAAGTAATCTACCAATACATTATTAAAGTTCAACAGATCACCCTCTTGGTCAGATTATAATTATTTGTCAAGTAATGAAGGTTAACTGGAAGTCAACCATGAGCACACATCTGAATAACAGGAAATTGTGCACTCAGAAAGCCATGTTATACCTCACCATAGTGCTTCCATAATCCATACCCATAACTCGGCATAGAATGCAGTTGGCTATCGAAACCAACTTGTACATTTTCAAGGTTGCACCTTCCAAATGAAGACCTTGTAGATTTAACAATATTCGTGCAACATTCGGCAAGTTAGTATAATCTGCAGAAAAAGGATTCTGTGAAAACAAAACCCGGCTCAATACTACTTGAACCGGGGTAAACCCAGCTGACAATAATACTATATGAAATTTAGATGTTGGTGCAAGAGCAGTTCTATTTTTCTCAAACTAACATAAGCGAAAGATATGAACCAATTGAGCAGTCGCTTCTACTAGATCATTAGCACAACTAAGAACTAATAATAATGATATCAATCAGAAGAAGATTGTTGAAGGACACGTGCATCCCATATAATTAAACCTGTAAGACTGGTTACTGTAAATTAAGGTATTCGGTCTGAGAGTTGAATCATTTTCCACAACAATGTATCAAGCATCTTATGGTGTTGCACGACTAATCCCTTACCTTTTGGAGTATGATTGGCAATGGATGGACAGTCAACTTAAAATATCCAAAATGCATTATTATTACAAATATACCTGCAAAACTACCATGCTGAGAATAAACGCAATCAAGCTTAAATTGATTTGCAAGGAAATGATTTGATCTGAAGATGCAAGCAAGAGTATAGAACTGGCAACATAGTGAATCTTATTCTCTTTAACTGCAGATAAATGCAAAATTCCCCTACGTGATGGAGAATAAATTGAGTTGGCAATGAATTAAGTTACTGAAGAAACTGTAAACCATAAATTTGCAAATCTCAGTGTCCAAGAGAACAGAAGGACACCGTAAAATGCAGAACTTAGTGACGTACTCTAGATTGGTCAACCAGTAAATTTTTCAACTTGTACAAATCAAGCAAAACCAGGTTATGGGCAGGAGGAATAAGAAACTAGTGGAATCGACAAATGCATAAATAAAAGCGCTCACTAAAGAACTACTTTTTTTCTGGGTGAAATTTAAAATTTAAAAGAAGTTGACTTCTCTGGGTTGAGATGAAGAAAAATAGAGAATGAATATAATAAAACAATTGAATAACTACTCTTCTGCAAAATGTAAACAATAAAGCATTTGGGGCATAGCCATATTTACTAGAACTAGATAAGAAAAAAGGAAAGGAATTCAATTTTGATCACTTACGCGGATGGACAAAAACATAAAAGGGCGTGAATTAATCTTCTATCTAGTTTCAATTGTTCATAGGGGTGAAAACGAGCCGAGTCGAGTCGAGCATGTGAAGGCTCAAGCTTGTTTGATAAGATTTTCGAGCTTGAAAATGTGTTTTGAGGTTGGCTTGATTAGCTATCAAGTCAATCTCAAACACGCTTTTAACCAAGTCGATATCGAGTAGTTTGGCTTTTACAATAGAGAAAACTTGTTTGTAAGCTTATTTAATCAGGCTTGATAAGCTAACGAGCTTGAAATTTTATTTATGCTTGGTTTGAATGTCTCTCAAGCTCAATCTCAAACGAGCTTTTACCGAACCGAACTCGAGCTAACTTCTAGTAGCTCGGTTTGTTATTCACCCCTACTTGTTCATGTTCATTATGAATTCAAAATCTATTGGGAGACAGGCTAAATAGTCCCTATCCTATTCTATCCTCTGTGGTTTCCACTATTAAACTATCATGATCTACCACACAAATATGAAACCTTCATTGGAAAACTAAAGCTCCAACTGATTGAGAGAGTCTATACCTGAAAATGCACAATTGTGGACTTGACGAGCCTCGTATTGAACTGAAAGTCATACATCTTGTTGCCCTTCTGTACTGGCTTGTACTCCTGTCAACATTTGCCAGCACAACCAGAAACCCTTCACATATTAGTAGAGCATAAACTTAGATTGACAACTGATTCTATTAGAAGCAAACAAATCAGAAGTCCTGAATTAAGAGATGGTATTAACTTTATCAAGTACAGAAAAATCCAGGCTCGCTTATGTGTCAGAAAGACTAACCTTTTCAAGATCCTCGCAGGAGCGGGAAAGGCTCTCAAAATTCTTGTATTGCTTCAACCTAGTTTCGCGGTATTTATCTCGGGTGAAACTGAGCCTCTCCCATGGAATCCCCTGCATATCTCTGCCATTTCTAGCTTCCGCAGCTGATGTATCAGTATTTGAATTGCTCTGCAAAATCAAGACCAAAATCCAGTAAAAAGTTCATTCCAAGATTCCAGAAATAAAACAAACAAGCATATTCATGTGATTTCAGTAGTCAAAACCAGACCTGGTCAAGATCATCCTCAAAGTCCGAGTCAAGAGAATCATCAAGGGCAGCGTTGCTACGAGACTGGCTATCCTCAAAAGGGTTATCATCAAAATCAGCCATGTCAAAATTATCATCAACCATGTACTCGAGCTCGTGGGTCTGAAACTGCGCCATTTATCTCCTACAATTTCAGGTTTCTTTATTCTAATTCACTAGCCAACAAACAAGAACTACCCGACACACTTTCCACCAAGCATATCTAACTTGTTAAATTACCATCTAAAGAATCATCAGTTATCGTAGTCCAAAATTGATTTAATTAAGTAAAGGCTTATAGTCTTAAATAAATTACAGAACTCTGATTTGTTGTTTCAGCAAGTCAATGTACAAGTGTCAATGCACGTCGTACAACAAGTTAACTGCTTAGCAAAGCCATTGCACTTTTATGGTTGGAAAAAAAAAAGGTCTCTGCAGATTTAAAGGTGAATTATACACGCGCGCGCACACAAACAAGCGATCAAAAATTAAGAAAATTACCTGCAGCGAACCGGAGGACTTGGGAAATGAAAAATTGAAGAGAAAGGGTGTGGGGGGATGGGGCGGAGTGCAGAATTAGGAGTTTGAAGGTTGTTCGGACGAGTTTCTCGAGAAACGAACTCGCCGGGAAAAGCTTCTGATGACGGCAATTGAAAGGAAAGTGGGAAATGGGAGTAGAAGAATTATGTTGTGTCTTCTGGAATGTGCGTTGGTGCTCAACCGGCAAGACAAGTGTACTTATAAGAGAGGGTGAGGAAGACACACTGTGGGCCCAATGTCTTAAAGTCGGTAGAAACTGTGGGCTCCACCTCCCAGCATTGTTCCGCACAATTTATAATCGGATTAAATTCATAAGTCTATCATCTATCTTATAAATTAGGTCAGTTAATCCTACTGATGGGTCCAGGCCCAAACACTAGGCCCAATACTAATTGAAGGTAAAGCCCAACGGGCAGGCCCTTCATCAAGACCACTACGAA
>JAOWAN010000043.1:4740299-4750370 GCA_028566635.1 Lobelia cardinalis
AGAACCTGGGGGTCCAAAATGCCAAAGTTGTCAAACATTGGGACCTAAAATGCCGTTTTCCCTTTTTTATATTTTAAACTCAATTTAAGCATTTAAAGTCTATAAATATCCCTTTTCAATATATATATATATATATATATACTATATACATATTTTTTAAAAAATGGACATAATACTAGTCGGGGCGGGGCGGAGTGAAACCTAAACCCAAACTCGCCCCGAATCGAAACCAAGTCTTAAAAAAGTATGAAAAAATCGAATTTTTCGAGACGAAGCATCATCGAATTCGAATCAAGTTACGAGAAATTGTCATCCCTACTTATAATAGATTTAAGAACTTGTCACCCCTAATTAGCTTTACCCCCTTACTAAGCATTGATCAGCTTGGAAATTCAAAGGCCTAAATATAGAAACAAAACTTCGTAAATGAACGAAAATAATAATACAATGAGAGCCGTCCAATTGAGCATTTGGAAAATTAAAATGTTAACACTCTGGAACTTCTAAGCGTTGGAAAATTGATGAAAACGAAAATGAAACTCTCAATTGAGTTATATATGTTTGTGAATATAATGGAAAAAAATGCGATTCGTACAGAGCAGACGATAATGATACGCCTTATTTAGATACTCATCATTTTGCAATGTAACACTGCTAAAAAATGTAAATACAAAACGGGTAATTTTATGTAATTTAGTATCAATTTATAGCAGTCGAAGTTGTAAAAAATTGGTTTTGTTCTCAAAATTTAAAAAAAATGTTTATATATCCGCAAATGAAGCTGAAGCCTTCGATAAATTGATGGTTGGATCCTTTCTTTTTGGAGACAATTTGACAAATACTACTACATAGTCACCCCAAATTTTAAGGATTAAGCTTCTAGACAAGAGCTTGGCTAATTGCATTGTTTTCAAAGATTAATTTAGAATTAAGTTTTTAATTTATTTTTTTTCCCAAAGATTAGTGTTCTGTTCGTCGCATAACAAGTTCATGTTATACACTTGCCCTGAAACAAACCACAGATATGCAAAATTATAAATATACCCTCGCATGTCTATACACGCCGCTTCTGTAACTGGTCCAGTTCGCGTCACCGCAGACCAACGTAAATAACTCCAAACTCGAAGGGCATTTGCCTGACCTCAAAGTCATAAGTATTTCCTAGAAAGGATAAACCAGAATAAAATTCAAAAAGAAATTCAAAAAGTAGGACCCCCCCGATTAAAACCGCCGGGAATATCTTAACGGTGATCGGAACAACAAACCGACCGGTGACTAGGCCTCGCCATATTTCCTATATAAACCCGTCTCCACTCCCCTCTTTTCCTCTCATATTTGGCCTACGCCTCTTCCCTCTTTCTCTCCCTAGACTTTCTCTCTCTCTAAAAACACCCTGTCTACGTATTTTAAACTTTCACACACACAAACACCAATATTTTATATATTTTTAATTTTCTCTCTTTGGAATTTGGTGCTCCTGAGAGGTAATTTTCTCTCTCCCCTCTCCTCCGACTTGACTATTTAATTTAATTTTTTTATTTATCTTAATTGGAACAAACATTTGGGGAAGGCATAGTATTGTGTGTTTTCTGGTTTGCATCGAACGATAAACAGATCGATTAATCCTTACTACTGAATCTATCTTGGATCTGTTTCGGATTTCGTTTCGAATTTCTACAAGTAATCCATGCTGATCAGAAGAACTGACGAAGAATAAGAAGAGCTATTTTAGTGTTTGATTAATTGAAATGCTATTTCTTGAATTTAGGGTTAGGTTAGGTCTTGGTTAGTAGTAGAATTATTATAATTTGGGGGCGATTAATTTGTTGCCAGCTGTGTTAATTCAATAGAAGTAGGTGGGCAATGCTATGTCTTACTTTTTGTGTTTATTCATTAGGGTTTGTGGCAGTAATGGTTGCTGGTATAATGTGACCACACAATATACATTTATAGTATGAAGTTATACTGGAATGAATTTGAGTGTAGATATATAAAATATGTAATGTTGATTTGGATCTTTGAAAGAGCCTGGATTGATTTAGCATGCCTAGATTACTAGTGATGCATTGGTTCTCTAGGAGAGACATTCTGCAGTTGATATAGCAAACAACGGCGTAGCTAAAGATTTTCTTTATGATGATGGTCTTGGTTTTGAATTAGGGGATTTTATCAGAAAAATATACAGTGATTATTTACAATGTGATGTGTAAGGTTAGCGTGTTCAACCTAATGTGGATCTATTTCGAGTCTGAAGATACGATCTTTTGATTTATTTTGTTTTTGGTGTATTGGTCGTTGAGTTCTGTGTCAGTTTGAGTTTTGTTAAGATTGCTTGCTATTTAGAAGTACATTCTAGCCGAAAGTGGCTAAGGAATGTTCTGCAGGAGCCATGATACTTGCTTGTAGGTCTTTTATTGAATAATTGCTGCATTAGTTGTGTATTCAGTTTAAACCTTTGTGTTTGGTCATCATGTTGAAAGATAAGATTGAGTTCAGTTTATCAAAGACAAAAATGGCTGGTTTCACCTGCATAAATACTGTGTTATGCTAATATACTGCTTTTTTCTGAAATTTACTTGCAGAATCAATCTTGCTTGTAATCATTTGAACTCATCGATTTCAGCTGAGGGGTGTTTTGGCCATTTGCCCCTGCTGTTGGCATGTTATGTACTTGTTGTGCTAGAAAGAAACTTCAAATAGTGAGAGGCAGACATTTTTGGATTAGCTATATTGTTTTTATGCATATATATATGAGATGGGTTCTAAAGGAAAGCTATTATTTGATCTTAATGAACCCCCTGCTGAGGAGGTTGAGGAAAATGAAAGTGCCTTCTGCTTCCAGCCCCAACGGGCAGTTCCTTCTTCAAGTGCCCACACTTCTGACTTATTTACATCGTCCACTAGTTCCGAAAGAATAGTAAATAATCATGCTTTCTCTCATGCATCTTCTGTTTCGGGCTTTCAGCCTTTCATTCGATCAAAAGGAGCCCACGGATCTGACGTCTTTGTTGAACAGAAGAGGGCGGAAGATATGAACTCTGTTGCAGTCTCCTCTAACCCTAGTAATGGTGATGGTGTAGTTGCGGTATCACAGCTAGATTTGGATTCAGGGAATCCTCAAGTTGAAAAAGAAGAAGGGGAATGGTCTGATGCTGAGGGATCCACTGATGCGTACTATAACAATAATTTGCAGGAACAGCCTACTAGTGACAATAATAAAGCGGCACATGACAAAGTAGTCGGCACCACCATGTCTCAAAATAACTCTGATGTTGCTGCAGTAAATAATTTGTGGAATGCGGAGGGTGTTAAGTGTGAAAGCAATAATAATTCTACTTTGGGACTAGATGCAGATACAAGTGATAGAAAAAGTTGTGGTAGTCGGAATTCAGAAGGCAGCTGCAAAGGGGATGTTACTATGGACGGTCAGGAAGATTCCGGGTTACTTTCTAAACAGAAAGACATTAAAGGAGTTGAGGCAAGTCATGCTTTAAAGTTGACGAATAATCCTGGAAAGCGACCTAAGTTTGATCAGCAGAAGGAAGCTATGCTAGGAAAGAAGCGGAGTAGGCAAACTATGTTTCTTAATTTGGAAGATGTTAAACAAGCTGGACCTATTAAAACTTCCACTCCTAGAAGGCAGAACTTTCCGCCTCCTGTTACCACTCGCATTGTGAGAGAGACTCCACGTCCTCTGCCAGCATCCACTGAACGCACTGGAGAAAAGCAGCTTCAGCCGGCGATGAAGGATTGTAAACAGGTTGAGTTATCATGTAATGAAGGAAACGATTATGTGGAGTCTAATGATCCTAAAACTGAATGTAATGGTGACATGAATTCAGGACTTCTAGCCCGTCCTAGGAGGTTGAATAGTTCAATGGATCTTGCTTCAGAAGATCAACCAACAGCAGTTTCTAGGCAGAGTTCATGGAAGCAGTCAATGGATTCAAAGCAGCTGAAGAATACACCAGTCCCTGGTAGAAAGCCTGCTATAGTTGGTCAAAGTTCAATTGATATCAAATCAGGAGCAAAAAAGCTTCCTTCAAAGAAGCCACCTGCTGTAACCAACCAATACCAGGATACATCGGTGGAGCGCCTTCTACGTGAAGTGACCAATGAGAAGTTTTGGCACCATCCAGGTATAATTCATGTTTCTTATCTGAGCACTTGCACTACGGAATGTTTTTATGGCCTCAACTGTGATCAACTTTACCAGTCATCTGGAACTACTTAAGATATGTTCTGCCTAGCTCCTTTTGATTTTGCCTTGTTGATTGGTTTCATGGGTCAAGATCATCTAGTTATATAGCTGTATAATGGCCGAGTGAATTCCTTCAGCTTACTTATTTCGCCTGATCCACCTTTCATCCGTGTACATCGAGTGAGGATGAAGATTTTATAAGGTGATTGATGTGTTATCTTTTCAGCTTTTAGCATTCCCTCAAAAAATTTCTTACTTTAGAGGGCTTGGAAAAAAAATCGTTATGCTGAACTATCCTGCAAAATTTTACTTGCTTACATAGGAGGTGGCTGAGAAGAGAAGACACGTATAGTTTACTCTTTGGTTGATTGATAACAGAAAGGCTTAGGGATGAGATTTTCCTTTGGTTTATAAATGATAGTGATTGAAGATGCGAAAGGAAGGAGGAATAATGGAAGGTGCTTATATTGGCTTCAACATTACCATTTTTGGTCCTAATCTTTTTTACTTGTGCTTCTAGATTTCCATGTCCTGTGAACTGTGAACCTCTGCTTTTGGCACTGGCTTCTTAATGTGGCTTTATATGAGGGAGTTGGAGAGGGAAGAGATGACTGTGAGGATTGATGCTTGTGGTTACAGTTGCGTCATTGGGTGCCACCACTTAATTTGAATTTTAGGAGGTCTTTTGAAATTATCGAAGTTATTTGATCATATATATATGTATATAATCAAATAATGTATATGTGCATGGTTTGCCTGAAAGTGGTCTGTCTCTGACTGACTATCCCTAATAACTCTTAATGCTGTATACATGTATATAATGCTGATGTGGCTTTATATTTTAGTTTTAGAACATCTTTTACATATAGAAGGTAAGAGAAGTGACACACACTTGCATTGTTGTTCTGTCTAACAATATTATGGTCAGATACATGGGCTGCTAACTTCATATGCTCATAATTCTTCTTGCTTACCCAAGTCATGTGTTGTCTTTCACAATGTGGAATGTAGGTATAATAGAATATTCTCATTTAGTTATTGAATAAGTGGTGATGTTTGTATTGCTCAGGCTCACGCATAGCAGAGGGGATACCTACAGCTCCATGTGGTGGGCTTCCAACTCAGGAGAGCCTGTTGGATGGAAGAAAATTATTGTCATAGCTTAGTTAATGATATTATAGTACTGTGCTGTAGTCATTTTTGTTGCTGATTGTATACTAGTTAGTCAATGTTTTCATATGAATTTATGTAAATTAGTATAATGAGCTGCAGAATGAACATGAATGATAGGAGTTTGTGTACTTCTTTAGAAAATTTAGATTTATAATGAAGAAGGTTAAATTAGCTACTGTGGTGCTGTTTATTTAGGTATTGAAAGTGTTATCACCATGCCATGAATATTCCAATTGAATTGGGGTTAATTTGAGTACTTGTTGCGTCATTCGCTGATTTTTGTTTCACAGGTTCATCTATCTGAGTTTGTTTTCGATTTCTTGACTTCCGTTTTTACTTTTGAGTTTTTCTTAATCCAATGTAATGATTAAAGTTTTCACACATTCAGAGGAGGCGGAACTTCAGTGCGTTCCTGGACGCTTTGAATCTGTGGAGGAGTATATTAGAGTGTTTGAGCCCTTACTATTTGAGGAATGCCGCGCACAGCTTTACAGTACCTGGGAGGAGTCAACTGAAACCGTTTCTAGAGACTTGCATATTGTGGTCCGCATAAAAAGTGTTGAGAGAAGAGAAAGAGGTAGAAATTTTTTTGTACTTTTTTCGTAAAATTACACACTATCTGATAGTAAGTCGAGAAGTGCATACTTTCTTCGAACAAATGAATATTCGATAATATTGCTGGTATTGTAAACTCTATTAGAAAGACTGTTTGAAAGACTACTGTTTTGAACTTGGAGATATCTGTTCTTGAGCATAACTTATCCTCGCAAAACCCTCCGTAAAACTGCGGAGGCCATTTTGTGCTGTTTAAAGGTAAGAGCTTGGCTTAAACAAATGAAGGGTTGAGTCTTGTTTGAGCCACTTTCAGAAGATCATACCACATTATCCTTTTAAACCCACACTTGGCTCATCAGTCATCATCATGAGGTTATAGCCTCGCCTTTTGTGCCTAATTGCTTTATTACAGCTTCTTTTTCCTAGCAAGTGATTTTGAGTTGTGAAGTTCTGGGGTTCTCTTTTTTTTATGAAGCTTGCTACCAAATTGTTGGTAATAAATTTTACTCATTGTCCCGCTTAAAAGAGTGTTCTAAGATTTTATGTAATAATTATATCTTATGTCTATTTAACTTGTATACTTGGGGTCAGATCACGAGTCATACATATAATTACATTTGAATATCACTACATCTTACATTTCACATGTAGTTTCAATTTCACACCCAAATATCATCAAATATCATAAATCAATATCAAACACTTTCCATATATTACCCCTACACCTATACACTCTCACAAATCAATTCAAACCTTTCACATCATATTCTCTCTCCTCTCCTCACATTCAAACCTTTCACATCACATTCTCTCTCCTCAGATCACATTCAAATCTTTCACGTCATGGGGGCAATTTAGTCATTTACTTCATTAACTCATATCACTCATATCATCTCATATTCATATTGTAAACAGTACCATATCACTCAATATTATCATATATCGTATTCGTGATTGGACCCTTGGTAAAATGGGTTAAACCTGGAACATGCTGGGAATTTTAGGCTTGATTCAGCGGAAAGAGGAAAGTTAATGTTCGTATGCATAACTGAGGTAGCATTAGTTCTGGGCAAGACATGCTTAGATATCTTTTTGGTGAATCTTTTAGCTTCAGTTAGGGGACTCATCCTAGATGTTAACAGGTTGGTATGATGTGATACTCTTACCCGCAAGTGAGTGCAAATGGACTTTCAAGGAGGGCGATGTTGCTGTCCTTTCAACCCCAAAGCCTGGAACGGGCTTGTCATGTAAGTTTTATATATTTTACTAGTCTGGATAATGGTACTTTGTCAATATTCTTTTAGCTTGAATATTTATTGATACGTGTGTGCCATTAAATAGTCCGATCTAAGAGGAGCAACAGCTCAACAACTGATGATGATTCTGAGGTCAATGGGCGTGTGGCTGGTACAGTGAGACGGCATATACCAATAGATACTCGTGATCCTCTTGGGGCAATCCTGCATTTTTATGTTGGGGACTCCTATGATCCTAACAGGTTAGTTTAGTTTCATGCACTTGTTTCTTAATGTCGAATCTGTGGTTGGCACCATTTTGCAGTCAGTTTGCTGATTAAGGTATCTTCCATTGTAATAGTTCCAGCAAGGCTGATGATGATCATATTCTGAAGAAACTACATCCCAAGGGGATATGGTTTCTAACTGTACTCGGATCTCTTGCTACCACTCAAAGGGAATATGTTGCCTTGCATGCATTTCGTAGACTCAATACACAGGTGAGATTGCAATTTAGGTAGTGATTTGGAAAGCAACCAAATGAAATTATTCTAACATTTTTATGAACTTCTAATTGGTGGATATCTCCTTCGATAGATGCAAACTGCAATTCTTCAGCCTAGTGCAGAACATTTTCCCAAATATGAGGAACAGGCACCTGCAATTCCTGATTGTTTTACTCCAAACTTTGTTGAGCATCTACACAGAACCTTCAATGGCCCCCAGCTTGGTGCTATTCAGTGGGCTGCAACGCATACAGCTGCTGGTACAACTAATGGGGTGACAAAAAAGCAAGATCCATGGCCCTTCACACTCGTACAAGGGCCTCCTGGAACAGGCAAGACTCATACTGTCTGGGGAATGTTGAATGTTATCCATCTTGTTCAATACCAGCATTATTACACCGCATTGCTGAAAAAACTTGCCCCGGAAAGCTATAAGCAATCAAATGAGAGCATCTCGGATAATATTGCGACGGGGTCCATAGATGAAGTGCTCCAGAGCATGGATCAGAATTTGTTTCGCACGCTTCCGAAGCTTTGTCCGAAGCCCAGAATGCTTGTTTGTGCCCCATCAAATGCTGCAACTGATGAGTTGCTTACTCGTGTTCTTGATCGTGGTTTCATTGATGGTGAGATGAAAGTTTATCGACCTGATGTTGCCCGAGTGGGGGTTGATTCGCAAACACGTGCTGCTCAGGCAGTATCTGTTGAGCGTAGGACTGAACAGCTTTTGATGAAGAGTCGTGATGAAGTATATGGGTGGATGCACCAGTTGAGGGGGCGTGAAGTTCAGTTGTCTCAGCAGATAGCTTCTCTTCAAAGAGAACTTAGTGTTGCCGCATTTGCTGGTCGCTCTCAAGGCTCTGTTGGGGTTGATCCTGATGTTCTCATGGCTCGCGACCAGAACAGGGATGCATTACTGCAGAATCTTGCTGCTGTCGTGGAGAACCGGGATAAGGTTCTAGTGGAGATGTCCCGCCTTTTTATTCTAGAAGGCAGGTTCCGTCCGGGTGGCAACTTTAATTTGGAGGAAGCTCGGGCTAGTCTGGAGGCAAGTTTTGCCAATGAGGCTGAGGTTGTTTTCACTACTGTCTCGAGTAGTGGTCGCAAGTTGTTCTCTCGGCTCACTCATGGTTTTGATATGGTTGTGATCGATGAAGCAGCCCAAGCCAGTGAAGTAGGTGTTCTTCCTCCCCTAGCCCTTGGTGCAGCGCGCTGTGTTCTTGTTGGGGACCCGCAGCAACTTCCTGCTACAGTTATTAGTAAGGCAGCTGGGACTTTGTTATACAGTAGAAGTCTCTTTGAGAGGTTTCAGCAAGCAGGCTGCCCAACAATGTTGTTATCTGTTCAATATAGGATGCATCCCCAAATAAGAGATTTTCCTTCTAGGTACTTTTATCAAGGACGCCTTACGGACAGTGAGAGTGTCGTGAATTTGCCTGAGGAGGCATACTACAAGGACCCTTTGATGAGACCTTACATTTTCTATGACATTGTGTATGGAAGGGAGTCCCACAGAGGTGGGTCCGTTTCTTATCAAAATATACCTGAAGCACAGTTTTGCCTTCGTTTATATGAGCATCTTCAGAAAACTGTTAAATCTCTGGGTATAGGGAAAGTCTCTGTCGGCATAATCACGCCATACAAGCTGCAACTGAAATGCCTGCAACGTGAGTTTGAGGTGGTTTTGAGTTCAGAAGAAGGAAAGGATATTTATATTAATACTGTAGATGCTTTCCAAGGCCAAGAGCGTGATGTCATAATAATGTCTTGTGTCCGTGCCTCGAGTCATGGAGTGGGCTTTGTTGCAGATATCCGTCGAATGAATGTTGCTCTGACTCGCGCTAAGAGAGCTCTTTGGGTAAGTCTTTCTAACCTTTTCTATATCTGCATGATTGTTATAATGAACAAAGGTAACGCAATCAGCTAAAATAGGGTTGTAATATAGTTTGCTGGGTAATTTGCACAACCCACTCTCGTGGTTTGGCCAAATTTTGTTGTCCCCTGGTTTGACCATCATACAGAGCCTACACTTTTATCCCTCTTTTATCCATTTTGTTGATTAATTTAATTAATTTATAATTTTTATATAAATACAATGTAAAGTAAAAATACTTTAAAGATATTGATAAACTAAAAATTTTCAAAATTTAATATAATTTATCGCAATTATTTTAAAACTAGATGTACTCACACTAAAAATTAATATATAATCAAACTAAAAATAAAAGGAGAAAGAAAAAAATTTTTAATATTAAAGTTGAGCACACACACATGTATATATATAATCAGGAAGCTATTCAATTGAGAACCTAATTATTTTAAGAACTTTAGGAACCATTTTCTACCCTTAGATCTAATTAATTGAATGACTTAGATTAAATTAAGAAAAATAATTATTGGT
>JAOWAN010000043.1:4760603-4782265 GCA_028566635.1 Lobelia cardinalis
CCAATAATAGAGCCCACCACAATGTGAGTAGTGGGACAGAGTGTGGGATAGAGAATGAGACAGAGGATCCGATTCAGAAAGAAACGGACAATTAAAGCAATATATATATATATATATATATATATTAGAAATCGTATTATTAAAATTATATATTGTTACGACTATCTTCTTTTTGTAAGAAAAAATAATCGTAATATTTTTTTTAATGCATTGGCATGATAACGATTCATCATTTAAGTGAAAAACAAGCATTATAAAAGTTAGAAAATCAAATAAGATCATAGAAAGATCTATGTAGTGTTAATGAAGTATTGATATCTTAAATATTTACTCTAGAGTAATGATGTTCAAGAGCAAAGTGTATCAAAGCTTTGTTGATATAGTTTAATTAATATATTTATATTTATTTAGCGATAAAAATCACAATATTTTTCCTTTGTGAAAAATGAGGTACTTTCATAAAATATTATAATCTAAGAAGAAATTATAACTCTTAATAAAATGGATGGTGGGGGGGGGGAGTACATCCGATAAACTAATAAATTTTTGATGCATTTATTTTAATACACCTCCATTTGGCTTAATAACATAGCATTAATAGTGTAAATCCATATTTCAGGGCACAATATGATATTTGATTTTTTAATAAATTTTTTAATGTATTTATTCAAAAAAAAAATTATTTAATTTAGTTTTTTGAAAATATATTTAATTTTTTATATTTAAAAATTTACACACTTTTTCCGCACACTTACTATTCTATGACACACACACACACTCTTGTAAAAATCTCTCTCTATCTCTTTCTCTCTTCTATAACATAATACACTCACATACTCTTATACACACTATTACTATTCATTACTATTCAATGTATTCAAATCGGTGGTAAGTTTCACCATGTTCCTTATAATATAAAATTCTTTTTTTTTTCAAAATATTTCTTACAATTTTGTTTTTTGAACGGGGGCATGAGAAGAGATCAAACCTGAGACCTTATATACTGTAAAGCTCGGCTCTACCACTGAACCACCCTTATTCCCCTATAAAATTCTTTACCCTAACCCCTTTAAAGCCAATAAAAAGCTCCATCAAGCAACCATTTTTTCATTATTTTCCACTCAAGTACTGTACGAAAATATTTTCCTCAAAAGTGGAAAACAAAATCCTAGAAAATGATTTTTGTCTTGGCTATCTTCCTCAGCCTTTGTATGATTTTATTACAAATAAATAAAAAATAACTAGAATTGCAGCATAGAAAATTGACCTTGTCTATCCAAGAAACAAGCTTTGGAATCATCTGTTGGCAAAGCAAATATTTTTCGCTCACATGGCCTGCGCCATTGACATACTAAACAGATCCAATTTTTCTTTACGATTAAATCCCAAAGTAAACACAACAAAGCCATCTTCTTTGATCTCTTTTATACCCTTCCGGACGGTTTGACCAAAACCCACAAAATTTTCTTGATTCCCAACTTTGCTGAGATCGCCATTGTTCTTTCCCACTTTGCTGGTAAAGAGAATACGAAAAGGAGCTAATATTTCTGAAGCACGCACACACATAGTTGTTTATGGTGGCATGCCATGCACTGATGTTTGTGATTGTACCCATTTAGTTGTAGAATTGTTGGTGCTACCTGTGTCTTGTTGTGTTGCATGGATCATGGAAGTTAATTTTTGTGTGGATTTGTTTGTTTGTGTGGTCAAAACATTCTGATTTAGCTTCTTTCTTGGTGACAACTCATTTTGAATTCAATTGTGAATTGTGTTTTTGGGTAGTTTGCTGCTAGGTGGGTTTAGTTTGAAACTTGAAGCAAAGATGTTTTTTGCTTTTGAATTCCCATTGATTGCTATGGAAATTGCTTCTTACATTTGTTTGATTTGGAATATTTTGAAAAATATGAGGTCGGTAGTTAGCCCAATTGGTTGGGTTTGGGGAAGGGGACTGATTTGTTATGGTTGTACTACTGGCAGGGAACTTGCATAATATATTGCATGTGAAACAAAATGAAAGATTTGTTAAAGGGTTTTATGCAGATGGATGGAGTACCTATCTCACATGTTTATCTAGATGCTGTATCTGATTATTGAGAGATAGTTCATAAATCTGATGGATTCTTGAAAGGGTTTTGTTTGTTTCCCTTTTTGGATGGTGAGTATTTGTTGGATGGAACCCTTGTTTGAATTGAAATCAAGTTACTGATGCAAATTCTTCCTTGCTAAGTCATATGGTAATGGTGCATTGTACCACCCTGCACATACTTTTCTTGTATATATGTGTTAAATATGAGCTTCCCAAACTATCATTATAAATGACAGTGATGTAGAATTATTTTGTGTTTATTCAATTGGCTCGACTGTTAGCAGTTCAAAATAAGCCCATGACGACTCTAACTTTTTTTTCTCTTGACTTCTTCCTTCTTAACTGGAGAAACAGCCACTATGACTTGTAACCATGCTTTCACAGATTTTTGATGCTTTCCCTTTCTGGAAATGATCTTTGAGACTTACGAGTTCTGAAACTCTGTTTTAATATACTTGATTTTCAGCAGCCTTACTTGAGGAATTGTTATTAACTATGAATACCGACTTAAAGAAATCTAGTACGAATGGGTTTGAGGATTCTTTACCACTTGAAGAGCAGAGGAAAAAGGTTCCATTATCTGCTTCCATTCTATATCCATTAAGTACCATAATTTTCTTAGTTCAATATTCCTACTATTAGAGATGAAACAAAGGCTTTTCATCTCACATTAACTTGTGTTTTCCAGATTAGTGAAGTACGGAAATTAATTGGACCGCTTTCAGATAAGATGACTCTTTACTGTTCCGATGCATCTATTTCAAGATATTTGAAGGCACGGAACTGGAACATTAAGAAGGCAACTAAAATGCTAAAAGCAACGGTGAAGTGGAGAATGGAATACAAGCCAGATGAGATTCGCTGGGTAATTCCTTACACCGCATCTGCTTTTCTCTCCTCAACCCCCTCCCCTCTGTTGTCACTTTTAGTTCATCATTAGTATTTCAGCTGTTCTATTGCTGTACTTATGGCTATCCTATGAAGCATGATCTCAGCATTCACATGCCAACAAAGCTTCATGAGGCATGAATTGAAACACATAGGCTTCTTTGTTTTAATTCATTTCTCTTAAATTTTTTATAGGGAAGTAATAAAGAAAATAACATTTACAATCTAAGTCAAAAAAGAATGTCTTCATGAGGCATTACCTTTCCAAATAAACCTTGTTAGTTGTTATGTATTCAGAATTTGTTGTAAAACTCATCACACCAGGTTTCTAGAAAGCAAGTCATCAATTAACTGTGTTTACAAAACCAAGCCGAACTAAAGCGAATATAAGGTTCGTTTAGAATATGAGTTTGGTTACGAAAAAAATGTTTTGAAGTATTTTAGTAAGTTTAGGATACAAATGTTGTACATTATATTTGTTTTGGCTCAAATCATGTACATTTTGCCGTTCCTTGATGATCACATACAGAACCTGAGATAAGATGTGCTGTGAATGGCAGCTACTCCATGTGTCTGCATATTGTACTAGATACTGCTCGGGTCCGATCTTTTGAAAAGATGGCCACGATTTCAAATGAACTCCCAAATTTAACCATTTTTCCAAAGAAATTGATCAAAGCTCAAATTTACCCACACTGACCCTATTTTTGTATGCTCAACCTAATTACCTTGTTATCAAGAAAAACAAAACCTGAATTTGCCTATCGTAGTTAATTACTTGAAATATTATGATTTTCAGAAACAAACCAATCGAAACTTGGAGCTAATGATTGACATTGTTGTTTCCTTGGTAGTCTATAGTTTTTTTGGTGTATGCCTGCCTCCCCATATCTAAATGCCTGTTACGTAGCAGGATACAGGAGGACCACTTAAAAAATTTCTTTCTCAGCTGGCCTAGTGAGTGTAGCTACTGAGTTTAATGTTCTGTACACATGCATTGCTAGCTCTTCCACTAGGGCTATCAGCCAAAACTGGTAACTTGTTGAAATTTAGGTCCTAGGAAGGTAGAGGGCATTCTTATTATTTAAGTACACAACTGGCGTTCTTTTCTCTCTTTTTTTCCTTCATTTTTTCAGTAGTTTGCATACAAGTATTATGCATGAGAATCAATGAGTTTATGTGGCCTGTTGTAGTTGGAAGTATGCATGATAGTAAAAGTTTAGGAGAGGGCGTATTTCTCACTATCTGTGTGGGATGAAAATCTCAGATACTGTTCCGGTAGGAGATTCTTGGAATCGACTGATGAGCATAACAAATTTCAGTTCAATATATATATATATATATATATATATTTTGAAAAAACATTAATTTTATTTATCAATTGTAACAGAGCTACAAAGAATTTTACACCATCTCATGCATACAGCCATAAAAACCTCTATCCTCAACTAGGTACATTAGACTACCCTTATAAGTACATACACATTCTGTCAATTAGAGTCCACACATCGCAGTAGGCTCAGGAGATTTGATGAGATATCAAACCCCACAACACCTGTGATTAAAACCTTGTTCAACTCCAAGGTTTAAAGAAAGTGTCTCTATCAACCCCATGCTTAGCCTGCTGAACTGCAAAATAGTTCTGTTCCCTAGTGATCTTCTTCATCATAATGTTCCCCACAAGCTTCACATATTGTATCAATCGAGTCATAGACTTTCCACAAAGACCACAGCCTTACATCCGTATTGATAACCCATGGTAATGCCACCGCAGAAATATGTTTCAATGCATAGGCTTCCTTCAATGAATGCAGACAAGCAATATAGCTCGAGTGCTTCTTTTATTGCCACAACTTCAGCCACATTTGTATCTGCAATCCCAATAGGACCCCAGAACACTCCCTCCACATTTGAATTGCATATTACATGATTTAGGAAAGGAGAATCTCTTTCGTCCTAGTTGTATGAAATTCTCAAAGCTCTCTTTGTTAAAATTGAGCTCATTTTTTTGCATTAAGAAAGAAAGGATCCATGCGTGCATTTGGGGAGAGACTGTTGCAGATTTTTCCTGTACCCTTACCAACTTACCATATGTAAATAGAATAGTCCAAATAACATAGTTGTGAATCTCTCTCTCTCTCTCTCTCTCTCTCTCTCTCTCTCTCTCTCTCTCTCTCTCTCTCAATATTATATATATATTACTAATACACTTATATAATATTTATTTGTTTGTTTATACGCACGACGACTTAGCTTCCATGTCCTATCTTAATAAAATGTACACAGTTCTTGAGTCTTCATTTTTAACGAACTCTCATAAATTTTACTAGGATTGTGGATAATTCTCCAGTTTTAAATGCTAAAATAATTTCAATCTTTTGCCTTTTTGTTTTCTCTGTAAAGAATAGCTTTGTTTACTGGTAAAGGTTACTAAATGTAATACTCTATAACCTTTTTATTTGACTAGAATCCTCAAGGAAAGGGCTTAATTTAAT
Organism: Lobelia cardinalis; assembly: GCA_028566635.1. NCBI lineage: Eukaryota > Viridiplantae > Streptophyta > Magnoliopsida > Asterales > Campanulaceae > Lobelia > Lobelia cardinalis. The sequence goes on from JAOWAN010000043.1 coordinate 4,766,073, forward strand.
GGTTCTTGAGTCCCTGCTCAAACATAAGAATTTAGATTATATGATTTAACCGCGTGGTTCAGTTATCTAGATGCTCTGAGAAGTTAGGAAGCTGTGCCACTTTGCAGAAGGTTTTGTATAGGAGTTCAGTACAGAAACATGTAACAGACCTTCGTCACCCCGACACATGTGAGTCCCTTGGCGTTTTGGGCAACTTTCCATCTTCATAAAACTGAGATGCTGGCTGTGGGCACATAAAGGATACTGCAGGGGCACGTCAGGGAGTAAAAAGTGAAATTTTAAGATTGTTTCGTGGATCGGATTGAGGTACCTTTTATATAAAGGAAAAAAAAATTACTAGCAGTCGCATTATGTATTAGTGCGTTAAAACATTTATCTCCCTAACCAAAGTTTTTCGAGGGTTTTCTAGTATTTATGCACAATTCTGCTACTTATATCCAAATTAGTTGGTGTCCACAACAGCAGTTTTCCTAGTTCTATCTCCTGGAATGGTTGATCTGTAATCCTTTGCTACTTTTTGAACAATTTATTCTGTAGGGTTTCATCTATTCTCTTTTATGATGCAGGGTGAAATTGCTAGTGAAGCAGAAACCGGAAAAATTTACAGGTCAAATTACGTAGACAAGCACGGGAGGACTGTTCTTGTCATGAGACCTAGATGCCAGGTTTCGACCTGCATTTTGCTTTTGCCGATACACAATCTTTTGCAGTTTCCTTTATGGAGTTGTTAAGTTCACCTATCGAACAATTCAATGGTCCATAAACAATTTAATTGTAGAATAGAAATTAATTTTCATGCAAATACAACTTTCTTATTGTTTGTTCCCTTGATGACTCATTGTTATGACGTACAGAACTCAAAGTCAACAAAAACACAAATTAGGTATCTGGTGTACTGCATGGAGAATGCCATTATGAATCTGCCACGAGGCCAAGAACAGATGGTGTGGCTAATCGATTTTCATGGATTTAATATGTCAAATATCTCAATTAAGGTGACTCGGGAAACTGCTCATGTTTTGCAAGAACATTATCCTGAAAGGCTTGGTGTAGCAATTTTATACGATGCTCCCAAGTTCTTCGAACCATTCTGGAAGGTACACCAACTGTGAACCTCCAAATAGCCCTTCTCTCACTCCTCCCTCCCTCTTCACCCTGGCACTTAACTAATCCTTGCCTATTTTATGCAATTGCAGGTGGTAAAGCCATTCCTAGAGCCCAAGACTGCAAGCAAAGTTAAGTTTGTGTACTCAGATGATCCCAGTACCAAGAAAATAATGGAGGACTTATTTGACTTCGATCAACTCGAGTCCGCATTTGGTGGAAAAGATGATGAACAATTTAACATCAATAAATATTCTGACAGGATGAAGGAAGATGATAAAACAATGTCCAGCGTTTGGACAAGAGGAATTGGTGCTGGAACAGCCACAGAAATTGCCTCTGATTGCGATCCTGTGATATCCGATTCTGATTCATCAGAAGAGAAGGCAGATAAATCCTCTTCTCATGACATTGATGAGGAACAAATATTGGCCGAGGCTAAGTTGCTGATAGATGAAAGTAATGGTAAGGGTAAGCTGATCGAGAATTAGTGCGCAGGAAGCTGAAGCAAATGAGCTATTTATTTACCCGCTTCAGTTTTCCTTTTCCTGCTAACTTGTTTACGCCTAGGAAACTCCAGATTAAGCAATCTTTGAAATAGTTTTTGTTGGCAATGGCAGCAACAGACAATTTATTGTGTAGTATAATAACCCACGATGATGAAATCTTTCTGTTGAGTCTATTTCTGTATTAATACTAGGCTTGGATGCTTGACAACTCATATTGACACGGATTTAGCGTATTATCTTGATATTTACTGCATATAATCCAATCATTTTGGTCCCAAAAATGCCTAGGGTTTCAGTAAGCACTCTGACAAACATAATCAATCTTGGTCCAAGTATGCTTTAGACCTGATGATGTTGCTCTGAGTTGGGGGATGTTTTCGTAATAACATTACATCTACTTGAAGAAGAGCACAAAAAGTGCAAAATTTTTATGTTCGTCATGAATCTTGATATCTTTGATATTTGATTTTGTTATGGATCCCATCATTTCTCTCTCTTTCTCTCTCTCCTACTTTTTCGCTTATATATTATATTATATTATTAAATATTACACGATATCCCCCTCTTGATGCACTTTTTTTGATGATGAAGTATCATTCGTTTAGTTAACACAGCTTTCAACCGAGCTTCTAAAGCTCTTTTTAAGGGGCCCCTAACACATCAGGAAGAAGATCTACCAGACTATTATCAGTGTTTAAAATTAAACCAAATAATATTAGGTTATGTGATCCACCTACAGGGTCATTGGTATCAAACTTGAGAAGAAGAAAAACAACTGTATGCTCAATGATTCATACAGTAAACAAGAAGCTTTCATGTTTTGTAAGATCACAAAACTGAAACTGCAACCATTTGCCTCTATTGCACAATACTGATTTTTTACAATCTCACAGTAAACATCTTATAAGCTGGAAGAAAGAGAAACAGACAGGAGTGACGTACAAAGGCACAACGGAAAAAGTTACTACTACTATAACTACATCCATATGCTGTTTCACAAGACTGTCTAAGCAGGCGTTTCTTCACTACTTGATCACGAGACCTACAAGTAGGTAGGTAGTAAATGTATATGGAATGTGAAGGCCCCTGTAAAAAAAAACAAGCAAAAAAGTCAAACCAGTTAACGTAGATTCATGAGTTGATGCAAATGATTTGAAGAATTCTTATGCTCACCTTCTAATATCTCAGTTAACCATCTCGTCTAACTTTTCCCTGTATTGAGCCAATCTCTGCATCACAAAAGGAAGACAAGAAAAAGAATGGCTTTTATCAGCAAAGCACACGTTAGGAAAGACGAAAATAACTGACTTGAATTCACAGAAAATGAGTAGGATTTTTTCCCTCCCCGCATTTTTGTAGGATGCACTAATAGTAAAACTAAATCTCAAGGTATGCAAAGACCATCTATCTTAATCCAAAATCATACACAACAGAAACAGCAATGCAAAGAAAACTCCTTTGAATGGGGACACCATCGGTGCACTCTCCATCTAATAACATTGCCCAATCGATTAGAAGCTTGGACATTATCAGATTAACATGCCGAAACAGAAAATCTTATAGTCCTGATTCCATTATATTTGTCCCGGAAAAAATGAATCCCGTTCAAATTTAGGCTGAGTTTTTTTTTTCCAAAAGTTCTTCACTTTCAGAACTTGATATTTGCTCTAAAGTGTCAAAACTGAAAAAGACAATCTTATCGCAATTCGAAGGGAAAATATGGAATTCAAAATGCATTTCTATATGTTTGGACTCCTGTTATGGGTTAAGACCTAGTGAGATTTAGTAAGGTGCTGTTTGTTTATTTTAAGTGCTTAATGCTGAAGTCTAAAAACAAGTCTAAGTGTGTCCGAAAAATTAAGAAGCAGCATCTGAAAGCTGAAAGCTGAATCGATAAAACTGTTTGGTTACTAATCTGAATGAATTGTCTGAATAATGTCTATTGTCCATTTTAACCCTCATAGAGGTTGTTTGTTGTTTATAATTGATGAAAGCAATATGAATATATTTTCATTCTGAATTGATTACTTAAAAATCAAAAAAATATATAATATATTTATTATGTATATTAAATTTATTATCACTATTTACATAATTATTTTCTATATAGCTACTTAGTTATGTATTACATTTGTTCTTAGGGAAACCAAGGGGTGGTTCAGAGCTTTACAATGTGTAAGGTCTCACGTTTGATCTCTTCACATGCCCCCTTGAGATTAAAAAAAAAAAAAGTATTACATTTGTTCTTAATTTTAATCTAATTTGGTATTGATATTAATATTTGATATATATATTTACTACATTTTAGATTCTAAAAATTATTTCTTTTTTATGATTACCAAATAAATTACTAATCATATTTTAAATGAGGCATGTTATATTTATTTTATCGATACAATATTTTATAAAAATAAATTTTCGAATAAAAAGAAAATTATAAGAATAAAGTAGTAGAATAAAAATATAATATTAGTTGATACATATAAATCACAAATATAATTCTATTTTATTTTAATTTTATGCATAAGAACTCAAAAATGTTATATATAAAAGTGACATATAATTTATTTTAAATTTTATTAAATTAAATGTACAAAGAAAAAAAGAAAGAAAAAAAAATAGCAAAAGTAAAAAATTTAAATATTTATTAAAGGGATAAAATTTGTGAGGAGTGATAATTTGTGACCCGATTAAACTCGCGAATTTATAAAATTTGTAAAATTAATTTATTTAAGTGAGTGATAATCAATAAATTTAAATATATTTAATAAGTTAATGTCAAATAGATTCAAATTTAATGATTATAATTCACTTAAATAAGTTAATTTTAAAAAATTTATAGACCCACGAATTTAATTGGATCATAAATTACCACCCCTAGCCGGGATGAAGGTAGTAGAAATTTGCATCACTAATTATAACTAAATATTAAAAATTGAATTGAATCAAACATAAATAGTGGAAATAACCGATGAAGTGTTATTGTATTATACTCCATTTTTTTTATTTTAATTGTTCTGAAAGCGACATAAAGCTCTCATAATATATCGCTATCGAGTACAATTAAATCGAAACGGAGACAGTAATTACTCCTTTTATTCAAATAGACCACCAAAGCGCTTTCCACTCGGCTCAGCCATTATTAATTGGTACACTCTCCATTCCCCTACCTATTCACATAAAATCTTCTTTTCAAGGGTTTATTATATTTTAGGTCTCAATATTTGTTGTAATTTGCAATTTAGGTCTTTAAGTTCAAAAGTTCATAATTTAGGCCCTGATATTATAATTTTGTTATATAATGGACCTTTTTCGTTAGTGCAATCTTCTTAAAATCATATTAAAACTATCAAATTATATTATTACTTAATTAAAATATCTAATTAAGTTATACTTTAATTAAAATCATACCTTAATTATAAAAAAAGGTCAAGATTGGTGCAATCTTTTTTTTTTGTCGTAATTTAGGCCCTCAGGTTCAAAAGTTCGCAATTTAGGCCCCGATATTACAATTTTGTTGCATAATGGGTCTTTTTCAATGGAAGCCGCCAAAAATCAACGGAAAAGACCATTTATGCAACAAAATTGTAATATCAATGTCTAAATTGTAAACTTTTGAACTTGGGAGCCTAAATTGTAATTCACGACAAATATTGAGGTCTAAAATGTAATAAATCCTCAAAGGAAAATAAAATTAAAGGTCAATATGTGTACATAATAAATCAAGGGTGGAGCTAAATGCCGTTCCTAATTTTCTTATTCTCGCCTCTATTATACCAAAAATACCCCTGCTTCTAAAAACACAATCTGATGCGAATAATCTTGGTGGAGGGTTTTTAGTTCCAACGCCACTACGCAGAGACAATAATAATATTTTCACGAATGAATTATTCCGCCGAATCGTCGATCCTCCAATTTAGACTATACTCGCAAAGGATGTTCATGAAAAAACGTAAAAGTTTAGATACATATAAAGGGGGATACCTAGATGGCATCTATTGACAATAGGGTGGAATACATTTGTGAACCACAAAAAGTTAATTGCAAGGAATTCAGTTATGTTCTAAAGAGCAGAAAATGAGGATCTATATGTCGCAATTCAGCAAGCCAGGAGGGGAATTGAGGGCGGGCCCGAAATGCCTTGGAACCCAATCAGTGGGAATTATGTTACGTTCGTATGATGGATTTTCGACTTTCTTAAAGAAAGATGGGAATCAATTAATGAAAAATAGTAACGGTGGGAACTCGAGCAGTTGTGGGAATTGAAAGGACAAGGTGAGGATTGAATCTGTTATTGAAGCTGCAACTTTGGCAGATTGCGGACAAACATTTGAGAAGTGTAGACTTGGGACTTTTTTGAACATGGATATTTTTTATATTAGCAAGGCGGAAACGAAAAATTTAGGGGTGATATTTATCAACCCACAAAATCAATTGCGACAAGTTTAATATACCTCATTGTTCTATTTGGATACAATTTCCATATATAACAAAATCTTACACGAAAAATTCTCTCGAGGAGTGAATTTTATCTGAAGCAAAACAAATAAATGTCAAATATTAACTGCAAATGTTAATTCATAGACATTTAAAGAAATATTTACCTCAATAAGTTTAACACCTGCCCCAAGTAAATTCTACCTTGATTTAATTGTTCATGATGTGAAGGAAAAATATTTGTTTTCAAAACAATTAAAACGAAAAATAATAAAGTAGGGAAAAAGGAATGACCAAAAAGTAGAACATGCATATGTAAGAAATACAACTAGCTAGCATACCCAATAACCAAAAGATTTCAGTTCATGGTAACACCGAATCAGATGAAATAATCAACCATGAGTACATTCCTGATCCACTGCTCACTATTACCATAAGTTTCTCAACGACACTATCTTAATCATTATCAACCAAAGTTATTTACAAAAGCCATAGATGAGTACTACTACGATTTGCTTCACACTTCGGTGCAGGAGATATCAAACATTTAAGCCACTGGGTGCACTGTTGCGGCATTGAGCCAGCATATCCATGTAGATCTGCACTTGCTGATCTCGCTCGCAGAACTATTCAGGCACTGGCAAAGAAAACATCATATCAGTCTCCACAGAAATTAATTAGAAGAGAGAAAGTGCCGGACAGCTAAAGATCATTCCTATCAAAGATAGTCTATCAAAAGCATCAAGTATTTACAAGATGCAATGGAAAATCAAGATTATTCCTGAGCCACTACAAAATGGAAAAATGTTCTCAAGGTACCAAAATATACTAATACTTGTAAATAGCAATCATCCATGTTGCATAAAAGAGATCCATGATAAACAGATCTAGTGGCCGCACGCCTCAACAATGAGCATAAATTGTCACCTAAAGGCTAATGCCTCCAAGAAGGCTTTTGTGTTTTGGCCCACTAACTCATCACATTAATGTATACCTATTTAAACCAGTATTCCTCAATGCAAAGCGGGATAGTGCAGCTACACAATGAAATCCTCATGTTTGAGTGACAAGCATATATATGTAAGGTAGCAAGTAGTCAATCCCAAGTCCAACTAGATAAAATGTTAACAACTACAAGTTTTCTATTAAATTTCAAATAAATAATTTAACAGCCAGGGACAAAAAAGCACAAATCAAAAAGAAAGACAATAATAAGAGATGGAACATACATCTTGGAAAGCCTTGTTTTGGTCAGCACAATTCACAAGGGGAGTTGGCTGAGCTGCAGGGGCTGATGCCACTGTCTCATATCTAACAACTCGACGACCCATGAAGAAATCGACAGCCCTATGAGCAATTTCAATCCCACCACCAAAGGCCATCGCTAATAACAAATATACACCAATTACTAACTTCTCTTCTGATAGTAATAGCAATACGCGGAAACATAACTAGTGTGCAAGGTTAACCAACCTTCAGCAATAACAGAACCAAGTCCACCGCCTGCGGATCTGATTGGTGAAGGCGATGGGGCTGAGGCCGACTGAGGAGCAGGAGCAGGAGCACGAGAAGCTTCAGTTGTTGCACAATAATTTAACAAATGATTCCAAATGTACGTAGAATGAGAAAGGATCCAAGAGTGTGCAGCTATATATTTCTCTTTAGTCAAAATTAGCAAATGGTCAATCCTCTTCACAAGGAACTAATTAATCAATGGGCAAATTCATATGTACAATCAACACATCAACCACAAGACTATGAGACATACTGCAAGTGAATTATAAACATCCCTGAAAATTGCAACTTTTGCCCCTTGTAAAAAAAATTTCCGCATATACCTGGCTTGGTACTTGGTAGAGCTGTGTGCTGCAGGGCGAGGATTCGAGAAGCTAGATGACCTTGACCTTCCTCCTGAAATTGATGGTAGTGTTAGTTATTCCATAATTTCCATTAAACAACATATTCAAACAAACATGCAACAAAAGAGATCGAGAGATACTGTCTGGATGAATAAATATTCTCAGTGCTAAATGCAAAAGTCTCTCTCATGTATTTATCCATGGATACTGATTTGATGCCAAAAACATGTATTTTAACTTCTTTGATGATCAATTTTTGCTACCAAAATATCATTGCAAGCTACATTTCGGCTCTAAAATGCATAAAATGAGTAGTAATTGACGATAGATCTGAACAAATCAGGCTAAAATACTTAAATGAGCCGACAGAAAAGAAAAAGAAGAGATCTACCTAGACAGGGTTTTCAATGTATAATCAACATAAAAATCGTATTACAACATCACTACTCCAACAAAAAAACTAGAGCTGTACAAATCAGTATCCCTGGATAATCACCAAATTTTAGAATATCATACTCAAATTAGCAAGATCAAGCCATTGGACGGCGATTACCCCCAAAATAATCAACACCGTACATTCATTAACTTTGATCCGTACATACAAGTTACATAAACCTTAGAAATCTCATATCAATGCCAAAATACAAATGCGATTCAAGTAATAGCGGACTGAACGCGTACACCACGAAAGAATACTCCAATGTGAAGAGGAATAACCAACAATATGAGAATACAAGCAAAACTCAAAGACATCGCCATTTTTGTCTCGTAACGGCTAACGCCATAAAATCAAAAGCCATGCTTTTCCTTGAAAACAAAAAATATGTACAGAAAATACATAAACACGAGCGGACTCTTCCTCCGTGAGCGAGTGCGAGAGCATTTCAGAGAGAAAATGAGAGGGAAAGGACTAACCTGAGTTACGGCGAGCCATTGCTTCCGATGATCGTACGGACTAATTAATGCGAGATGAGAGAAGAAAAACGCCGGGGAGAGTGTCACCGTAGATCGAGGGCGAGGAGGAGGAGGAGGAGGGGTGGTACTGGTATACGTATTTATAGGAGGCGAAGTGAAGCAGCTGGTTTTGTTTGGCTTGGACAAATTCGTTTAGCTCTGCTTGCGGAACAAAGTATAGCTTGTTTGACTTTACGAGGAGAAATGTGTTTGACTCGTCACGTGACTGTTTCAGTGGGAGGGATATTTTCTTTAACAAAATGTTTTAAAGGTCAGCAGTAGAAATCGAAAATCTAATTTTAAACAAGTCTCAAACCTTTCTGATACTTTTTCCAAATTAATTACTACCGTTGGGAAAATATTGAATTTACAGTCAAAATTAACCAAAAAATTAGTAGCATAGCTTAAAATGTTGTACATTATTAATTAAATGTGCAATATTGAAATACATATTATTAGTTTTGTTGTATATATATATAGTATTATTCATAATATATTTGACAAATTAAATCTTTTAAATACATATTAATCATTTATCTTTTTAAATTTCTCTCCGTAAGTGTTAGCACCAACCCGTTCACCTTCAATCATCATCATAATAAAATTCTCTCCTTTTAATCTTTTTCTTCCAATGTTTCAATTAATCCATCTAGAGAACTTTGATTTTTTTGTTAATATTATTAGTTTTTGTTGCTAAACATTATTGGTTATTTTATCGATTTAAATCTTGATTAATCGACAGTATGAGAAATTGAAATCAATAGTGCAGATCAAAGTGGATACTAATTTAATGTAAGATGAGTTTTATGTTCGTATAATCTTATCTTACTCAAATTTGGATTATTAAATTTGAATTAGATCCACATCCATATTGATGAATGATGATCGAAATCAGATAGCCTACTCAAATTAGGTTTAGATGACATAATATTTTATAATAATTAAAATGAAGAAATACAAAAAATATGTAGAAAAAAAATAATAAAATCTATAAAAGATCATTATATTACCTTGGTGATTGAAATACTCATCCAGTGTGAAGATTGGAAAACAAATACCGTAGACTACAGTCTGTAGTTAACACAAAAAAATAAAAATAGCGGTATATGGAAGCAAGTCAAATAGGATCATCTTCCACCTGAATCAATCAGTTTTTAACTGCTTCTCTCTCTCTCTCTCTCTCTCTCTCTCTCACACACACACACACACACACACTCATGTTGAGCCTCTGCTGCAGGGGGATAGCATATTCATGTCCAACTCCAACCCAAATCCTCCCCGCCAACCCCGTATTCAAATTCAATTCCCCTTCAAACCTATTAACCTTTCCCTCCATCTCAATTCCTCTGCACTACCCAACCACAATCAATCACACTCACAGCTGGAACAAGGAGAAGAATGATGTCGTCCGATTCCGCCATTTTTACACCTTACAAAACCCAATTGGTACCAAATTCTCAATCCGTGCTTCAATCAACCGCTCTCAATCTGCAGCAAACAATAGTGTTACTGACAGTGATAGAGGAAGAGTAATAATCGTGTGCTCCGCAATCACACTAGTTTTAGCCATTGCCAATCGGGTTCTCTACAAACTAGCCCTTGTCCCCATGAAGCACTACCCTTTCTTTCTAGCTCAAATCAACACCTTTGCGTACGACATATTTCCTTCCTCAATCTCTCCCTCTCTCTTCCTTCACTTTAATCATCCTTTACTATGTGTGTAATGTGGCACTCATGTTATGAACTGTGAAATTTGATGTTTTTGTTTAATAATAATAGTGATTCTGTTGAATGCAGGTATGTGGGTATTTATTTTTCTGTACTGTATTTGAGATATAAGGCTGGGATCGTCAGTGATGAGATGATGGCCCTCCCGAAATTCCGTTTTGTGCTAATTGGTTTTCTAGAAGCCTTGGGAGTTGTTGCAGGAATGTCTGCTGGAGGTCGGTATATATTACACATATTAGTGCTATTAGAAGTTCAACTCTCTTGTGTTTTAGATTTCTTGGTAAATGGACTTTAAGTTTATTATTTAATATCCCTGTATATACAATTATACATGTGTGTGCCAGGAGGGGGGAGGAAGAGGAGGGTTCAGCTTAACTGTATTAGATGTACTTCTGCAGTTTAAGATATATTTTCATGGTTCTAAGTGTATTGCTAGAAGTTTTCAATCATGAATATGATTCTCTTATAAAGCAAAAAAAAGTTGAAATGTAATGGACATAAATTGCAAAAAATCAGTAACTTGGATTTTCGTATTGTTGATGTTACTGAATGTTATGTATCTCTTACAGCGATGCTTCCTGGACCAGCTATACCAATATTAAGCCAGGTATTGTTTGCTGTAAAAGAAAATGATTCAAACTAATGTTGGTGAATAAATGGAAGTTCTGTTTGACAATGATTTATCAATCAGCAGACAGCTCCACCGGGGTGGAGGGCGTAACATATTTCTCTAGCTGTCTGTTCGAGTAAAATGCAGTTTTTTGAGGTTATTTTCAATACAGTCAGATTTTATGGCTGGAGATGGATTTGCCATCACATTTCTGAGCTTGTTATAACTGGATTTGTAATATCTGCCTGGGCAACTTCGACTTGCCAAATGTGCAAATTATTTATGATGTGTGAGAAAAGAGTGTGCATGAGAGTCAATATTTGACACCCCAAGTGGCAATTAGTACTTTGAGTGGGTACTATTATCATGGAGCACCTCAGACCGAGATAAGGAAGTATATTACAATTTTTCAGAGTAGAGGTTAGCTCCATCCAACACTGAAACTGATTAGCTGCTGTTCTCATCCTCTACTAGGGCTCTCCATGTACGCTGCAGATTTGGACTAGATCACGTACAAGCTTGTCCATAGTTTATGAGAATATATCTCAGTCAGATTGTAAGAACATTGCACCCAGATACTTGGAAAACGTAACCTCCTTGTGACATGCAATCTTCTTCTTCACTTCTTTCTAAACATGTCCAAGTGCTACAACCTCGCAAATTGTTTTTCATATTATTTTTCAGTCTGCATCAGAAGCTGGAGGAGGCATAGGTTTAATTTACAGCTAAGCTTTGCCTATATAAAATTACTTTACAGCTACAATTATGTTTTCCAACTTCATAATTCTTAATGTAAAGTTTATTAAAGCAGGATTCGTTTTTTTTTTCATATACATGTATACCAAATGCAGTAATTAGTTTCTTTTTTCTGGTGATATTTTTTTTATTGCAGACATTTTTGCTGTGGCAGTTGACTTTCTCCGTCATTTTTCTGAGAAGAAGATACATGCGGAATCAAATTGCTGGATGCTTACTTGTAGCTGCTGGAGTGATTACAGCAGTTGCAAGGTATCATAATATATGTACCATATTAAAATAACATCATTGTAGCTATAAAAATGATGTTGGCTTTGCAGTGTGATTCATTGGAGCGATATTATCGCTACTGTCTTCTTCGAGTTATTGAGCACTAATCATTTTGTTCTTACAGCCATATGAGGCTTGATAATCTTTTGATGGGGATAATGTAGAAAACCGGTATGATTCTAGTAGGATCTCCATACACATTCTTACGGGGTTAAGGTAGATTCTAAAGGGCAATGTATACCGTAAGACCGATATATTCTTTGAGCCAGGACATTTTAGTTCTTTCCTCTAATAAATGTAATTTGGATGCTAACTGCCAAGTAATGAGCGAACCAGTTGGTGCATTTTATCTTTTCAACTATTGAAAGTAATATAGACTTGGAACACCTTATCCACCCTTGTAGACCTCTTTACCTTATTTTTGATCATATTCAGGCTTCACGGTCTTTGAAATTGCAAGAAAATGCTAAGATGGACTATTCTGATCGTTTGCTTTCAGTTTCATCCAAAATTTCCCTTCTTATGCAGTCTCATGCATAATCCTTATTTCTTGAAGGCTTCCTATACCATATTCACTGTACAGTTTCTTTTCTGGTCTTGGGAATTTACCCGTAGCCTTTTTACCATTGGAGCCTGATCGAAGGTGAGATCTGGTAAATTACATTGGCTTCATAATGAAGGAAGAGAATACATATTGGCAATTTCATGCTCTTATTCTCTGAGAAATTTGTCCTTTATCAATTCTCCGTTTTCTATGTTTCTACTTCAGTTTTCAGTGTCCCAATTGCAATTGAAATGGCATGAATTACTTATTATATCTGGGACGTACTATCTTTTCCAGGTGCATTTTTTCATGTCCTTTCTTAGAAGATAGGTCTCTTAACACACATGAAGTATGCAATCTCGTAACACACATGTTTGAATACATGACGAGAATTGCTGGAATGGGAGGTTTTTCTGGTGTGGCCTTGGCAATAATTATGAAAAACGTCATATCTGATTTTTGATCTTTTCATGGGGCTTGCATTTCCGTAGGCTGCATGGTCTTATCCCTGTTCATTGAAATGTATTTAGCTTTTGTGTTTCTTTACCACAGTGGGTCAGATAGTGGTCAAATGTTCTCAGGAATTGGGTTTCTGTGGCCAATGCTGATGATTGTATCAAGTGCTTTTCAAGCTGGTGCATCTATTATCAAGGTAATATAAGGAATGTTGGTCAGATTTTTAAAGTTACTCTGACTGTGCTAAATAAGTTCATTCTGATGTTGTTACGAGTAGGAATCTGCATTCATTGATGCTGCAACCCGCCTTAAGGTATGACATTCTTTTCTCATGTTTACTACTCCAATCCACTAGCCTTTTCATTTTGCCCTTTTCTGGTGGCATTTTTTGTTGTTAATAGTGAGATTTGGGTTTCTTACAACTTCACAGGCGAAGTTTCTCGACATATTTGTTGTCAATTCTCTTGGGTCTGGATTCCAGGTAATCCTTCTAAAATTGCTAAACTTACTTTGTACGCTGATAATGCATGTTCATGTGTATATATTTTGTTTCCTTGGCACTCTCTTCTCTTTTAGGGGCCCACAGTTTTTACAACTTATTAGATTTACTACTTGATGTGCGTTGAGATTTAAACAAGCATAAGGTATTCACCAGTCTTGCAACTAATTAATAAGATCTTGGACCACTTCTCTCATTGCCATTTGGTTTTGATATGGAACACTCGACGTTAACATGGAATCTAAGTGTGATCAGTGCACCCCAAATTACTTGTGGGGCTCCTTGACTAATCAGTTATGACCTCACATATACTGCTTTGCTAGTATTCTCCTCTCCGTGCCCTTTTTCTTTTGGTAGACAGCTTCTCCTCCTGCTTTAAAAGTTTTCCATTATCTAATCAATTTGATATTTTGTTGGATCTCAGCGACATTTGTTGGATTTTAGTATTATTTTCTTAGTCATACTAAGATCCAACAAATACCAAACTATTGGATCCTAGTGGTTCACACGGTTTGTAGGTTATTTAGGTTTTATTTGACTAGGACGGTATGCACACACACACACACACACATATTTATATATATGTACGCTAGGTTTGTTTTTTTCTCAACATTTCTGCATATCTCATCTTACTCGAACTCTGGGCATTTATGCTTAACTTTACCGTGTGAATCAGCTTCAAATGTCAAATCTGTTGAGGAACCTCAGTTTCTGTAATAATGTTGCTATACTTGCGATGGAAATTTTTTAGTGATTGCGCAGTACTAGAATTTTCTTTGTTTTAGTGGGTGGGTGTTGGACCACATGGTTGTCCCCACTGAATCACTAAAGGCGTTGGCTCCTTTCGTAATTAATTATATATTCTATAGCTTATATACAGAGTCTGTTCATATTGTTCCCAGCTCCCACAGCTGATTTCTTGTTCTTTTACATGTAGGCTCTTTTTGTGTTTCTCTTTCTGCCTTACTTGTCAAACTTGAAAGGTATACCATTTTCCCAGCTTCCTTTGTACATAAAGAATGGTGCTGGTTGCTTTTTCAATATTGGAGCCGATGTAACAGCAGGTAAGCTGTCTCCTGCTTTGTACGTAACAACATGGGAGCTCTGCTTGCTACTTGCACCCATGCTACTGAAGGAAACTATTAAAAGTTAAAACAGATGCTTTCATTTCCCATCCCGTATTATTCAAACTGGAAATTAATCTCACTGTAGTGTATTGTAAAGTTCCACTTCACACTGAAATCTTAAACCACAATTTGATAAGTTCAAATGTTTTGCTTCTTCCCGTACCGTTAAGACCATTAATTGGTGTTTGGCTAGCTAATGTGACATGCCGGAAGGGGTAGATAGGTGCAGATATGATCATTTAACTTGTTTATTGTAAATGTGAAGTGTTGAAGACTTATCATGGGGTTATGGCCAAGTCTTCTCTCTGGCCAGTGTCACGAGGTTGTGTCAAACTAAGAATCTGAAAATGATGTTAGTGTTGTCTACCTTTGTACCTCTCCCACATCCTGATGTGAGTGGGGGCGTTTTGGACTGGCTACAACATTTTGTTATTACCACAAAGTGGTAGCTAAAAACAACTTACTATTATCTGAACTTTCTTTCTCACTGCAGCTTACCTTTGTCATAAATATTCCTACACTGTTCAAAGCTGTTTATAGTGGAGAGTACATGAGATGGTGAAAGGTAACGAGAGGCAATAGTGGAATGACAATGTGAGGAATAAAGAACTTGAAGTTGGTTCTTAAAATTTTCTGAGATGGGTTCATATTGGCTGAAAAGGAAAACATGTTGTATTGTAGCAAGATCTCTCTTTTTTTCCTATACCAGAAAGCATACAAGAACGAAAAATCTTATGTAGAGCTTGTGGGAAGCCCGTGGGATTGATTTCGAATCTCATATTGGGGGTTAAGGATAGTATTGCGGTGAGGCCGCCAGAAGCTGATTGTCTACAATACAGGAGATGGTAGTGGAACGACGATGTGGGGAATAGAAACTAAAACCTGGTTCTGCATTTTCCAGAAAGGGTTTATGGCGAGTGTGTTGTATTGAAACAATAATTTCCCTATACCTGAAAACATACAAAAACAAAATCTTAAGTTGAGTTGGATTTTGTTGCTCCCATTCTGATTTTAACTAGAAAAGTTAAGAGGACAATTATCATCTCAGATCTTAAAAACCACTGATCTTTTTGTTACCTCTGATGCTTGCATAGCAATTCTTTTGTGGTTCCTCTTCTTATAGCCTCATGTCTTGCCTTAGGCTGCGATGGAGCACCATTACTGCCGCTACTTTTCATTGTCACGAATATAGCTTTCAATATATCATTACTCAACCTAGTTAAACTTTCTTCTGCGGTCGTTTCTTCTCTGGCTATAACACTATCAGGTCTTTCTCTCTCTCTCTCTCTCTCTCTCTCTCTCTCTCTCTCTCTCTCTCTCAGAGTTAAAGGTTTCATTGT
>JAOWAN010000043.1:4812154-4828154 GCA_028566635.1 Lobelia cardinalis
ATATATATTCATAATATGTAAATATATATTAGATAATTTTAGGAATGAAAATAAAATTAATTTAATAAAAGTTAATGAAAAGTTGATGTGGCAGAGTCTGAAAGAGTCTGAGGGTTGGGGTTATTTTTTTGAAGAGTCTGAAGGAGAGAATGAAGGAAGGTGATATAGTGGAAAGCTGATGTGGCACAGTCTGAAGGAAATTGGGGAGTCTGAGGGTTGTGGATGCCCTAAATCTGGCGCCTTAGACCACTCGGCCAAACTGTCTTTGTTGCATTAATCAGGTGACGTTTTTTTAATTTATTTGCTTTTTACTATTGCAACTGGCGCAATTATATCCGTTAGACAAATTACTGATGTATCCCTGTGCAATATGTACAGCCACATTTCCAAGAAAAATATGATTTGATAAACAAAAACGTTTAATAAACTGTTTTAGACAAAAAATGAAAAAAAGAAAAAAGATTTCATTTCTTAGACCATTTCATCTTTCATAGGTTTTTTTAAATAGATATAATAGTTTTTTTTTCTCGAGTAACAAAACTTGTAAGGATATGCATCCGAACGTATCCGAACCACTTCTGATATTTCAGTTAGGGATGTAACGATTCGATTAAGATTGTAAATTGTTGTCGAACCGCACTCTATCGATTTCCAATATTTAAAATTGGTTCGATTTATTAGTTTAATGACTAATTAATAAATTAAAAAAAATTAAATATAGCATAAGATTCATAACAAAAAATTTTTAAAAAATTAGTGATTAATATTAATAGCCCAAAATTCATAAATTTAGGGATATTAAATTTTTAGGATTAATTGTTATGTTGATCAAATGGATATGTAATATATGTGAAACAACTATAAAGGATATATATGAAAAAATAAATATAAATAAATTATCAATTTGGTTCGATTTAATTTAAAATTTTAAATCGAATTGAAACGCATAATTTAAAAAAATTTCAAACTGTAATCCAAATTGTCATTCACACAACCCAAATCAAACCGCTTCGTTACTTGGAAGAACTTACACCCCTAATTTCAGCCCACCGAATTTATTCTCCTCTTTCGCCTAACTAGAATATACACATTTATAGTATAGATTTATCAAGCGTGTATAATTAGGGCTGAGCAAAAAAAAAAAAAAATCAAACCAATCGAACCAAATCGACGAAATCAATCGAAAAAAAATCGAACCAATATATTAGTTTGATTTCGATTTCTAGTACTATCAAAACTGAAAATATTGGTTTGGCTGCGGTTTACTCGTAATATTACATTTTTAAAACCGAATCGAACCGAGATAATACTATTAATATATATTAAAATTTTTTACTTAATTAATTACTTATATACACTTATATTATCAATGCATTTATATTTTATAATAATGAGTATTGCATTTATATAAATTTTCACTCTTTTTCTTTTTACTTTCGATTTTTCCTCATTTAACTTTCATGATAGAGAATTGTATTCACTTAAAATTTATAAATTGAATCATAAAATTTTTTGTGATTGAAAATCTCTATTCTATGTATTTGTTTTATCAACTATTAAAATTTAAAAATTATTTTATTTTTTTTGAAAATCGAAAGTTGTAAAAACCGAACCGAAAAAAATGTAAACTCGAAGAATCGATTTTTCATGTTCTCGGGTTGATTTCGATTTTGAAAAATGATAAAACCGAACTTTTGGTTTGGTTACCGTTTCATAAAAATGACCAAAATTAAACTATGATCACCGATATGTATAATTAGTAAATGCTCGTGCCCGAGGGCACGACTCGGACACGGCGTATCAAAATATTTAATCCCAATACGGTAATATTTAAAAGTGATAAAAATAAATTTACATAAAAAATATGTATATTTTTTACATATATTTTTTAATTAATTAAATAAAATAAATAAAATTACACATAAAATAGAACATTTTTTAATATCTCTCTTTTTCCAACACACACTCACTTTTTTCCAATTCCAATTTCACCCACACAAAAATTATCACCCCTCTCTCTTCCTTCCCAATCCACTCATTTTTTTCTCAATCCCAACACACACTCCCCCATAAATAAAACATTCTCTTTCCTACACACACTATTCATTTGCCATTACTATTCAGTTATCAATGGATCCCACTGCTCTGTATAGATACTGCGCCGGTCAAATGTTTCTTAGAGGTTGACGTTGACTTTCAAATTAGTGCTTACTTCTGCATTCAGTATCCATGTCTATATAAACTCTTGCTAATCCAACGAAATAAAAATAGGCCCCTGCCAGCCATATGAAATATATGGTTTAATTTATATTTTCACCGATTGTAAGAGGTTAATAATGTCTTCATATTTATTTTTTTTAAATTTTTTTACTTTTTACTTTTTAATATTTATTTAAAGGGGTAAAAATATTAAAATCGTGTATAGAAAAATGTGCTTGTATTTAATGCATGTGAAAAGTACATATGCAATAATTAAAACATTGATTAGGGCAATGATTGAGATGATAATTAATTATCAAGCATATTTTTTTATATACGATTTTAATATTTTTACCCCTCCAAATAAATATTAAAAATTAAAAAATAAGGACATTTTGAAAAAATAAAAATGGGGACATTGCTAACCTCGTACAACTAGTGGGTATATTAGCTAATCCCAAATATACGCGTTCTAATGATAACCTAAATAAATAAGAACTATAGGAACTAAACTTAGTTATTGGATTAAAAAAAATAAACAGCTGAGATTTAATTAAGTGTGAACGTAATTTATTGAACAACAAGAGTAATAATGTCATTGTGCTAGATGTGAACACAATTATTTATTTTTCACCTTAAACTTTAAACGCAAATATCTTATGATTACAACTCCAAAATAAAATCTAAAAATATGAACGCGCTCGTAATTAAATTTTCTTTAAAATAAGATCCATCATCAATACGTTCTGAAACAAAAAAAAAATTGTTCATAGTTTGTCACATTTTTTCAACACAATATTAAATTATCTACTGTGTAACTCAAGGCACAGTAACTGATTTGATACTGTATCATGTGATTTACTCGTAATTTATTAACAAGTTTGTTACTGTATTGTTTCTAATTGTTATCTTTGATGTAAATATCAGCTTTATTATCAAAAACCTAATCATTTAAAAATTGTTTATGATACAATAATAAATTTGCTTCCGTGTCACTCAAGAAACAGTAAATTTTTTACTGTGTTTTGAATGACACAGTAACTAATATAATACTCTATTGAAAAAACGTAAATTCATTATGAACGATTTTTTTTTAGAACATATTCATGATGGATTTCGTTTTAAAGTAAATTTAATTACGAGCAAGTACATATTACTATATTTCATTTTGGAGTATAAATCATGAGATATTTGCGTTTAAAATTTAAAGTGGAAAATAAATATTTGTGTTCACACCTAACCCAATTTTCAATTGACAGAATTGCTCAACTTTTATATTTAATTACAAATTCGTCATCAATTTTTAAATTATGAATATAGTTTCAACCCATTATCTCTGCATAATTCAATCGTTAAAATTAATTGATATAGTTCCTATTTTCTTAAATTTTCATTTGAGCGACTAACTATATATATATATATATATATTATAATTTACAACGGTCGACAAAAAATTCGTTATAGTAACACAATGCGGGTTCCACAAACTGACTTAAAAATTGTACCGTCTTCTATGACAACGGGAAGGAAGAGGAAAGGAGGGAGGGAGGTGTATAGAGAAAACAGTAAATAGAGGGTACGGGGTAGCCCCTACTTGATCCATCGAGAAAAGAGAAAGAGAGCATCCCTTATCTATTTTCCTATTCCTTTTTGTGCTTTCTAAAAAAATATATCACTTGCTCTCTCTTCTTTTAAAATTTTAAAAAATAACAAATTTCTTTTTTTGAAATAGGAAAGTACAGTAATTTCTCTATTTCATAATATATTTAAAAACTGTAAATAATTGTTTGTCTCCCTCATTTATTGCTATTAAGCCTGTCAATTTGGATTAAATGAGTTGAGTTATAATAATTAACAGATTGTAATGGGTTCAACCTATTATAATTCATTTAATCAATCGATCAATTCAATTGTATAATAAATGGATTAAGTTAAATTCAAATTAATATTTGAATACTCTTTTACACAAAAAAAATATTGTTTATACATTCTAATACTTAAAATTTTAATTAAATGAGTTGTATTAGGTCAAGCTGTTTAGCAGGTTAAAGCGGATTAGAATGAGTTAATGAGTAGCAAATTGACAGGTCTAATTGCTATGTACTATGTAAATTATTTATTCTTTATTAATATTTACCGTTTGTCGATATTTTTTGACGCCGTGTTCGAGGATACGGACATTTACTAGTATGTATATATCTATAGTATAAGATTAAGTGGTCTTTTACTATTCATTCAACTATTTATCGATGTGACAACGCCAACAGTAGATAATATATATAGTATAAGAGCTTTTGTCTCCTTTCTCCTCTATTTAATTTTTCTTTTTTTTGAACCGCTAACTCAGAAGAAAAGAAGGAAAAAAATAAGGGAAGCCGTGCCCTCGGGCACGGGCACGGCATTCACTAGTATATATATATACAGCAGACCACAGTAGATGACATTTTTTGCAAGGTAAAGTGGTAAACCACAGGAGATGATGGCAACATTTTCACACGCACACAACTTGTATGCGTCTTCTTCATTCATTTTCTCAGTTTCTCAGGGAAGGGTGGCTCCGGATTTTCGGGTTCGAGCCGTAAATTTTGGAAGGTGGTTCTGATACCACTTTTGACACTAATTAAAAGAAGGCAAAAAGTGAGCAATAAATAAAATTTTATAAATCATAATTTTTTACACACTTAATGATGCTTGAATGACATGTCTATATATAGACCTAGAAGAAGAAACAAACAATGAACTTGAAAAAAAAAAATGAAAAGACAATCTATACTGTCTTTGTTTCAGTTTTTGGAACTTTGTTTAAAAAATATATTAAAAATTTATTCACCACTTAAGTTTTAAAAATACAAGTTTTTTCCCTCCACCTACTATTTTTACATATCTCTATATTATCTTTATATCCTATCAAATATCATATCAAATACAATTATCACTCTCTTTCTTTCTCAAAATTAGGATACGTTTGGATGAATGATTTTTTGATTTAATTTTTAATTTTTATAATAAATAAAGAAAAAAAAACAAGGACAACGAGGCGCAGTTGGGTTGATAAGACGCCTCACCTATCGCCGACAGGTCATGAGTTCGAGTTACGCCGGAGGTAGGTGGGGAACCACTATTGATCCTCGCAAGGGGGAAAAAAAAGAAAAAAAATAAGAGAAAGATAAAAAAATTATAGTTATAGAATCAATAAAAGAGGGAAAAAAATGAGTAAAAAACGCCAAAAAAAAATACAACCTAAATGTCCAAATCAAAACAACTACAACGACACGGCGCCGGTGTCAAATAGCTTTGTTTGACCCATTTTTGGATCGCCAATTTTACACTTGAAGAGGACCTTTTTGTTGACTTTGTCGATTCATATATATACTGGTTCATAATACTTTTTTGTTCTTCTCTTTAACCTTTTTATCCATACCCTTGTCCACACCAATTGGAATTTAAAGAAGGCTATTAATTATAACTATAGATGTTCCATTTTCTTCCAAAAATTGATCATTTTATGTTAGTTTGTTTTCTGTTTCTTATTTTCCATCGTAACAAATTTTATATTTGAATAAAATTAATGAGTGACACTTTTTATTATTGATTAAGAATTTAAAAAAAATGTCGCGCGTATATATTATTCTTGATAAGTGATAACAACTTAACGAAAATTGGTCAAAAACCGAAACCACCACCTTTAATGGAGGTGCCAAAAAGTATGAAGACCGCTTAAACCAGTGGGGAAGTATTATGATATCTAGAGTGGAATACTTACAACAAAAGCTTGACAACCAATTAAGCTCTTGAAATGGAATCTTATTGCATCAATTCATGAGATCATCATCATCAGATTAACCATTTACATACAAAAATGAGATCATCAGGTTAAACATTAATTTTACATACAGAAATGAATTTTGATAAAAAGTATAAAAGAAAAAAAAATTAAATAGTAATCTTTTCATTCCAGAATGCGCGATATTTATCATATTTGAATGATCATCGCGCCTTTTCCAATTTAATTTTGCAAACATTTACTTTCGCAACTTATAATTTGACATAGGTGTTTTTTTAAAAAAATTATATATCTATACATAATTTTTATTTTTTTTGGGCTAATTAAGAAAATTTGAAAGGATACGCATCTCATGAACGAATGTGGACCACTTCTGATATAAATCATGGATTGTTTCTCCTCTTTCGCCTAACTAGAATAGATTTATAGAGTATAGTTTTATCAAACATGTACGATGCTGTGCTGGTCAAATGTTTCTAGAGGTTGACCTTCAAATTAGTGCTTGCTTTTGCATTCAGCATTCAGCACTCAGCACCCACCCATGATGTCTTGCAAACTCTTGCTAATTCATCCATCAATATAAAATAGGCCCCGGCCCTGCCATATGAAATAGCAGACCACCGGAGAAGAAATTTTTGTAAAGAGATACCACAGGAGATGCTCATGATGGCAACATTTTCACACACACAACTAATTGTACGCGTCTTCTTCGTATTCTCAGCATTCATTTTCTCAGTTTCTCAGGGAAGGGTGGCTCCAAATTTTCGGGCTCGAGCAGTTAATCTTGGAGGGTGGCTCAACACAGAAGGATGGATTAAACCTTCTCTATTTGATGGCATCCCCAACAGAGATTTCTTGGTTTGTATTCTTATTCCTTGGGAATATTTTTGGACCATAGAAAGATTAACCTCTATTTATGTACAACGTTATGCATTTTACTAGGATGGAACAGGGCTGCAGTTCAAGTCCGTGACAGTTGGAAAGTTTCTATGCGCGGAGCTTGGTGGTGGAGCTATCATAGTCGCAAACAGGACTTCTGCTTCGGGCTGGGAAACTTTCTCGGTATGTTAAAAATGTCCGGTGGCATGGCATATCGTACCATATCCACTAGCAACAACAATAGGGCTGATTTTTTCTTTGTTTGGGAAATATTTGTTATGGATAAATTTGTTGATGAAACGACTGGTTTAATGCAAGTGTAGGTATGGAGACTGAATGAAACGCATTTTCAACTAAGGGTGTTTAACAAACAGTTCGTGGGGACAGACGCTGCCGGCGTCAACGTAGTTGCTCTTTCCAATACACCCGGTGCATCGGAAACTTTTGAGATTGTAAGAAGTTCCAATGACTTAAGCCGTGTCCGGATCAAGGCACCAAACGGATTCTTCTTACAGGTATCTCGAGCTTTTTACGTTGTCTTGGGCAATGTCGTTCATATAAATTTTTAATTTTTTTTAATTATTATTATTATTTTTTCAATTATTTTTTTTGTCGGCAAACAAATTCTTAATTAATCTTTCTACTTGTAACGGAAGGATGTGTATTTTGTCATTCCATTTTGGGGCTTGTAGAGGTGTATTTTTAGTAGTCGAAGATAGACAATCGGTAGAATAAGGTGACACTGACATTTTTGTTTTTATTTTGTCTAGGCAAGGACGGAAGATCTTGTGACAGCTGATTCTAATGGCGAAGGAGGATGGGGAAATCAGGATCCGTCGGTGTTCGAGATGACGGTTGCCGGCGGAATGCAAGGAGAGTACCAAGTGACCAACGGTTACGGCCCCGATAAGGCACCACAAGTCATGAGGGTAAGTTGAAACATTCCTGCAACGCATCTGTTAAGTAAATTTGTTACGAGAGGAGATTATATTCTGAACGACAACACTGATTATAAATTTCATCAAATTATACAAGCAGAATTCTGAAAATTTCAGGGATTTAGTATGCTCAAATTCGGTGACCGTAAAATTTGCATTTGCTCCTTGCTTATCTCAGGAACACTGGAACAGTTTCATTGTGGAAGAAGACTTCAAGTTCATATCGAGCAACGGATTGAACGCTGTGAGAATTCCGGTCGGATGGTGGATTGCTAGCGATCCATCCCCTCCAAAACCTTTCGTAGGTGGATCATTGCAAGCCTTGGACAATGCTTTCCAGTGGGCAGAGTACGTGTAATTGTTGTTCATATATAGCAAATGTTTTGATGTTCACCTGTGCATAATAATCTGGAGTTTATTTCTCCTGGCTGTAGGAAATATGGGCTGAAGATTATAATCGATCTACATGCTGCACCAGGTTCACAAAATGGTTTTGAACACAGCGGCTCCCGTGATGGTACTCAGGAATGGGGCCAAACAGATGACACCATTCAGCAAACAGTTGCTGTCATCGACTTCTTAACTGCCAGGTACAACGAATACAATACCCTTTCACAAAAACTGAAGGCCGAAATTGATCACAAAAATTAACTGCCCAATAAACATACAGGTACGCGAAGAATCCAAGTCTATATGCGGTTGAGTTGATCAACGAGCCTCTTTCACCAGGAGTGTCTCTGGAAAACGTTAGAAAGTACTACAGCGCTGGCTATGCAGCTGTGCGTAGGCACTCTCAAACAGCATATGTTGTGCTGTCAAACCGGTTAGGACCTGCTGATCCTAGAGAGCTTTTCCCTCTAGCCAGTGGGATGACAAGTGCAGTCATTGATGTCCACTACTACAATCTCTTCTCGAATGTATTCGATAACATGTCTGTCGAGCAAAACATTAATTTCATCAACACAAATCGTTCAGCTGAGCTAAGCCATGTCACGACAGCCAATGGACCTCTCACGTTTGTGGGTACGTATCAAGATCAGAAAAAATTAAATAAAAAATACCAATCAAGCTAGCAGACTGCAGGCTTTCTCTCCAGTTTAGGAAAGTAACACACTGGGATTTTGATTTTGCAGGGGAGTGGGTAGCAGAGTGGCAAGTGCAAGGAGCCACGAAAGAAGAGTACCAGAGCTTTGGCAAGGCACAATTGAAAGTTTGGGGACGGGCTAGTTTTGGATGGGCATATTGGACACTGAAGAATGTGAACAACCATTGGAGTTTGGAGTGGATGATCAACAACGGTTACATCAAACTGTAAAAGTTTATAATGCATATCTGCAGATCCTTAAACCAACATATTTAATCATAGCGTTATACTTCAGGCAAGAAAAATCATTACATTTCTAGGCAAACCTGCATTAACAGAAACCTCCTGCACCAACATGTGCTACAGAAAAAAAGAATATAGGTTCTTCGACAGTTAGGTCAGTTTCACAAGGAAAACCTCCTGCACCAAACCGGGAAAATTTAGAACTGCTCGTATAGTTCTATACGCAGTTTTACTTTGTAGTTTGGCTGTGTAATGATTAACTGATAATCAAAGTGATAGTTGGTTTAGATATTCAGAGATACTATTTGACTTCTTTAAATATTAATTAGTACATAAAGACTTTTTCAAACAATTACTTAGATGCCAGTCTTTTTTCTCAATGAAGAAATTTAAGGGATTAAAATAACAAAAAGGAAGAAGAAGATAGAATCAAAGGTTGCCATGGCTAACAAGACTTCAGCAAGAGGAAGTGAAATCAATCATTAAGACTCTAGTTGTTGTTTGATCTTCATTTGCAGTTAGTCGCATGTTAGCAATGTAGTTACAATGTGAGACTTCTCCGTTGTTCAAGGCCAATCCTTACCCAAGATTCTGAGGCCATCAACAAACGGAAAGAGTAAATCAGCATACTGAAGTTCACATCAAGAAGAAACCGATAATTAAGTCTCTAGTTGTTGTTTCTGGTTCTTTGTCTACGTTTCATACGAATTAGGCATCTTGTCCTTGTAGGGTAGCACAAAGCACTTCACAAACATTTCTTTTGCATGATTTATAATTGTATAGAGAGGCTGGTTACTCTAAGCTTATGCTCTTACATGATCTTCAAAACTTCATTCCTAGGCTTCACCCGCTTCTCTAAACTGTAAGCCAACACTTGATATTGCTCAAGTCTCACCACTAGTGCGAGTTTTCGTTGTTCAGTCAGGTTGCAGGGCTGATATTATTAACCTTCAAAATGGGAGCCCCCTGCTACGATCAAAAGGTCCAAGCTTGATAACATCTATGATAAACTTCAAAAATTTCCAGAACAGGCCTTTGGAAAATACAAAAGCTTCATTACCTGTGTCCTTCATTATGTTATTAGCCCAAAAATTTTGGTTCCCATTTTCCCAATACTGATCAAGGTTTCAAGATCATAGGCAATCCAACGCAATGATGAGTTTTTTTCCGGTATATATTGTCCAAGCAAATGAGATTCTTGGTCTATTTTCTCCCACATTCACTCACCTTAATCCTTGGGATCATATCCCTTTGATAATTTATGCACATCAGTATAAATCTCTTTGCAAGCCACTTTTGTTATAGTCCGAAGGAAATATAGCCAAGGATAAGTATCCTTAGCAAACTGAAGGACCAAAAGGAACATAGAGATAAAATCAGCACATGGAATGTAATGAGTAACTGATCAAGATCACTTTCACTTGTCGTATGGCTGCACGGATGGAACCATATGAATATGTAACATGCAATGATGGGGAACACTCACTACCATAATGTTTTTTTAGGTTCAAAATAAAAGACCATCATAAAGGCTATGATAGTCTTTCTCCATGCTTCTGTAAGGCCGTACCAAGGTTCCCAAAACCAACCACTGCGAAAAAGAAAGTCCATGGACAGGGTTAACAAATTTTCAGCAGGAGAAAGTGAAACGAATCACCTCATACAAAAAATCAGAGAGTTTGATCTTCATTTGCAGCCTCGTGTTAGCAACTATATTATCTGGACTCGACTACGATATGTAGTGTAAAACAGCCACAGCCACACCCATACCCACACGACCACACCCACGCCCATGTCGTGTCAAGTCGGACACATATACTAGGCAAAAGTAAAGGATCCATGTAACATAGGTTAGCAATGTAGTTACCAAGTGAGAGCTTCATTGTTATTCAATGCAATTCATTACTCAAGATTCTGAGATTATCAACGAAAATGGAAATAGTAAATCAGCAAATGGAAGTTCATATCAAGAAGTAACATATCACTAAGCCTTTAGTGGTTGATTTTGGTTCTTTGTGTACATCTCGGACAAATTAGGCAGTTTGTCCGTGTAAGGCAGCACAAACAACTTCACAAACTTCTCCTCTGTATGACCTAAAATTGAATAGAGACACTGTTTACTCTTAATAAGCTTATGCTGTTTCAGAATCTTCAAAACTTCGTTCCTAGGCTTCACTCGTTTCTCCAAACTACAAGTAAAATATGCAGTATGTGAGGCCATGTACGCAGGTGTATATTCAAGCTCCTGGATGTAGAATTCCAGTTTCTGTCGAATTGCAGATTCAGAGTAAGTCAAAATGGAAGGGTTAGTCCTGACCAGAGGAAAAATGTCGGAGTCGGACCACCCAAAGCTCCTAAAAACACCAATTTTTTTAGCTATTGTGGTCCTACTATTTCCACAAAGTACAATAAAAGCATAAAAGAAGGTGCTGGATTTGTCGCGAGGAATACCCAATTCCCCTTCAACTCTATGCAAAATGTCTTGAAGCCATTCAAGCTTCTGCATACAGCATCTTGGCTTCCGAAAAATGGACTTTTGAATTTGCTCATTTGAAAAACCATAATCACGAAGCAAAGCAATATTCGAAGGCAGTACTTTATAGGCATCAAAATTCAAACGTAAGTAGCCACACATCTCTGTGGATGGCTTGAACAAGCTTATCGTCAGAGCCCAATACCCGTCTCAAATAACTGATATTGGCTATGATTTTTATTAAGCCCATGCATACCTTTCCTCTTAATGAGCCTGACGATATCCGACCCGGATAAGCCAATGTCTCGAAGAGCACTAATTTCGGGTTCTAGGGTTTTGTCTGCTTGGTGCAGTAGAATTCGAGGTACAGAAAAGACGAAATCTTTGATCTGGGTTTGGTCCAAACCACCGACTTGTCGGAAAAGATTGATAATTAATTGTGGATTATGAGTGGATTTCAAGTGGCAAACCTTTGAGGAGGCGGAAACGGCTTCATCTCGGGAGAAACCAACAGAATTGATCAAGAAATCCACCATCAAATTACGGCCTCCTTCAGCTGCGGTCGCCAAAACCGGCGCCACATTTGCAGATGCAGTTGTTGAGTAGTAAAAGGAAGATGATCTCAACGGTGAAATACACAGCAGCAAGTTTCTGCAGCTACGGTTTCGAAGAGATAACAACATTTCAGTCAAAGGGAGGGAGTAGCAGTAATTAGTTTTCTCGCCGCTTTCTTATTAATCAGATCAGAACCTTCCACATTCGCGGTATCAGCAGATGAAGTATATTAGAACGGCAAAGGGAAAAGTGCAAAGAGTTTGGGGGAAGGAGGAGTAGTTTCTTTCCGAGTCTAATTAATATAATATATCTTATATTATAGTCGTCCATTCTCTTAAATTAGGGTAAACTATATATATATATATATATATATATATAAAGAGCTGCATATTATTACTTTAATTTAAAAAAAGGTATTATATTATTTTTTTAAAAAAAGACTATGTATTATTATTAATTTATTAAAAACAATGCGTATTATCATTAATTCATCAATTTAAACATCATTTGATTCAAGTCATTTAATATCCAATAAGGTTTAAATGAGGGGCGGATCTACCTTAGGGTTAGGGGGGAAATGGCCATCCCAAAAAGTTCAGGGACTAAAAACAAAATAAAAACTTTCTTAAAAAAAAATCATTTAGCTCTCTCAAAACTTAAATGTCAACAACCCTTTATGTTATTTAATTTTGTGGAATAAATTTAAACTTCTTTATTTCTATATATTTTTGTATTATCTTAATTTGTTTGAATCTATATAAATTACTATGTATTACACATTTTTATTTTTCGTGTGTTTCGTATCATTATAGTACTCACAAAAAAAAATCTTGGGGGTGCTGCCCCGAAATCCCGTATTCACCCCCCCAAATAAAATATTCTAACTTCGCCCCTAATTTAAATTAATTATTGGATCGGGAAGAGATTTAATTTAATGAATTAATAATAATACGCATATTTTTTAAAAAAAAGAAATAATACAATATCCTTTTTGAGCTAAAATGAAAGTATTTCGGAAATAGTAAACACTCTGTAATAGTCATAGTAACAATATTCGCGTTTTTTTCCCTTCTGAATCTCGTGTTTAAAATCTAAAACGCAATTACCATAGAAAACGGACAATTGACGAAATGGTACTCTTTTTACTAAATTCGCATTAAATTATCGAACGTACCAGATTAATGCTCGAGATTTACTACAATTGGGCCATATGACTGAAATTAAGTAAAGTTTAAGGTAATACACAATTAATTTGGACTTTTATTGAAAAGGAAACTCGTTCTTTTTGTCCAAAAAAGAAAAGGAAAGAAAATCTTTATAAATATCTACTATCATAAATAAAAATGTGTTTTAAATGATTTATTATGTGTACATCATTAAATTGAAACGAAATATAATAAGGGAAAAAAATAATCAAATATACAAAACAACAAGATTTAACATAGTTCATTCCAACTCTTGAGCTACGTTCATCAACTAATCAACGACTTCATAATATTATTATGAAATTACAAACAATCGAATTTTAATCTAGAAATTCGAAAATACACTCAACTCACAATACAAGAGATCATGTAATAATCACTAACTCACCAGCGAATATTCTCTCAATCTCATATAAGATCTCACCAAATATTCACTATCTCGGTATTACAAAAATAGAAGCATCTCTCAATCTCATATTCTCATCTAAGATCTCACCAAATATTCACTATCTCAGTATTACAAAAACAGAAGCATCTCTCAATCTCAACACTTTTGAAGAAACACACTCACTGAACATTTCTCTTCCACCCTAAACTATAACTCAAGCACCTTTATATAGACAAATAAATCCTAAATAATTACTCATAAGACAATTAGGATTACTTGGTCATTAATTATCTCCTTTTCTTTGGGCTCAAGTCTTCTCTTACTTGAATTAGGAATTGAACTTTGACTAAAAAATCCAACAAATCTCCCCTTAAATCAAATTCTAATCATCTCGTATCGTCCCTTCGAACTTGAAACTCTCCATCACGATCTTCTTCAATCAAGCCTCGTCATTCTCGCCTCCAAAAGCCTTGAACTTCCATTCTCTTCGCTTCGTTGATTATCTTCGATGAATCTTACTATCAACACAAAATTTTCCGTTCTTTTTCGCCACGTGTCCAAATTAATCTTCAAAAGCATAAAAAAATTAACCAAATCACAGCAGAAACTTTAGACCAAAAATCTACCCTTCGAAAAAACCTCTTATTTAGATTTTTACTATTCAGATTGAAAAATGTGGTCACGTATTTCTGGAACAAAGAGTCCTTACAAATACTAGTTTATATAACCCAAAAGCTTTTTCACAAAAGACAGAGTTGCATTCAGGATATTTTGCATAGAGTTGAAATGGATTTGGGGATTCCTTGTCACACGGCCAAGTTCTTTTATGGTCTTCTTGCTGTAGGTAGGGTCACTACAAGTTTACTCTTTTTAGGAGTTTTGATTGGTCTGATTCGGAGATACTCTGTTTAGGTCTTTCCTAAACCTCTTTGTCATTGTCCAAAACTATAATTCGGCAAAAGCTCAACTTTTACACAGAGGAGCTTGGATACACACCTGCATACTTGGCCTATTGCACATTACTTTTTGAATATGTAGTTTGGAGAGAAGGGTGAAGCCCCAGAATGATGTTTTGAAGATCTTGAAAGATAAAAATCTTGTGGAGGGTACCCATTCTCTTTATAGTGCTGTATTGCCTATAGATTAGAGGTTTCTACAACTATATGTGCTGCTCTATAGGGATGAAATACCTAACTTGTATGAAATCTACACCAGCAGCATGAAATAACAATCTAAGGTCTAATGATGTACTTCCCTAAAGTGTTAGTTTGTTGATTTCCAATTTTTGTGTGTTGATGCTTTTGAGGTTGATCCTAGTGGACAAATCTGAATAAAGAAAATTTCCTATTTATTAACTCAATTGTTTAAATTAGAGGGCAGAGGGAGATCTACATTTTCGTTTCACTTTACATTGATGAATTCTTCTAGTGCGCGCGTGTGTGTGTGTGTGCGGTTGGGGGATTAAACTTTTGTTGAGTCCCTTTGTAAAGAGTGACTTCAGTTACCTTGCTGTATTAGAGAGATGTTTTGAGCATGACCGTAGTAGGGGTCGGGGTGGGTGGGTGGGTTAATCATAAATATGTGCTAGCCTCATGAGAGTAGATTGGAGATGGGTGTTCACAATGTTTTCTTACATATATAGTGGACGGTGGAGGTTAATGAAATGATTGTTGCTGTACATTTGATCTTTGTAGTTGCAGGATGTCATGTCTCTCCCTCTTGTAGTGTCCTGCTTAGATTTTGTTTTCTTTGTTCTGGATTTTCTGGATCGCATCAGGTATTCTAATTAACTGCAATATCTGGTCAAGTTGTGGGGTATCATGTGTTCTTGGTGTCATGTATTAGATTACTCCACTATCCTTTGCATGAAGTTTGATTTATGGAAATAAATAGTCGTTTTCCCAAACAAATTTTTTTGGACTAAGGGCATTCTCAATGAAGACCCTGGAGTCTAGCTTCAGGGAAAGGCAGGGTTTACTCAATCAACAAATCAATTGGACGATTGTCGACGGGACGCCTCGCGAGCCGGACTTTTAGAGGGGAATCCTATCAAAAGCTGTTCAATCTTTCTCTCGGGCTAGAGCCGATTTTGAAAAAGTCCCCGGGTGTGAGAACCCCCCGCCCGATCCTCGCATTCGCTCGGTGCGTTGCGATGAGGATTTCGGTACATGCGCACGCGCGCGGGTTTTCTCATTCGTGACCGCTCAACGCTTGTGTGTGAGTTTGAGAGTCGCCACCTCCGTTTATATTAT
>JAOWAN010000043.1:4828254-4862132 GCA_028566635.1 Lobelia cardinalis
GCAAAGTTTTTATTTCATTTTGACCTTCTTTTATGGATGGAGGGCAACTGAGTTAACGTCAGGGGGGTTATCCCTCGTCGAAAAAAGTACATGAGGCTCAAACCTCGAGCCCGTAAACCACAGGGGGGTTCCTCCACGTTAACCCTAAATAAAATATAGCAATAGTATAAGTATTCAAATCGGCACCATCAATCTAAAATTTTAAACTATTTTTAACACCATTCTAACCATTCAAAATGCGTAACTAATCCTCTATATTACTTCCTTCGTTCCGTAATAGATGGTCTTATAGATTTGTGCACACTTATTAAGAAGTAATATATATTGACAAATTCACCCTTATTAAATAATATCTCTTTATTAATAACAAAAGAGGTAAATATAATTAATGGTCATGGATAATTGGGAGAATAGGAGGGTAAATTAGAAAAATATAGATTAAAAAAAATTTCTAAAAAAATCAACTATTATGAAATAAATTTTAATTTTTAAAAATTCATCTATTACGAAATAAAATGAGTAATATAATTGATATGGAGGTTCTTTCCCCCCTATCCGAAGCATTGTGCGATGATATATTCATGACCTTGACTAGTTTTGGTTCTCATTCTCGCGTTTCAACATAATAAATATTAAATGATAATCACATAATAAATTTTAAATGATAATCACATAAAATAAAATGAGATTAATATTCATTTGGATATGTTTACATGATAGTTAAAAAATAATTATTAATTGTTGATCTAGTAATGTTCCTATACTTTTTTTTATACTATCTAGTATCATACTAATAACTAGATTTTTGTAAATTTAAATATGATAAAAATCTAATTTAAATGACAAAGAAAGGTCAAATTTGAATTCCAAATTTTCGAAATGAAATTGAAGGAGGTACTAGGAAACTTTCTGCTGATCATGACCTTCTTGCATCCACCGGCTGCAAAACATTACTCATTATATTGTAGCTAGAATAAAAAAATGTACTTATGATAAAATATATTATGCATACATACAAATCAATGGCAAGATTAATAAAGGAAGGTAAGGAAGGCATGAGATTACCTAACCCCTAACCATAACTCAACGCCCATCCTCCCTCCCCTCATTCATTAGTCATCTGCTTACCTACACACCCCCCCACCCCACCCCCCCACCCACACACCCTTCTTCTCAAATTTGTTTTTATCACTAATTTGCATTTAACGTCACACCTTCCTTGAACTGTTGCACATGTCCATTTAGACCCTCAATGTCTCAAAATACCCTTACAAAACATTAAAAAAAACCACATTGGTCCAAGCTTAAGTTTCATTAGCTATAGATGTCATTTCCTTTTTCAAGCCGAAAATGAGAGTCGAGCATGAATAAGTGATCGTCTTGATTCTCGAACAACAACTCATTTAATTTCAATTGTAGTGGCTTCATACTTCGATGGTTACATAAGGATCATTGGGATTAAACATCCGTGATATAATGCAAAATGGTTGGGATTTGGGATGGACTTTGAAAATAACAGTGCGATTTGAGTTACATCAAGGGTCACTAGAGAGGGGTTTGGGAGAAAGGGTGCATAATGGGCCAACGAAAGAAGATATGCGAGCTAACCAAGGAAAATGTAGTGATGATATACTCCTTTAAGTGTCTTAAAAACGATTATTTTATTCACAACATGTCACTATTATGAACATTTATTTTAAAATAGAAAAAATATGTTATTTTCTAATGATCCTTAAGAAATGAATTGTTAATAAGACTACTAATAATGTTTGGAAGAAGTAGTTAACTTGAAAATGAGGTGATTTTCCCATGATTGTTTTTCCTTAAACAAGGGAAATTATCCTTTTGATTTTGCATAGGAAATTTCACACCAAATCATAGTATTTGATGCTCGGATCTACTCAATGTAACATTTTAAGTTTAGTGGGGACACTAAACTTAACATTTGTATAAGGATGAACGAAAAATGAAAGAAATCATTCATGTAATAATTATCATAATTAAAACGAATAGGGGTGTGTGGTGTTGAGGGTGAGCAACCTGCCACTCTTCGATCATCATCACAAACAAAAGCGAGTACTTTCTAACAATGAATTTTCAGGATGGTTTGTTGGACAAACACAACCTACCTCAGTCAAAAACAAACCTAAACCTCCCCCCCCAAAAAAAAAAGACATGATCAAATTCAAAACCCAAAATTACACTTTCGAAATCGGTAGATTGCAACCAATTTTCTGGGGTTTAGAGCCCGGGGGCCCTCAAACTGGGCCCTCAAAAAACCTACACTTATGAGATGTTTACTAGAGAGAGAGAGAGAGAGAGAGAGAAACAAAAGAAATGAGCTTTTGAGAAGAGAATTGCATGCTCTCCATTGATTGAATAACGGAGGTAGCTGGGAGCTACCACGTGCTGGGTATCATTAAAAGAACGGAGAGAAACGACCCATAAATATTTAAGACAACCCCAACTAAAAACCAGACCAAAAACCCAAATTAAATCACACTTCTCCTTCTACAGCGCCAAAAACATCTCAGATTTGCTGCACCCCATTTCACACTCTGTAGCACCTCCTTTGATTCATTATGCTCCTGCCAAGCCAATAGCGCTCAAGAATTTTTAGTCTCTCTTGCAAAGATTGGAGATATTGCTCTTGCATTTCTTCCCGGTTAGTCACTGAATTTTGTTCAATGTTCAATACCCTCCTCTTCCCCTTTTGGGTTCTTAACAATTAAAGTCAGTTTTCTTGATTTGGGTATCTGTTATTTCTTGTTATTGTTGTGATATTCAGTTTGAATTTGTTGTAGATCCTCCAAAGAGTGTAACTTTGGTGAATTGAATTGACTTTTCTTTGTGGATTGAATTTTCATTTTTACTTTGTTTGCTATCATTGCCGAGTTATAATAATTTACGTTTAGACAATCAAATCGTGCTTGAATTTAGCTGAGAAAATGTGTGCTGTAACTTGTTATTCATTTGCTTGTTTCAATGATGGATTAAGAGTGATAAGTCAGAAAATTATATGGAGTGCCTAGGCACTCTAGGAGTGCCATAATGCACATAACGGTTATAAATTATGCACATATAACCTTTATGTGCATTACTAATTATGTTATGTGCATTATAATTATGTTACGTGCATACTTTATAATGTTTATGTGCATCAACAAGGAGTGCCTAGACACTCCATATAACGATTGCTGATAAGTAGCTTGGCTTTGACTTTCTTTTCGCTTTCTTATTTAGACGATGCTAGTAATGAACAAATTTAGAGCTAGACTTTCTCAATAGGGGAGATTCGTGCACTAGGCTCTTGTTTATGATTGTTAAATTTATACCAATCTGAAGAACTATTCTTTATGATAATTCTAGAGTTAATAGACCTATATGTGGAAATGACGATTGTTAAGGTAATTATGAAACCAGAAGACTGCTGTTAGGGGGAGGCTATTATGGAAATGTGGTTTAATTTTGGTAATTATCGAAGAGTATAAAATGAAATTCAGTGTATGCCAAGGTTTCTGCTTCACAACTAGATTTTTTTTTTGTTTTCTAAATCTTGCAAGTGGATGACATAATGCATCATGTCCTAAAGAACTCCCAAATTACGGATCTGTTTTGGAGTTCAAATAGAGCATATGACTCTTCCTATCGGAAATATTACCTCCTTTTTTTAAATTTTATTTTAAATAGAAAAACAAGGGCCTAACATTTAGAGTTCAGACTAAATCTCTTTTACTTTTTTGCTTACAGATTGTGCACATGTCAGAAGTCCAAAGAATGCCAGCACAACTAGGAGTTGGGCATAGTAATGGGTATGCAAATGGAGCAATTTCATTACGGTCTGCTGCATCTGTATCTGCAGTTGACGACTTCTGCAGTTCCCTTGGTGGGAAGAAGCCGATACATAGTATATTAATTGCAAATAATGGAATGGCAGCAGTAAAATTTATACGTAGTGTACGGACATGGGCTTATGAAACATTTGGCTCGGAGAAGGCAATTTTGTTGGTGGCCATGGCTACTCCAGAGGATATGAGGATAAATGCAGAACACATTAGAATTGCCGATCAGTTTGTGGAAGTGCCTGGTGGAACAAACAATAATAACTATGCAAATGTGCAACTCATCGTAGAGGTGTGTGGATATTGTTCTCGTATGTGATTCCAGTTTTTAGTTGCCTCTCATCTTCAGATTATTTTCGAACTATTGAAGGGTTGTCAAATACTTCTGATTAATATGAGAAGAAGTGGTTAGGGAATGTTTAATATAAAGGAATCATTTATAGCTGCCACAAGAGAATAAATCGTACCAATCAGAAAAATAGTTTCTGTTTTTTATTTTATTCTTTGGTACATTGGAGGCGAAAAATTGTTTCTTTAGATCTCTGTCTCTCCCTCCCTCTTATCATTTTTCACTTTATGTTTCCGGAAGTTGGGAATGGGTATGAGGATTGATGGGAAGCTAGTCGCCTAGTTCATACTTGATGTTTAGTAAAGAAATCACTAGAATACGTAAGCCAGAAAATTAATGAAAATTGTATTGATGGCTATCCAGATTGCAGAGATAACAAATGTTGATGCTGTTTGGCCTGGCTGGGGCCATGCATCAGAGATTCCTGAACTGCCAGATGCATTGGATGCTAAAGGAATTGTATTTCTTGGGCCACCAGCAGTATCTATGGCAGCTCTTGGAGATAAAATTGGTTCATCACTGATTGCTCAAGCAGCTCAAGTTCCTACTCTTCCATGGAGTGGCTCTCATGTAAAGCTATTCTGCTTGACAATCCCCTCTTTCTTGTACTCTTTCACCTTGAATTGCTCGTCAGGCCTCATATAATAGGAAGGTGTATATTTCAGGTCAGAATCCCTCCAGATAGCTGTATGGTTACTATTCCAGATGATATATATCATGATGCATGTGTTCATACAACAGAAGAAGCAATTTCTAGCTGTCAAGTTGTTGGATACCCTGCTATGATCAAGGCATCGTGGGGTGGCGGCGGTAAAGGAATAAGAAAGGTTAGCCTCCTGCATGTGATTACTTAAGCACTTGTCTCATTTTTGTTTCTGTCCATAAGTTAAAACTGAACTTTTTTCTAACGACTATAGGAATGGTGATTATCACAATGCTTAATTTCTTCATGTTGAGGAACTTGGTTCTGTCTTCATGCCTTAACAAAATTGGAAAATCATGTTTCTGTCAAACCTTATAGGTCCATAATGACGAAGAAGTCAAGGCACTGTTCAAGCAGGTCCAGGGTGAAGTTCCTGGCTCCCCCATATTCATTATGAAAGTTGCTTCTCAGGTAAGAACATCTATCGCTCTTCTAATTTTGCAAGGCAACTCTGGATCCAGTACTTGGATCATACACTGATTCCCGTATTACATTTGATTTCTTGAAAGTAGAGCCGGCATCTTGAAGTCCAATTGCTCTGTGATCAGCATGGCAATGTAGCGGCTTTGCATAGCCGTGATTGCAGTGTTCAGAGGCGACACCAAAAGGTAAGTCCATACTTGTTCTGTTAATTCTATTCTGACAATTCTTTACTATGTTTACGGAATATATTTGTTTTCTCGTTGAAAACATTATTTCATATTATGAGTCATTTTATTTCTTTATTTATTGCAAAGTAGTATCTGGATTAATGTAGCAGCAAGGGTATCACCAGTATAATGAGGTTGAAATGTTTAATAGATTATTGAGGAGGGACCAATTACAGTAGCTCCACCGGAGACAGTAAAGAAGCTGGAGCAGGCTGCCAGAAGATTGGCCAAGTCTGTAAATTATGTTGGAGCTGCCACTGTTGAGTATCTTTACAGTATGGATACTGGAGACTATTATTTCTTAGAGCTCAATCCCCGTTTGCAGGTTTGTGACTTCTTTTTGCTCTATGATTTTGTGCATTCAATCGCTTTAAATTGGTCATGCACATTTAGGGCCTTTATTATTATTGGCTGGTGATTTCATCAGTAGCTAGATACTGTCCTGATTTGTGGTTACTGATTAGAGCTATCTTTATCACTGTCACTCAGTTATTTCTTATTTTATAGGTTAGTTGTACCCTAAATAGTTTTTATCTATACTTCTCGGATATTTCTTAATAAGTACCTGTTAATTAGGTGGAGCACCCTGTCACCGAGTGGATCGCAGAAATAAATCTGCCAGCAGCACAGATTGCAGTTGGAATGGGGATTCCTCTCTGGCAAATTCCAGGTACCTTGACATAGTTAATACATGATTTTAATCTTTTACTTTTTACTACCCTTTCCTTTTCTGAATGCTCTGTTTCTACACCTACATGATCAGAGATAAGGCGATTTTATGGAATGGAACACGGAGGAGGATTTGATGCTTGGAGAAAAACATCAGTTCTTGCTACCCCATTTGACTTTGACAAGGCACAGTCTATAAATCCAAAAGGTCATTGTGTAGCAGTGCGTGTAACAAGCGAGGATCCTGATGATGGTTTTAAGCCCACTGGTGGGAAGGTACAGGAACTGAGCTTCAAAAGCAAGCCAAATGTATGGGCTTACTTCTCTGTGAAGGTATGCCTACTCCTTTAAGTTTACTTACTGAAAAAGATCAAAGTTCTAAATGAGATACTGACTGACCACATGCTGATGATTGCAGTCTGGA
The DNA here is from genome assembly GCA_028566635.1 of Lobelia cardinalis. NCBI lineage: Eukaryota > Viridiplantae > Streptophyta > Magnoliopsida > Asterales > Campanulaceae > Lobelia > Lobelia cardinalis. Next base: position 4,834,892 of record JAOWAN010000043.1, read on the forward strand.
GGAGGCATTCATGAATTTTCAGATTCTCAGTTTGGTAAGTTACGATTAATCAGCCACTTGAGGCAGCCGCAGCTTAATATTGAACTTAGAGCTCATTGTCTTTCATTTAGCTCCTAGTGGTAGTTGAAGTCTGTTTCATGTTGCTTTCTGCTCAGTAGATTTAGACATATGCATAGGCATGTAAATGAATCAATGTTATTTATGATGTTCCTGTTCAACAGTTAATTTAGATTTCTTCAATTGGTTTTCATTTAGACCAAATACTGACATACAGTTTTTCTTATAATTTTAAGATCCGGTTGTTAGTTTCATAACCATTCTATGAATTTGATATACACGGGCAATGATGGCATATATATAGATAGGCGGTTGTGTTTTCAAATTGAATCAGGATTATGGATGATCAGCTATGTTGATTCAATTCTGTTAAAAATTCCAAACATTCTTTGTCTTTCAGCGTACTAAATGGGTTGGAACTATTCTAACGTAAAGTGAGCTTCACCTCAGGTCACATTTTTGCATTTGGAGAGTCCAGAGCACTTGCTATTGCAAACATGGTTCTTGGGCTAAAGGAAATTCAAATCCGGGGAGAAATCCGTACTAATGTTGATTACACGATTGATCTGTTACATGTAAGCTTCTTAAGGCAATCTCGTCAAGTTAGTTGGTTACTGTAAGTTTCGTTGGATTGAATCTGACAAAAATCTCTATCTAGGCATCTGATTATAGAGACAATAAAATACACACCGGCTGGCTAGATAGTAGAATTGCTATGCGGGTTAGAGCAGAAAGGCCCCCCTGGTATTTGTCTGTAGTTGGAGGAGCTCTCTATGTAAGTATGCCCACATCAGTATACTACTTGGTTTCGACATTTATTTTTCTATTAGAAAAAAGCATATTCAGTTACATTACCAACAGTAATACTTGTCTGATCCACTTAATTTGTCTATGACAGAAAGCCTCTGCTAGCAGTGCTGCCATGGTTTCAGAATATGTTGGTTATCTTGAAAAGGGGCAAATTCCTCCTAAGGTATTGTACTTCAAGATTTCCTTCTTTAGGAACTGCGTTCACCATCTTTGTGTAGACATGCCAATTAAAGGATTCCCTTACTTGCAGCATATATCACTAGTCAACTCTCAGGTATCTTTGAATATTGAAGGAAGCAAGTACACTGTAAGTACTGGCAAAACTTTTCTTGTTTAATGTACATGAACTGCCTTTAGGCCTTGGCTCAGTTGACAAACAGGGGCACAGGTTTAAGTGTCAAGATTATCATTAGTCTTGGCTGATGTTGATTAATATTTTGATAGATCAATATGGTAAGAGGAGGACCAGGAAGTTACAGGTTGAGGATGAATCAATCTGAGATCGATGCAGAGATACATACTCTACGTGATGGGGGTTTATTGATGCAGGCAAGCCATCAACATTTTATCATTTTCTTGATATTCTCTTGTGCAAACTTGTCACTGGGCGATAATGTATTTTTTCAATTTTGCAATCTTGCTGTAATTTATGTACATCCTCCGTGTTTAAAAGGCACACAGTTCAAGACAAACCATCTGAACTAGTTAAGAATAAAGAATTGTGGTCATAAATGATCTATTTGTGGGTTTGTACAAAATTGTGATTGCAAATCCTTCTTTCTTTTCCTGGGAGGGAAAGTTTTCAATTGACACTTTTTTCTAAATCATCCTTGATAGAAGTACTGGATACTTTTTTAAGATAGAAAGGAGTATCCTTTCTACAATACACTTGATCTAGTCTATATCATAATAAGTGTGGTTGGGTGCTCCAATTTGTCACAGTTGGATGGAAACAGTCATGTTATATATGCGGAGGAAGAAGCAGCTGGTACTCGCCTTCTCATTGATGGACGGACTTGCTTACTTCAGGTGCCACCAACATTTATCTTCTTCCTACTGTAGTACATTGATTTGATTTACATTTGGCTGAGATTTAGTTATCCACACCGGTTTCAGAATGATCACGATCCATCTAAGTTGGTGGCAGAAACACCGTGCAAGCTACTTCGTTATTTAGTCGTGGATACCAGCCATGTCGATGCGGACACTCCTTATGCAGAGGTTGAGGTTATGAAGATGTGTATGCCTCTTCTTTCACCTGCTTCAGGAGTTATACAGTTTAAGATGTCTGAAGGTCAAGCTATGCAGGTAAACTAAATTGCAATTCTATGGGAGGTTTATGATTTGAGATTTCTGTGACTGTAGCGAGTAAGAAACCCCGTCTCGTGTAGGCTGGTGAACTCATAGCAATACTTGATCTTGACGATCCTTCCGCTGTAAGAAAAACAGAGCCCTTCGATGGGTGCTTTCCTGTTCTGGGCCTTCCCACTGCAATATCTGGAAAAGTTCATCAGAGGTGTGCCGCAAGTTTGAGTGCAGCTCGAATGATTCTTGCAGGATATGAGCATAACATCGATGAGGTAAGTATTTTGTTGTATGTTAAAGATCCGGACGATATATTCGTCGTGAATCTAACCTTTTAGCCAAATACAAGAAGACCATCTGAAAGATTTGCATTGTTCATCTTAACAGATTTGGTACTCATATCAAAAAATTACTAATATTTTCAGGTGGTGCAAAGCTTGCTTAGTTGTCTAGATAGCCCAGAGCTTCCTTTCTTGCAGTGGCAAGAGAGCTTGGCTGTTCTAGCAACTCGACTTCCTAAAAATCTCAGATACGAGGTAAAGCCAATGTTTTGGTATTGTGTCTTTGGAAACAATGGTTGTGATATCACATATCTGATATATTATAGTGTTCTAATTACTCCAGTTGGAATCAAAATTTAAAGAGTATGATGGGATCTCCAACCTCCAAAATATCGACTTTCCCGCTAAAGTTTTACAAGGTGTTCTCGAGGTTGGTTTATTATTTTGCTTCATTAATTTGCTTCCCTAACACTCTCTTTTGTCTTAGATCCCTTGTCTTTGTTTCATTCTTTTAATTCCTTGAATTCTTGTGAGACCTCCTGTTCTTGTTATACTGGTATTCAAATCTTACTGTACTTCTGTTGCCCCAGGCCCACCTGAGCTCCTGCCCTGACAAAGAAAAAGGAGCCCAAGAAAGGCTTGTTGAACCTTTGATGAGTCTTGTCAAATCATATGAGGGTGGAAGAGAGAGTCATGCGCGTTGTATTGTTCAGGCTCTTTTTCAAGAGTATTTATCTGTTGAAGAATTATTTAATGACAATATTCAGGTAAGTTTGCTGTTTAATAGTTTATAATCTCCAGTATTGGATTTTGTATACATAATCAAAGGCAGCCAATGAATAAGAACATTTGACTTTTGATCAGTTCATTTGTTTTAATGTTATACTTTTTCTTCTTCAGGCTGATGTAATTGAACGTCTTCGACTTCAGTACAAGAAAGATCTCTTGAAGGTTGTGGACATTGTCCTCTCTCATCAGGTATAGAAGAGTTCTAAATCTTAAGTATCTGCTGATAGCTGGCATTTTAATTGTCATGTTTGTAATTAGATCAAAAGGATTTGCATAAACATGGATGCTTGTTGGTATGCAGGGGGTTAGAGGTAAAAACAAGTTGATTCTAAGGCTCATGGAGCAGTTGGTGTACCCTAATCCTGCAGCTTACAGGGATAAATTAATCCGATTTTCCTCTCTCAACCACACTGCTTATTCTGAGGTTGGAATTTTCATTCAAAACTATAAAAGTAATTATTTTTACCCGTTTTTCTCTCATTTATTTTAATGAAATTTTATTTTCAGCTGGCGTTGAAGGCAAGTCAGTTGCTGGAGCAGACCAAACTGAGTGAACTTCGTTCCACCATTGCCAGAAGTCTCTCTGAGCTAGAAATGTTTACAGAAGAAGGTGAAAACATGGATACTCCTAAGAGAAAAAGTGCGATTAACGAGAGAATGGAAGATCTTGTGAGTGCTCCATTGGCAGTTGAAGATGCCCTTGTTGGTCTTTTTGATCACAGTGATCACACACTTCAGAGGCGAGTTGTGGAGACGTATGTTCGCAGGTTATATCAGGTAGTCTTCCCCAAATATTGTAGTTATCTGCTTATTTTCCCTGCAACTATGATCCCATCTCTAACCTTTAACATTTCTCATTAACAGCCTTACCTTGTGAAAGGGAGTGTTAGAATGCAGTGGCATAGATCTGGTCTTATTGCAACATGGGAGTTCTTGGAGAAACATGTAGGGAGAAAGAATGTGCACGAAGATGAAATGATGGATGATCCATCGGTTGAAAAGAAATGGGGAGCTATGGTTATTATTAAATCTCTTCAATTATTGCCAACGGTCATAAGTGCTGCATTGAAAGAAACAACTCATAACTTTCATGGTTCAAGTTCTAATGGATCTATTAGTCAAGATAAACATGGGAATATGGTGCACATTGCCTTGGCAGGCATCAACAACCAGATGAGTTTACTTCAAGACAGGTACAAAGTAACCTATTGGCCGTAGGATTTAGAATACCTGTTGACTAAAGTGCAGTCCTTTTACGTGTAAAACAAAAATTCTGGTACAAATTGTCTGATTGAAGGCCTGACCAGGATATCCTATTTGAGTGTATTATTTTCCTTCGTCTAACATTCAGGTGATCTGATTGAAGAGCTGACCTGGATATCCTATTTGAATGATGTCCCAAGAATAAAATATGCACCATTTGGATTGGTTGGCTTGTCCTTGTCCTCTATAGAGAAAAGAACGAGACTCTAGTTGCTCAAAAGGAGTGGATACTCCCTTCCGTCCTATCAATTGCCCCCCTCCTTTCCCTCACATCCTTGACTAGGTGAAACAAGCCTAAGAGTTCAAGGACACATTGAACATATTTTCCAGTTAGATCAATTAAGTGTATTAGGCTCTACTTTATCAGAATTCTCTTTGACTCTTTGTAGTGGTGACGAGGACCAAGCTCAAGAAAGAGTCAACAAGTTGGCAAAAATACTCAAAGAGAGAGAAATAAGTTCCAGTCTCAAAAATGAAGGTGTTGGAGTTATAAGCTGTATCATACAGAGAGATGAAGGGCGAGGCCCCATCAGGCACTCATTTCATTGGTCAGCAGAGAAGCTTTATTATGAAGAGGAGCCCATATTGCGTCACCTGGAGCCTCCTCTGTCCATATACCTTGAATTGGTTTGTAATTAAATAACTCCAGCACTTTTTGTGTTTGTATTAAAATAAAGGGCACATTCGAATGTACCTTAAGTGGTTCTAATCCATTACTTTATCTGATCCAGGACAAACTTAAGGGTTATGATAGTATAAAGTACACCCCATCACGCGACCGTCAGTGGCACCTTTATACTGTTGTACAAAAGCCACTTCCAATCCAGAGGATGTTTCTGAGAACCCTTGTAAGGCAGCCAACAAAAGAATGGTTACCAGGGTATCAAATCTCCGACGTGGCAGGATTCCAGTCTCAGTGGACATTGTCTTTTACTTCTAGAAGCATTTTACGATCCTTAGTAACAGCAATGGAGGAGTTGGAACTTCATGTTCACAATGCAACTGTAAAATCTGACCACGCTCATATGTACCTGTATGTATTACGTGAGCAACAGATTGATGATCTTGTGCCATACCCCAAGTAAGCATTTCTGTCTATCTTAACAATCCAATTTAGGTCCACGGATAGGCCGGATCCTTATGGGGATGGCCATATTTATCACTGTTGGATTATTTGTGACCACTTGTTCTTAAATTTAATGTAGTCAAATAGCTTTCCTAAAACTATTTGTCAATTCAAGCAGTACACTTATTTTGGGACGGACGGAGTATTACTATTATTGCTTTCTCTTAACTAGTTTTTGAATTATATGTGTGATCTTACTTGATCAAGTGTTTTCAGAAGAGTTGACATAGATGCTGGGGAAGAAGAAGCTGCTGTTGAGATAGTCTTGAAAAATATGGCACGTGAGATTCATGCATTGACCAGTTTAAAAATGCATAGATTAGGGGTTTGTGAGTGGGAAGTGAAGCTTTGCATGGCTTCTTCCGGACAAGCCCATGGCGCTTGGAGGGTTGTTGTTACCAATGTGACTGGTCACACCTGCATCGTGCACGTAAGTTCTGTTAACTAATTATGCCACCACTTTTTTACAAGGATCTACACTTCTCGTTAACTTGGTACGCCAATAATGATTCCATTCACCAAGCTCATGGATTTATCACTAGGGTAAGGAACTAACAGAAGATATGTTACTGACCATAGAGCAGCCTTAATCAGGTGTTTAAATAGGCTAGATACTTTAGGATGGAAAGATATCACCAACTGAACGGCAGTTGAACCATCCTCCAAATACAATAAATAAACACGAACATGCAACTTTCTATGAAGTAGTATAATGCTAAAGTTTGGATTTTGTATTAAGAAATACAATTAATGTTGCGATTCATGGTATAAAACTTACTATGTTCAGGTATACCGAGAACTGGAGGATGCTGCCACGCATAGGGTAGCCTACAATGCAACTTCTGCTCCAGGCCCTTTGCATGGTTTGCCTGTAAATGCACCCTTTCAACCTCTGGGAGTTCTTGATCGGAAACGTCTTTTGGCCAGGAAAAGCAACACCACTTACTGCTATGATTTCCCTCTGGTGAACACAACATTGACCTTTATACACTTGTAACCACAGATATTAAGGTCAACAGTGAAATTCCTAACGACTAATCATGTTTGCAGGCATTCGAAGCGGCATTGGAAAAGAACTGGGCATCACAATTCCAACTTGATAGCAAACCCCTGGGTAAAGTTGTCAAAGTCACTGAATTTGTATTTGCTGATAAAAAAGGTAGCTGGGGTACTCCACTTGTTTCCATGGAGCGTGAGCCCGCACAAAACGATGTCGGCATGGTCGCATGGTGTATGGAAATGTGTACACCTGAATTCCCTTCTGGAAGGAAAATATTGGTAGTTGCAAATGATGTGACCTTCAAGAATGGATCTTTTGGTCCTCGTGAGGATGCATATTTCCAGGCAGTGACTGATCTGGCTTGCACTAAGAAACTGCCTCTCATTTACTTAGCAGCAAACTCAGGGGCGCGTATTGGGGTTGCAGAGGAAGTCAAATCTTGCTTTAAAGTTGGTTGGTCCGACGAATCTAACCCTGAACGTGGTTTCCAATATGTGTATTTAACTGCGGAAGATCATACTCGCATTGCATCGTCGGTGATAGCGCATGAATTTTGTCTCCCTAGTGGAGAAAAAAGATGGATAATTGATACTATTGTGGGAAAGGAGGATGGATTAGGAGTTGAGAACTTAAGTGGTAGTGGAGCCATTGCAGGTGCATATTCAAGGGCATATAAGGAAACCTTTACGTTGACTTATGTGACAGGGAGGACAGTTGGAATAGGTGCTTATCTTGCTCGTCTTGGGATGCGCTGTATACAGAGGCTCGATCAACCTATTATTTTGACGGGTTTCTCTGCATTAAACAAACTTCTGGGGCGAGAGGTTTACAGCTCCCATATGCAACTTGGTGGGCCCAAAATTATGGGTACCAATGGAGTTGTTCATCTCACAGTGTCGGATGATCTTGAAGGAGTGTCGGCTATTTTGAAGTGGTTAAGCTTTGTTCCACCATACTCAGGCGGTCCACTTCCCATTTTGACTCCAGCAGATCCTCCCGAGAGGCGTGTTGAATATGTTCCTGAAAACTCATGTGATCCTCGAGCTGCTATTTGTGGTGCTTTGGATGCTAGTGGCAAGTGGAGTGGGGGTATTTTCGACAAAGATAGCTTTGTTGAGACACTCGAAGGCTGGGCAAGAACAGTTGTCACGGGACGTGCAAAACTTGGAGGGATCCCAGTAGGCATTGTTGCTGTCGAGACTCAAACAGTGATGCAAGTGATTCCGGCAGATCCTGGACAGCTCGATTCACATGAGAGAGTTGTCCCTCAAGCTGGACAAGTTTGGTTTCCAGATTCTGCAAGTAAGACAGCTCAAGCGTTGATGGATTTCAATAGAGAAGAGCTCCCACTTTTCATTATGGCTAACTGGAGAGGTTTCTCTGGTGGTCAGAGGGACCTTTTCGAAGGGATTCTTCAGGCGGGATCCACTATAGTTGAAAATCTCAGGACATACAAACAACCAGTTTTTGTATACATTCCCAGGACTGGTGAACTTCGTGGTGGAGCATGGGTTGTTGTGGACAGTCGAATCAATTCGGATCACATTGAAATGTATGCCGAACAGACAGCTAAAGGAAATGTTCTCGAGCCAGAAGGTATGATTGAGATCAAGTTTAGGACGAAAGAGCTGTTAGAGTGCATGGGTAGACTCGATCAACAGCTCATAAATTTGAAGGAAAAACTTCCGGAAGCGAGGAGCAGTAGGAACCAAGCAACCCTTGAAACTCTACTGCAGCAGATAAAAACCAGAGAGAAGCAGCTTTTGCCTGTGTACACTCAGATAGCTACCAAATTTGCAGAACTTCACGACACATCTTTCAGAATGGCTGCAAAAGGTGTGATTAAAGAAGTTATTGAGTGGGGAAACTCTCGGTCTTTCTTCCACAAAAGATTGTATCGTAGAGTTGTTGAGGGGTCACTAATCAGCACTGTGAGAAATGCTGGGGGTGACTTGCTGTCATACAAATCAGCCCTCAACTTGGTAAAGAAGTGGTTTCTAGAATCTGCGATTGCAGTAAGCAGTGACGATGCTTGGTTAGATGATGAAGCTTTCTTTAGTTGGAAGGCTGACCCAAAAAATTATGATGACAAGTTACAAGAGTTGCGTAGACAGAAAGTAGTCGATCAATTATCAGCGATTGGTGAATCAAAGCTCGATTTACAAGCGTTACCGCAAGGTCTTGCTGAATTTCTAAGCCAGGTAAACCATCACCATTTTATGCTTTACAGTGTGGGTTTAAGAAAGACAATTTTAACAACCCCACCCCCCCCAACTCTCTTTTTTAGGGTTTTCAGTTTCCACCCTCATAAAAGCTCTAAAAGAACATGGTTTTAAATTGCTATTGTATTTCTTTTCTTCAGAAATGATGTAAAAGAACATCCTTAAGCTCTAAACAACTGTGTTTTTGCCTGAGTGAATGCACCTTAACATCTTGTTTAATTGTTGGATCAAGTTAATCCTTACTTGATTACTGAAAGCTTCAAAGATTTTCTGAAAATTCATGTACCAAAAACTTGATAGCCCTCTCCCTCAAAGAGTCCGCATTTAACAGAAAAATCATGGGGTGATACATTACTTGAATGATTGTAGCCAAGTTTGAACATCATAGGACTTGCAAGCTTGATTTGAGTTTAGACTTAGAGTGGAAATTTCCAACAGAAAAGCAACTGCAACACACACAGCTTTCTTTCGTTTGCGTTTTAACTCTGGGAAAGGCCTGATTTGAAATGTGATGCAGGTGGAGCCTTCAAAGAGAAAGCAGTTGATTGAAGAACTCCGGCAGGTGATCAACTGATTAGATGGGTAATAATCAGAGGCTAGCGCAGCCCAACAGCTTCTCTTTATTGTTGGTTATAGCAATGGTTGATTGCTGTTTTGTGCTTACACCAGAACTTGGATATTTACTGGGTAGTGAATTACAGTGCAAAAGTGAAACTACCCTCGCGTAAAGATGAAGAAGAAGCTGCTGTGCTGGTGTACATAGTTGTTGATAGGGAATAGGTTAATGAAGTGGACAGGCCAGACCCTGTTCCACAAGTGTATGTGCATCCTTATATAAATTTTTACTAAAAAAATATACTGCATTTTTCATGTAGTTAATTAAAATCTGTAATCAACAATGGTTTCGGCAGTAGAAATGTTACAGAGGAAAATGGTTTACTTTAGATTACATAAGTCGAATCATTTACCACTCTTTCGGATCTTTTCCTTTGGCTTCTGGTCATGATGCTTCTTTTTCTCCTTCTCCTCTTTGACTTGTCGCTTCTTCGCCTTGTCCTTCTCTTCTGCTCCTTTTCCTCTCTCTCTGTTTCTTCTTTCTTATGCTGCTTCTCCTTCTCCATTTCCCTCTCTTCTTTTCTTTTCTTCTCTCCTCTTCCTTCTTTCTCTCTGTTTCTTCTTACTTTTCTCCTTTGTTTGCACCCTCCTCTCTTTTGCTTTTCGCTTCCCCTTTTTCTCCTTTGTTTTGTTTTGCTTCCAAAGCTCCTCAGATTTTCGCTTCATCAGCAGTCTTGATGTTGAAACACATTTTTCTTCAGAAGATATTAACCTGGAGTTCCTCTTTCTGCTGCTAATCGATATGAAACAAGGGTTGTTTAAACCTTGAATGTAAGCCTCCACAGCTCTGCCCAGCCCATTGTACACACATTTGGCAATGGGGGCATCTACATATATGGACTGTTGGTTTTAAACTTGGAGCATTCCCTCCAGAATATTCCGAATGGCAATGAAAAACTAACGAAGTGTTGTTTAAAACTGAAGGGTCGACTACAGATTAGACGAAGAGTTGCAGATATGTGCCCAAGGCAAAATGAAATGCTGTTTTAAACACTCAGTTGTTGAAAACGGAGTACACCAGTGTGGTAGGCAATCTGCCTCTTGTTGCAGAATCGCTATCCCAAGCAGGTGAACATATATATATTGAAATTTGCCGGCTTTGCAAAACATTAAGTTAAGGTCTTAAAAATGAACATGAACAACGAACGATTCTTACTTGCTACAATGTGCCTTCTTAAATGAGCTCAAAATGTATCTAGCACTGGCGTTATCAGTAACAACAGCAGCTCGATGCAACCAAAGTCAAGATTATTCTATTCCCAACTTCTCAGATCCTTCCCAAAATGTATAACCAATTGAAACATGGTTTGTACTAATAATATATTTAAGATGCACAAAATATTATGCAGAATGAATGTAAGTTTTGAGGGAACCAAAACGTTGGGATTCGGAATCTTCGAGACCTTGTATTGCTGACAGGAACTATCAAAACTAACCGAACAAAAAAGTTTTATCATACAGTATACATTATTTACCAATACAAAATTTACCAAAAATGTTAGATAAGACTTCCTCAGAGATATCTTCTCCACTTATCTGGGCAAGGGCTAGAGCAGCTTCCCTCAAATCTATCGTCCAAAAGTCGAGAGGCAGTTCCTCCTCTATAGAAGACTTCAAGCTCAAAAGAGCCTCCTTCGTCCGAAGAAGCTGCTCACATTGTCTCTGCAATTCATCAATGAATCACGATCACTCACAATATAAGTTGATGCAACGACCAGCTTTCACATTGAAACATGAAAGCCAACAAAAATGTTGGTCCAATGACATTACAGATAGCTGGCAGCCTGGCACTACAACTACATTGAGGTGAAACCAAACCTATCTGGATCCTCAGGCATACGAAATATGGCGAGTTGATTTCAAGGCAATCATTCTCAGTGCAGCTACTTAAGTGCCACTGAAAATAAGGTCAAGCAATACGACAAGCTCAAGTGGATGGGAAAGTCAAAATTGTAAACCATGAGATTCAAGGGCTCCATCCTCACCCTAGAACTGTTTCAGAAAAATGCTTTCGAGATTCCCAGGTTTTCTTTTCAACAAACCTTATTGACCACAAAGCCAAGTTACCAAAAAAGACAATAAAGTTTTAAATTTACACTCTTTCCAACTGCAAACGTCAGTCAGAAAGTTGGCAAGAGAGCAAAAGGCCATTCCCTTATCATCATGCTTTCACCAGCAGTACTTATCTTGGAAGATTTTTGAGTTAACATTTTCCTTAAATTGACGAAACACCAGAAAATGATATTATTTAATGCGTTGTATTTTGCAGTGAAACATTAAACTTCTTTACACCATGCCTAAATTTCAAAAAATAAGGTTCACAGCAAAAATATAATGAATGAAAAAAATTCAACATTACAAAGTACAAATAGCTCAATTAAATTCCCCCCTAGTCTTCGAGAACTGTCCTTTACAAACCAAGATGCCGGAGAACATAGAAAGAGCAGTCAACATACAAATTCCAGGCATGACTAATGGCCATTTTTAAAAATGAAAGTTTGTGGTTTTTTCTTTGGGCAGGAAAGTTAACCCAACAAGATTTTGCCTTTCATGTTTCCTGACTTACTTTCTATCATTGTTCAAGATTGTAATTGCATGGACTTTAGAGAGAATGACATGAATTTTCATGTGACCAGGTGTTAGAAGGCAGGAGATCATCTATCCAGGGGAGTAGTGTGCAAGCCTTCTGGGCCTCTGGTGAAGGAGGGTTAAGTCTGAGTAGCGTAGAGCCTAAGAACATCTTGTTAGTGGACAAATGATAAAGGCATAGACGTGCCTATCTAGAATTAGTTTCAAGAAGAAAGTCAATGGTAGAATAGGTAGGATGCGGACAAAGTCACCGGATAGTAAGTCACCAATCCTAAACACAGATTATGAAAAGTACTATTTGCTTTTCCTAATTATCTCGCTTGAGATCGGGAAGGAGCAACCCTTTTTTCACCTTGAATTAGTCAAATAATGTGAGTTCCGACTTTTCATGAAGGATTAGTTCCATGGGCTCTGGTACTATGCTGCTCATGCTTGTCCTCGGAAGTATATGCATCAACGTTTAGAGATGTTCCTCCCTTGTATCTCTTACAATGTGGTGTACAGCTGGTGCACTCCTTAAGGACTTGGGAGGATGTTGGGGTTGGAGAGTATATCATTCTCTAATATGTTCGCGTCTTTTTCATTGAGCCTTCTTTTCATTCACACTTATGGGCCTGTTTGATTTAATTTATTTATGCCATTTATGTTTTAAATTTTATAGCTGATGGTTACGGTTCAATTTATTTTAGTACTCCACCGCCATTAAGTAAGTATCCACTCTTGTCCCAAAATGAGTGTCCACTTTTACTGACGTACGAAAAAATTAACCTTTGCCATTAGAGGGACCTTAAAATGTTTCATTGTCCACTTGCCATTAGTGGTACCTTTGAGGGTGATTATGTATTTGGGCTACTAATATTGCTCGTGTGCTACTTTCTCAACTTCCCTAAAAAACTCAAAATGGTCGCTCGTTTAAGTACAGGAGGAGTAGAAATAAAGCGCAAAAAGTGAAGAATACGCAACATCGAAATTGCAAGCCCCAGCTTTTACATTGCACAATTTGCAAGTGCCCCAGTACGCATCAACATGAGTTTGTATTTAAATATGAATCTCTGTGGACTGCTGAAAAGTGTAGCAACTAAAAAGAGAAAAGCTTAACCTGGTTCACAGCCCACTTCCGTCCTGCTGCAGGAATCGTGTGGAGACCCACAAGCTCTAGAATTGCAGCCTCCAAATCCTTTATTCCTTGACCGGTAATAGCACAAGTAAAAATGTGCTTGTTGAATGATTGGCCAACCGCATCGACCAAAGTAGAGCAAGCAGAAGGGGCGCAGTCAATTTTATTAATTGCCAGGATCACAGGAGAAGATCCAGATGCTCTCTGTATATCAAGAAAGGAAAAGACATCGTAAATTTCCAGACCTTTGTTCATACCTTCAGGACATAATACAACAGAATGCAACATTAAGCATAAGAATTTTATGTGCATTAAAAATTCGTCAAGAGGTGGGCATGGAGTAGTATACCACTTAAATTGAAATTACCAAAACCAAAAGCAGATTCATTTTATACTTTTGTTCAAAACATTTTGGGGACTAATACTTGAGGAGGAGTAAACAAAGAAAAGTTAACTAATGAAGATAACACCATCTTCCAGCTCTACCAGACCGATGACATCGATGTATGGCCCATTGTAGGCAATGTAAGAGTATAGTGGTTCTTAAAATCTCATCTCGGGTCCAATTAATAAGCAAGAGCACATGAGACAGAGGCAGTATGTAAGACCTTATTGGAATTAATCCTCTCGAGAAGTTTGGCATCTTCCAGTGTCCACCCATCGAGAGCACTCACTGCCATTATAACAACATCAGCACCTATTGCAACTGCTTCGGATCTTTCCACCCCTGTGTTAGTAAATGGTTACTCACAGACAAGAGCATCATATCAAACTTCATTCAACGTATGTTTATAATTGCTGTATCAAAATGCCACATAAGCGAGAAGGCAAAACAATAACTTGGAAATAAATAGAGCGCAAGCCCCAATTCATAATCACAACTAGGCCTAGGAAACTCAACACATTACCCACTAACCTACACAACCCAAGCTACTTAAAGCCCAGCCCAAACCAACTCATTTAATAAATAGGCTAAAAACAAATTACCATTCTAACCTATTAACTAAAATAGGTTAAACCATGCCAACCCACTAACCCGTTACTAGCCCAAATTATCATCTGAAAACATAAATCGCTACTGCCCCCCCCCCTCTCCCCGTGACCTCATCACTGACCCTCATCCAGGATACCTCGGTGACCTGCATCCTCCACCTCCCGCCTACCACAACCCACCGCCGCCACTTTAAATCACGCACCATCACCCCCTTCTCTCTTAACTCATATGATATAAAAGATCTTTTAAGTGGAAAGGTGCTCGAAAAAGAGGAAAATTGAACGGGTGACACAGAGAAACACGAAGACCCCGGCCCCACACTCGTCCATGCTGGTAGCACATAATGGTACCTCCAAATTCAAAAATTCCGCTTCTACTACCTTCTGCATCACCTAATTTTTAGGGTTCGCTTGCTTCAGCATCTTCCCATTTCATACACCCAAATTTGCCTCGTCAATTGCAATAATTTAGAAGTATTTTCTGAAATTGGAGTCTTTTGATTTCTCTGTACGGAGTTTCTTTTTCATTTTCCGAAAACTGTGGAAAGAATGTGCAAACTTAACTTATTAGTCAAATTTAGCCCTAAGAAATAGGTTAGAGAGAGAAAGTAAATCTGAGATAGAGAGAGAGAGAGAGTAACTTTTCTGTATATTTATTAGAATGAAAATATTACACTTACATCTCTACTTCTACCCATATACACATATTACACTAAGCCCCTTTGAGATAAATGCTATACAATACTAATCCATTATTCCCATTATTTTTAACACTCCTCCTCAAGTTGGAGCAAAGATATTTATCATGTCTAACATGCTTATAATGGGAATAAAGACTTTACTACTAAGACCCTTAGTTAAGACATCGGCTAATTGATCGCCGGTCTTTACATGGAGTACAAAGGAGACCACTAGAAATCTTCTCATTGATTAAGTGTCGATCAATCTCGATATGCTTCATCGGATCGTGTTGAACCGGATCATGGGCAATACTTATAATTGCTTTGTGATAAGCAGCTTTGTTATCACAAAGCAACTTCATAGGTTAGGTCGGTAGAAATCCTAGTTTAGCAAGGACAGAACAAGTCCACATGAGCTCGCTCACACCCAAAGCCATAGCTTTATACTTGCCTCAGCGATGGACCTTACAACTACGGCTTGTTTTTTGCTGCGCCAAGTTACTAAGTTTCCTCCAACGAAGGTGTCGTCTATGATCCAACCAAGTAGCCATATCAGAATCAAAATACACAATCATCATCACATGTCAGAATGATGTCATCGACATACACAATTAAGACTGTGATCTTGCAATTAAGACTGTGATCTTGCCCCCTGGTCTCTTGACAAACATGGTATGATCAGAATTACTCTGCTTAAACCCGAATTTGATCATAGCATCATTAAATCTTCCAAACCAAGTTTTAAGAAATTGTTTTGGCCCATACAAGTCTTCTTGAGCTTACACACTTTGCCAGCTGTGATGTGAGACGAGAACGCATGAGGAACATCCATATAGACCTCCTCTCCTAAGTTGCCATGCAAGAAGGCATTCTTCACATCAGTTACTGAAGATTCCATCCTAGATTTGCAGCACATGAGATTAGAATCCGGATCGAGTTCATTTTGGCAACGGGAGCAAAGGTCTCATGATAGTCAATCCCATAAGTCTGCGTATATCCCATGGCAACAAGTCTTGTCTTATACCGTTCCACTTACCAATTTGACTTATACTTTATCGTGAATTCCCGCTTGCATCCAACAATTTTCTTGCCCGGAGGAAGAGTCAAGAGATCCCATCCCATGTACCACTCTTTTTCAAAGCATTTATCTCTTCGATCATAATACTCTTCCGCTTCGAATCAAGTATTGCCTCTTCCCAACTCTGAGGAATAGAAACAGAGGAACGACAAAAAGGAGAATCAGAGTATAAGAAACAAAGTTAGAAATAGGATGCTCAGTGCATGTTCTAACATCCTTTCTAACAGCTATGGAAAGATCAAGATCAGTAGGGTTACCCGTTGTATCGGAGAAAGGAGCAACCAAGGGCGGACTAACTTTCGAATCAAACAATTGAGGGGGTGAAATAGCATTGCCATATCTGCGGGAGTTAGTCAACAAATCTGGTTTATCAAGTCTGCCAACCGGCTCCACATTAGGAGGTTCATCCCTCTCCTCCTGTATAGAAGACCTCGAAACAGGATAGAAGAAAGAGACTCCATGTTCATTCCTTCATCATCTAAATTCTCCTCCTAAAGGGGTAAACACGAGTCTGAAGAGTAATACGGTGTGGACTCCCAAAAAGTGACATCAAGACTAACAAAAACTCTACGAATGGGAGGAGGATAACATTTATACCCCTTCTGAGTTGGAGAATATCCAATAAGTGACACACTTAAGGGTGCGGGGTTCTAATTTTCAGCGCGAAGGGGCAGAGTTATGAACAAAACAAACACATCTAAACACCCGAAGTGGTAGAGGGTGCATTGAAGTGTTAGAGAGAAAAGACGCCGAAATCTCAAACTTGAGAACAATAGAGGGAAGACGATTTATTAAATATGAGGCAGTTAAAACTGCGTCGCCATATAGAAAACTAGGAAGATGCATGGTAAAAATGAGGGACCTTGCAACCTTTAAGAGATGACCATTCTTCCCCTCTGCTACCCCATTTTGTTCGGAAGCCTTGACACAAGTTGTTTGGTGAACAATGCCATTGGAAGACAAGTAACACTCAAAAACCCCCTCGGTATACTCTGTACCATTATATGTATGTAAAACTTGGACAATACCCTGATATTGTGTATGAATCATAATATGAAATAATTTAAAGCATTTAAACACTTCATTTTTATCACGAAGTAAATAAATCCAAGTGAGACGTGTATGACAATCAATAAAAGTGACAAACCATCTATAGCCAGAACGACCAGTAACTCGAGATGGGTCTCAAAAATCAGAATAAATAGCAAAAAATGGAGTCATACTCCTCTGATTACTAATAGGATAATTGGAACATTTGTGTTTGGCTAATTGACATGGTTCACAAAGAAAATCAGACCTACTACATTATTTAGTTAAAGTAGGAAAGAGATGTTCCAAAACACCAAAAGAGGGGTATTCAAAACGTCTATGCCATGAATGCAAAGACTCTAAAGTAGAGCTAGTAGATACTTGATGAGCCATAGGTGGAGATGTAGAATTACTCTCCAAGACATACAATCCATTACGAACTTTATCCCCACCAATCATCCGTCCGGTCGCTATGTCCCGAAAAACACAATGAGATAGAAAAAAAGTCGCAGAACAATTTAGAGACTCGGTAAGACGCTTAAGAGATATAAGGTTTGAGACAAAGGACGGAACATGTAATAGAGAGGTCAAGGTTAATTTCGGAGAACAACGAATAGAGCCCTTCCCAAAATTAGGTGACAGGGATCTATCGACAACCCGAACTGTAGCATGTTCAGATGTATATGAGCTGAACAAGCTAAAAGAATGTGTCATATGATTAGAAGCACCGGAATCAATGATCCAGGAACTAAAAGACTGTATAGATGTCAATGCGGAAGCCATACCTGAGTGGGCAAAGTGAGAAGAGGAGGAAGTGGAAGGAGCGAATAACAAATCGCGAATAGATGCCTTCTGAGACAGGGTCGGTAATGCTGCTACTGCCATAGGGTCCGTACCGGATGTAGGAGGTTCCACGAAGCTGTGAGGTGAGCATTGTGCTGAAGTTTCCCCCCCCCCCCCCATTCACGACCTTAGCCACGACCACGGCCGCGAAGGTGGGGATACAGAAGGAAGTACCTATCTCGAGTGTGCCCTAATTGCTAACAATAGTCACACAGAAGTGGGCTCCTAACGGCAAAGGAGGATGTGACTATAGCTAATAGGGGAGTACCAATAAGGGCGGACCGATCAGCTGGTTCCAGATGAGAACCCATAGCATGTCATCGAGTTTTCTCCCCCAAAATACGAGAATGTGCAGATCTAACATCAAGGAAATGGAACCCTACAAGTCAATTCAACCTTGATTGAATCATAACAATAATGAAGATCACCAAGAAAATCAATCACCTTGTCTTCATCAACTATCCTCTGATAAGCTCAAGCATCCTTTGGGTCCTCCGCTCAAAAGACACGGTTATGATTCAATTCGGTCCACAAGCCGGTAAGCTCAGAATAATGCCAATGTCCTGCCATCCCAAACTATTTGCTTAAGCTTGATCTCATATACTCCCTCCGTTCCATAATATTAGTCCTTTTAAACTTCTGCACATAGATTAAAAAATAATGTAGGTTGTCAAATCTGCCCTCATTAAATAGTCACTTTTTATTAATGACAAAAGAGAGGAGTGTAATTAATGATCATTGATAGTCGAGAAAGAAGGAGGGCAATTTAGAAAAATAAGTGTTAAAACAACCTAAAAATCCTAAAAGGACAATTATTTTGGAACAAATTTTAACTTCTAAAAGGACTATTATTGTGGAACGGAGGGAGTATCTTGGAACAATTTCCAGAATGTGAGTATGTTTCTTCCACCGAACTCCAAATCACATGAGCGGTCTTGAGAAACAAATAACTCCTTCGAATATTAGGTTTCATTGAGTTATAGAGTCATGTATCAACCATGGTATTGTCCGATACCCAATCATCAAACTTAGGGTCGGTGGTTTTCTCAGGTAGTTTAGAGTTGCCATTAATAAATCGTTGCATTTTGTTGGCTTGAATGGAGAGTAAACAAGCTTCCGACCATGCTCGATAGTTTGTTTCCATCCAATTTAACCCGGCTAATCACGAGGGCTGAGTTCGGTTGTGCTCTCCTACTAGCTTTATTAGAATTGGTCTTAACTTCTTCAACCATGATAACTCAATTTAGAAGCACTCTCAAATATTCAAACCCAATAACAACCGAAACGAAAAGAATCAACGATAAACCAACCAAATCAATGATCACCCCAAGTAATCCTTATACAAACGTCATTCACAGCATAACCTAATGAGAAAACCAAGGGCAGAAGTGAAAAACGAAACAAAAAAGAGGTATATCTCTAGTACGCAGATCTGTCCCAAAGCTAAAAAACCATCAAAAACTCACCAAAACATTACAACTCCACCAGATCTGAAATCAGCATGGAAAAACGAGCCTACCCACAAAATTTGGTCGTCGAAAAAGTCACCCGAGCTCCGATGGGGCTGAAACTTTCACACCTGACTCAGTTTTTCGTGCTGGTTATGATGGTGCTCTCATATTTCTATGGGTAGCTCTCTAACCTTGGCTCTGATACCAAGTCAGATTTAGCCCAAGAAATAGGTTAGAGAGAGAAAGTAGATCTGAGATAGAGAGAGAGAGAGAGAGAGAGTAACTTTTCTGTAGATTTCTTAGAATGAAAACATTACACTTACATCTCTACTTCTATCCATATATACATATTACACTAAGCCCCCTTGAGATAAATGTTATACAATACTAACCCATTATTCTCATTACTTCTAACATTATTAAGTTTTCTTTTTTTCTCGGCTGCTATCGTGGGGGATGGTTGCAGCTTTGCAGGCTCAAGTCTCTCTGTGAATCAAGTAGTCTGGTCAAGAAATTATGGGGGAGGGAAGAAAAAATAAAAAAGAGAATGAAAATGAAAATGTAAAATGATGGAATTACTGTAGTGTAAAATAGTTTAAATTGTAAAAGAACGATAAGTAATGGAATGGTTATCAGGAGAAGTAGTGACAATAACACTTGGCACAGTTTTGTTTGAATTAAGAGATAAAAACTAATCGAGAGCCCAATAGATTGACCCGGGTTGCACCCAACCTATTTATTACAACCCATTTAACCTATCAATTAAATAGGTTGTAATGGGTTCAACCCATCACAACCCATTACCTACCTTAACCCAACCCAACCTATTAACCCATATTGACAGGCCTAATCACAACCATGTGCAAGTTACTTTTTGACACAAAAGACATCTTTTCAGGGCAACTTCCATAAAATCCAGAATCTGTTTGAGCGCTGCTAGGATTGTTACAAAAAGAAGGTTTTGTACAATAATAGTTTATCGGCACACAAAGTCTTCATCAATCATGTATTCCGTTTTCACGTATGCAGAAAGTAGTTGATAACATCCCAAGAGTTTTATCACATATGGATAACCTATGCTTTTGGGGTGCTAGCATTCTTGAGTGCTTATTCAAGATACATTACATCAATCTTCATTTTGGGGAAAATGAAGCCAGAAGGCCACAATCACTAGCGACTGGAGTTCGCAGAAGCTCGGTTTCATCTTGAAGCTTCAAGAAAGGTGGGGTAGCATTCCATGCACCTTATCCCTTTATCGGTCCCATGATATTCCTGCACACCCCTATAGGTTGGTGAGGAGTATAGCAGATGCAAAAGGAAGGATCCAATCTGGTTTGGATACAGATGGATTTCTAGTAGACCAGTCACGATCTTTTCCAAGAAATTATACATTTTGTCCCTCCCTCCCTCTTGTGAAGATAAGAACAAAAGATTTTTATTAAAAGGGCAGACAGTACAAGGAGAGGGTAAAATTTAACCTTGTATACTTTCCTCTTCTTAAAGACCTAAATATACATGTCGAGGTACGAGTACAACTCTCTTTGATCTCCCACATCATGCGAAGCCTATTAATGCTCTTATGATTATCAACTACTCGTTTCTTTCATCTTGGTTATATGTTCTTCATCTCATCAGGCATGGCGATAAGCAAGTTCGAGTATGGCTATTAGATAACATACTTCAGCCAATCTGTAAAAGGATGAGGTGAGGGAATTATAAAGAATTTTCACTCAAAAAACAAAATGATGATAAAACAACACAATGCACCTCATAATTCAAATCCAACAAAATATCATATCAAATTACAACAGAAAAGCGATTTTCCAATGAATTAGATAATATATCATGTCGTGTTCTTTTTATTTCACACTGCACCAGAGGATGAAACCACATGCATAGATGAAGTAGTTGCCTCAATGCACCTTCTCAACACCACCTTATAAACAATTCCCATCCAAAGAAAGTTTGAAAATAGAATGCTCTTACCTATCTTTTCCACAATGTCATCCGTTTCTCGGATCCCTGCTGTATCAAGAAGGGTGACCGGGATCCCCTGAACTGTAATATTGCCTTCCACAATATCCCTCGTCGTTCCAGCAATATCTGTAACTATTGCTCTCTCACTCTGCAAGCTAAAAGGTGAATATGCCACGCTATAAGATGTAATGTGGATATTACAATACCCTAAAGGCACCGGCACCAAAAGAACATGATCAAGAACTAGACTTAAATTAATTAATAAGCCGTGCCCAAGAGACCCTTCAAATACAGGGGTGGCTTAAATTTTTATGAGCAAGACCGAAAAATAAAGCTGCAATAGCAAATTGGTTAAGAATGCATCTGATAACTACTCAAATAATTCTCAATGAGAATACATTCAAAAATCATTGCACCATTTATATGTTGAGTGCCTAAAATGTAAGCAGGACCTTACATCAATGACTCGTTAGATAAAATCATCCAATCAAATTTTCTCCAAGAGTGAATATTTAAGAACTAACTCTTAACAATCAATCCACAAAGATTACATACGCTTTTAATCAAGTCTGAGATGTATATGGCCAACATGTATCTGAACCAGAAAAACATGATACCACCGCATGTATCTGTACATGGCTCACTTCACTAAATAAGAACAAAAATGAAACCATACAGATAAATTTTCTGTTCAGTTAATATCTAACATGAATAACTTTCGATTAGACATTTGCCAAACTCCGCAATGGGGTGAGCTAAGTGCACTGGCCCTTCCGTTATACAATTGTTCAGTTCTTGAAGCTAACCAGATAAGCAAATCCTGTGTCATTGGTGATCCAATGCTACGAGTCATCATGGATGCTATAATTGAACATAGAACTTAATATGGAGCAGATGTTGGTGAATCTGTTAATACTTTAATGGCATATAGGATGAAGCTATGGAGCGGCAATGTATAGACATAACTAGGTGGGAATCAGCATATCACAGAAAATGAAGGAAAAGGTGGAGTGTGGGGGTGGGGGTGGGGGTGGGGAGATGGAGGTTCAAGAAGAAGGAGATAACATTTGTGCGCACATACCTTGGTCCAAGAATTAAGGAGGCTAGATTTCCCAACATTTGGACGGCCAACAATTGCTATCTGCAAGAATTTCATACACCAAATTAACTGTTTAGGAAGTTAGGCAAACACTGAGACGAAGTTATCCTCACAATATGTAGGAAGCACGAGAAAATTGCAGCAACTAAATAGCATCTCTCAACACTGAACAGATTTAAGTAAAGCCTACTTTCTAATGTTGCAGTAGAGGCCTAAGTTAGACAGATACTCGACTGTAAGGTTGATGTCTTCAAACTATATGCCTTGTGCATTGTGTTCGACCTTTTATGGAACTTTCATTTTTCTTTTTTCTTTTTCGAACAGTATAAGAAATATACTCCCTCTGTCCCCAAGTGAGTGTCCTCATTTCACTTTTTTTGGTGAATTTGATCAAATTTTGACCAATTTAATATGAGAATTGACTACTTGTTCCGAAGTTAGTTTACTTACTTATGAATATTGAAATTTTAGAATCTATAACACAATAGATGTATGTTAAACAGTACTTTCAATAATATACTAGGTTGACTTTTCAAAAATGACGGGTCACACAATGAGGGACGGAGGGAGTGATAAATTAGAAGTTACAATCAACTACAGACTGGGTAGAATCAACCATGATCCTCGTCAGTCTGTAAACCCTTGCTATACACCCATGATTAAACCATGAATTCCACATAAAACACCAAAGTATACCCCAGAAGCTTCTTAAAGTATACATGTCTCCTCTGATAATCATAATGGGATCATTGTACCTCTGAACTATTCACAAACTGAAAAACCTTATGCTTAAAGCATCAATAACCAAAAGCTAAGAAAATCTGTATGTCATTGAACATTACTTTTTTTTCATCGATTCCTTTTTACTTTTCCTTTCTACATTCCAAATTCATGCATTTAGCTTTAATTTCAATGTCAATGTGTTCATTCCCATGTCAGGTGACCTCTAGGATGCCCCCCCAGCCCATGTTTCTTACACATTGTGCTCAAGCTAGAGCTTAAGTAAGAAGTGCAATAGCATATCTCACAACTCTGTAGGAACTTAGCAAACATAAGTACAACAGAGAAATGAGAAGATGTCTAAAGTAGGCTTCTTCCCCAAAGCTATAAAGTGATAACATGTGCAAGAGATTTGATACATTCATGCATACCTGCAATCCAGATTGCAGGAACTTATCATAGTTGGCAGTTTCCATCGCATTCTCCACATCTTGTGACATTGCATTTATTTTACTCATCATGAGGTTCATATCTAGTGGTGGCATCTCATCATCAAAATCCAAACGGGCTTCAATCTCCGTGAGCAACTCGATGCATTGTGTTCTTAATGATTTGACCAATGAGGAAAAACCACCCTGCCATAATGAGCGCATAAGTCGGGGTTATTAAGGGCTACTAGTAAGCGCCATGCCATCATGAGCACAAAAGTCAGGATTACAAAGGGTTTTTTAGCAAGCACCCTCTCAGCTGAAAGATATACTCCCTCTGTCCCAAAATGAGAGCATTTTTTGGGATGGAGGGAGTATCAAACTACAGTAGATTGCAGATTATACATTTTCAAATCTGAAACATGAAGTACCTGAATGCCTGCCAATGCAGCATCTGCAGCAGCCACAGACTTGGCTGAAATAAGTTTTCCTACATCCTCAGCTTGAGAGAGGTCTAAACGACCGTTCAGAAAAGCACGAAGAGTGAACTCACCTGGTACATGTAACAACAAATGTTAAATGTATGTATAGATGATTTTACTTGTATACTTGTACCATATATATCCATTCAGATAATCCACCCTCATGTTGTTTCAAAGTGAATGAAAAATGAAGAAAGTCAAAGCCAACCTGGTTCAGCAAGTTTTGCCCCAGCTTCCAGACAAGCCCTCAACACACGATGCAGGCACACCTCACTCCCATGACACTGTAGCTCAACGACATCTTCTCGAGTGTAAGACCGCGGGGCTAACATAGGTAATGCTAAAACCTACAGAAAAGCAAAATTGATCAAGCTGTACGAATATATGCTCATCCTTCAGAAACAAGCTATCATACACAAACACAACAACAAGACAACTCATCAGAATGTAAAGAAAGAGTTCACTTACACTCTTTATAATGAAGGTATATTGTACAGCAGAAAACTCATAGTCGTTTGACCTCTAACAGAAAAACTCTCAAGTTCCACACATTACTATCCCCACAAATCTGAAATACACATTGGATGGTTTTGATTTTAACACATCCTCCCTCTATCCCATGCAAAGAGTCCACTATTCTATTTTGAAACATTTTATTCAAAGAGTTCACTTTCAAAAATTAAATTATAATGATTCGTTTTTTCATAATTTTTTCTTTCAAGTTCAAAATATGATAGTTTTCTCACATGTAGTAGGAAAAAAATAATCTTTTAGTATAATTCAGAAAAATTATATGCATAGTAAACGGACAAATCTCAAAATTTTGACTTTAACGAACCCAGGTCTGAATATGCACCCCCCCCCTAGCACCTCATGTTGGGCGAAACATAGCTCATCACAGGCCACTCAAAAGTCGATGGATGATTTGATTTTAAGCGATCAGTAAAGGGTCACTTATAAATCATAAGAAATTCCCAAATCTCTCCATTGTGGGATGGGAACTTCCATTGACTCTCAAAAATGGACTCTTTTGCCCGGCGAGAATATTCAACTTCTTCAAAAGATTAGTCTCAGAAGTTGTAAAATCTCTATGAGGAACAACATAGGACCAAGTTGAATGAGTTTCTGAATTCAAACCAAATTCAGATTGAAGATCCATTTTCGATATCAAACATGGAAATGCTACGAAAAAAGAGAGAAGGAGAGAAAAAAAATGACAAAGAATTTGCAAAGTGTGGTGAATAAACCTCATCGACGATGTTGCCAAGAGAATCCAATACTACACCATACTCCACAACATGGCTAGTGGGCCTCCAACTGAACTTCTTCATCCTCTTCTTGGACTTGGTCCCACCAGAAGGACGGAATACACGGGAAACAATGGGAACGGCTGAAGAACCAGATAACCGGACAATGCCCACAGCACTTGGGGGGCCACCCAATGACGTCACAATCGCCGCAATTGTGCTCGTATTATTCGGAGGATCCACAACGCCCGAAGAACCCACCCGCTCATCGAGCTGAATTAGCGTATTATTATCATGTGTATGGGAGAAAGAAGGAGAGATTGAACATTTGGGGGGCAGCGGTGGAGGGGTTTTGCGGGTAGTGGAGAAGAAGAGAGGGGAGAGAAGCTTGACAGAGTGGATAGCAATGGCGGTAGGGTTTTGGATGATGGGCTTTGAAGATGATGAGCGAGGAAAGTGGCGGCCGAGCAAGTGCCGGATTGCCGGAACTGCGGCCATTTGCTGCTACTTTGATTTTCGGTTGCTCCAACTCCAACCACTAACACGGATTTTGTATGCACGCGCTTAAAAGCAGGAAGAAAATTGTTCTGCCCTAACCCGGCAAATTATACCGTGCGGCTAGGCACACGGTAGCTGCGCTCAAATGTTATAAAATTATGTATATAATGTGATATAAAATATAAATAATAATTATATACATAATAATTGTATAACTTATGTACATTTTATATCATATTATATATATAATTTATTATAGTTATGTGCTAGGTGCCCTGATCCGCCCCCTCCTAAATTGCCTTTTAGATTTTAGATTTTGTGATAAATCACGGTGATATTCAAAGGTCGGCAAAATGCCCTTTTGGTCCCTGACAAGTGACACCAGTATTCCTATTCGTTTCTATTGTTCAAATTTATCCCTTATCATTCTTGAGTATTTTAAAAATTACCATATTTAGTTCTTTCTCCAATTTTGACCGATTTAATTATCTATGTAACAAAATTTTTCTTACATGGCACTATCGTGGAGCTTAAATGAATGATAAATTTAGAAGAAAAAAGAGAAATGATATTATTACCCTCAATTGCTTAAAAAAATAATTTTAAATTAAAAAAATTCTATTCTTTCTTTTTCTTAAAAAAAAAAATTTAAAACAAAAACAAAAAAAAATTATTATACACATGACCACCACCACCACCACCAACACATGACCACCACCACTAACCCCACCACCAGCACATAACCACCACCACCAACCACCACCAGCACATGACCACCACCAACCCTACCAATACCACCAGCACTAACCCCACCACCAAACCACCAATACAACCACCAATATCAAATTCAGATTCAAAGAGAAAAATACAGATGGGTTCATCAATTTCTTCCCAAGGATGAGAAACTCGGATTAAAAAAAAAATCCTAATTTATCAAACAATCTGGAAGAAACAATGACAACTCAACCCTTTACACCCCCCCCCCCTTTCATCTCCACAATCACCACCACCACCACCAACTCAATCCAAATTTCTACTCTTTTCTTTTTCTCCACCCACTCTAACTAATTGATAAACTAAACTATACTTTGAAAAGTAATTCTCAAAATTGATAATATGGGATAACAGAATTGAAGGGGGGGTCAAAAACAAATCTCACCTGCTACTACTATCGGAATGAAGGGAAACGCCATAACAGAGTTGACATTGGTCAGATCTGTGATTCGAACACAGATCGAAGAGGGGGTGAGGACCAGAGAGAGAGAGAGAGAGAGAGAGCCTGTCGACTCTGCTGCTGCTATCAGAATGATAAGAGGGTGAGGGTGAGAAGAGGAAAGGAGGTGGGTACCTGTCGACTCTGCTGCTGCTGTTACCGGAATGAAGGGAGACGCCGTGATGAGTGGTCGCCCAGTCAAGTAGTAGCGAGCTCTTCACAGCTGCGAGGACCAGTTACGCGAGCTAGGGGAAAGAAGCTGATGGCTGCTTTCAGTGAGCTGGTGAGCAAGATTGCTGGCGAGCAAGGCGAGGAAGGTAGCGACCAAG
>JAOWAN010000043.1:4869732-4896912 GCA_028566635.1 Lobelia cardinalis
TTATCAATCAACGTTCCGACGTTTCCGTTGTTGAAAGAGTTCTTAATCGCTTCCATCGATTAAGGGTTCTCTCATCACGCCGCCTGCATTTTGCGGCGGGGGTGTATTCTGAGATGAAGGCTGAAGGGGGGATGGAGAAGGGAGTGAAGAGGGGAAGGAGAGTAGGGATGGGAGACGACGAGGGCATTTAGAGGGAGGGGGTGGACGGGGGCGGTTGGGGGGGAGGGGGAGAGGAAGCGGTGGAACCAGCAGGGGCGTGCGGGGAGGGGGGAAAGGGGAAGGAGGTGGTGGGGCGGTGAACGGGCTGAAGGTGAGGGAGAGAGGTTTTTTTGTTTTTGTTTTTATTTTTTAGTTAGGGTAAATAAATAAAATAGAATAAGAAGTAATATGTTAACATTACTATTTTACCCTTCAAATATTGTTAACTCAGCATTATTTAATTACAAATTATCAGTCAACTCGGTCAAAATTAGAGTAGGAACCAAATGTTGTAGTTTTTAAAATACTCAAGTACGATAAGGGGTAAGTTTGAACGATATGGACAAATAGGAATATTGGGTCATAGGTCATGGACCAAAAGGGGCATTTTGCCTTCAAAGGTCAGATAAGTAGGAGATGGGTCAAGTATCACCGTACACATTACGGGTGCGGTTGAATTTAAAATTTTTTAATACGCTTTATTTTTATTTATATTTTGTGTTTATTTTGTGTTAGTTTTAATTTTGTAGGAGTTTTATAATTTTATCTTTCAAATTTTAAAAAATTATACATAGTGATGGAGAAAGAAAAAAAAGTGAGTGGTAGTTGTGATTTGATATGATATTTGATAAATATAAATGTGGTATATGGGTATGTAAAAAGTAGGTGAGAGAGAAAATTAGGGTGTATTCACCTACCCAGTTTTTTAAATATTGTTTGAAAAATAAATTAAAAACATGAGTTTTTTAAATACAAGTTTTCTCTCTATATCTATTATTTTTACATACGCCTATATCACTTTTATGTCCTATCAAACATTACATCAAATCACAATTATCACCCTCTCTCTCTTTCTCTGTCAATCACTATTATGTAATTTTTTTCAAATTCAAAGAGAAAAATTGTAAAACTCTTAAAAAACCAAAATCAATACAAAACACACACAAAAAAAAAAAAACATATTAAAAAACTCCACGTCCAAACGCACCCTTAATATTTTTGAAACTTAACTCATGAACATATTTTTTGAATATTTTTCGAACTTTGTTCGAAAAACGACACGGATAAACGCATCCGGTACGTTTAACCATCCAATTTTTGAAATTTTGTTTAAAAAATATAGCAAAAACTTGTTCACCACTTAAGTTTTAAAAACACAAATTTTCTCTCTCTACCTATTATATTTACATACCCCTATATTACCTTTATATTCTATCAAACATCACATCAAATCACAACTATCATTCTCATTTTTTTTTCCATCACTATCATGTAATTTTTTAAATATAAAAGGCAAAACTGTAAAACTCTTACAAAACTAAAATCAACATAAAACAAACACAAAATACAAACAAAACAAAACATATTTAAAAACTTTACGCCCAAATGCACTCTACATTTCATTCGACAACAGTCAAACCTTGATCCGTAAAATTTTGATAATTATTTCAAATCTGTTGTCTACTTTGCTACTGAAAAGCCCGTGGAGCCAGCAGGAAGAAAATTACTACTACTAGGCTACTAGCATACAATTACACAATAGTTAATTTTTTTGAAATAAAAAAGTATTTTAAGATAGATAATATTTATATATTATATTTTTTTATAAATTACTCTTTTATCTCAATTTCAAGATAAATGAGCAGTTAGTAGTACCTTTTTAAATAAGAAAAGAATTTAAAAAAATATCATATATAAAGAGAGGGCAAAATTGGAAAATTAAAAGATATTTAATGCATTTATTGATTAGTGTAATTCAACATTAAACATCAAATTATTGTGAAATGCATTGAGTAATAATTTGGGACCCTCCCTCCTACTCTCATGTAAAATAAATAATCCTAGTAAGATTATCAAATAAATTATTAATATATTTTTCAATAACATTGAAATAACAAGCTCTCGTGAAAATTTAATCGAAGTTCAGTAAAAAGGATCAAAAAAATTCAAAATAAAAACATTAACGAGAGGAGTAATATTTTTTATTTTTCTTTTGACCATTTAAATATGGGCAAGATTTCTTGAAATATTTTTTTTAAAGAAAATGCCGAAAACTCCTATTAACAAACTTATCAAACTGAAAAATTCCAAAACCAATTTATCTTTCCAAGAAGTTTCAAATTCAAAATCTTAATACTCCAACCATCAATTTGTTACTTTCTCATTAAAACAATAATAAGAAATTATTATATAAATTAAAATAGGCTAAGAAATTACCCAATAACGTACCCAATCAGAAACCCTTAGGCCATTTCCAACTCAGCTCTATTCTATGCTCTATCTCTCACAACCATACACATTTTCTGCTCTATCCCTTGCAACATACACTGTTCAGCACTAAAGATAGTGCAGAGCAAATCATGCTCTATATCTTTTTTTTTTTTTTGTATTTCAGCCTTTTAACTTTGTAACTTTCCATTTCAATATTAAGTTTTCTTTATACTATTAATATTTAAATGTACATTAATTATATAATTATTTTAAAAGTAATAAATTTATTTTTTATACTTAATTATATAAAGACATTACATTATAATAAATTAATTATAATATAAAAATATTATATTAAAATAAAAACCATAAGTGCATTAATAGAGCACTTATGGGAGCGATATACTAATGAAGATGATTGTAATGATTAATATTATTATCTAATTTTTAATTATGCTGTATTATTTATTTAATGTAATGCTTCTAATTTATTATTTTTTAATATACTTTATATTAACTATATTATATTAATTTGTCATAAATATTAAATATGCATAAATTTTATTAATTTTTACTAAATAATAATAAAGATATATTATCAAGGGTTAGTATGTAAAAAATTCAAAGTTATGTAATTATTGTAAAATATGATAAAAATAATTATTCGTGTTTATTGCAAGGGATAGTGCAAAGGGTTGGAATAGATTAGTGTTCAGTGCCGGGGATAGTGGAGGAAATAGAGGAATTTATTTTTTGGGTTGGAGATGCCCTTATAAAAGTAGTAGTAACGCTCTAACCTTGGCAAAATTGAGGAGTTTGGATCTTCTGTCCTATTAAAGTGTCTCGTTTCCTGTTTTTTTTTTTTTTTTTTTTATTTTGATCTTATTCGTTTAAAAGATGATTTTAAAATTTTAAAATTTAAATTTCAATATATGTGTTACTTTTTAAAAATTATGGAACGAAAGATGAAACATAAGTGAAACGGGAAATCCCAACTCAAAATGGAGTGAATGCCTTTGAAAATTTCGGAGCTTTTTGTCGTTCCTCGGACGAGCTTTGCCATCTCAATGGCTACAATTACAAACACTATGTTTGCACTTATTCAACGTCTTAAAAGGGGGTTACATCTGATTATATTAGATAATTTAAAATTCAGATTATTTGGTAAATCTTTCTTTTCAAACATGAATACAACTTAATTCGTTTTGTCCAATTAGACTTAAAATCAAGGCTCAATGGTTATGACCTACCTCTAAAACTCTTTTTGGACTTTTCTATCATTCTGCTTTTGTTCTTATTTTTTTTAATTTTATGACTTTATTATTGTATTTTTGCTTTTGCTTTTAAATTCTTTTTTTACTATAATTTATTTTTATTCTAGATTTTTTTAATAATTTTATTTAAATTAGATAAGAATTTAAAATTTATCAACAAAATAAATGTAAGAGCATTATTGATTTAAAGATGATTGGTAATTTATTAAATAATCATACAAAAAATAATTTTTTAAAGGATTAAATAATTATTTGGTCCTTAAACTATCACTTAACTATGTGTTTGATCCTAGATTTTTTTTTTACTTTATGTTTGATCCTTTAACTTTAAATACGATTTAAGAATAGTCCTTTTTATAAAAAATTAATGTAAAACTTAATAAAATTCTCATTATACCCTCAATATTCCGTTAAACTAACACCATACTTAACTTTTAAGGGACTTTTGTGCTAACTTTAAAAACTTATGAATTTAATTAGTATTTCAAACTTTAAAGAATGAAAAATTAACGATATATTATAGCTTAAAAATTATTTTCTTACTTTATATTATATAATTGTATATATTGGATAAATAAATTTTATTTTAATAAATAATAAATTAAAACCTCAATATTTGTTAAGTATGATGTTATTTTAACGGAACCATGAGAGTATAATAGTGATTTTATTAAGTTTGAACTAAATTTTTTTAAAAATGACTATTCGTAAAGCGTATCTGAAGTTTAAGGACCAAACGTAAAGCAAAAAAAAAATATCTAGGACCAAACGTAAAATTAAGAAATAGTTCAAGGATTAAATAATTTTTAATCATTTTTTAAATTTAAAACATAGTAAATATATACCAAATAATAGTCTCAATAATAAATTAGATTAAAAATAAAAATAAAGATAAAATATGTAGCTATATAGAAATAATAAATTAAATTAATAATAAATTTAGTATGAATATTAAATATTATACAAATTTTATTTACATTATAATCATATTATTCAAAATGAAAATATGCTTATATCGCTATTTAGTATCTATAAACAACAAACAATTTTTATCAGAGGGTTAAAATAAACAAAATACAACATTTAGACAATTCATTCAGTTTAGTAACCAAATAGTTTTACTGATTCAGCTTTCAGCTTTCAGATGCTGCCTATTAATTGTTAAGACACATTCAGACTTGTTTTTAAACTTCAACATTAAGCCTTTAAAATAAACAAACAAGATCTAAAATTACCATCAATAAGCTGACTAAAATTAATAATTGTATAACCGAACCGAGGGTAATATAGCCCTTTGACAATAGCTCGCATAACGTTGTTTAGATGTTAGACGGTTTGGATACGATTGTGTCAAATTTTCAAATTTGGGACTCCTTGATTAGACTAATTAATTTTAGTTTGTTAGAAGGACTTTTTGGTATTCTTTTTCAAATTTTTAGCATGATTCTCCCACACTTTCTCGTCCAATTTCAAGACTTACATTTTTTACCTTCCACTTTTGAATTGCTCACTTAAAGAGTTATATTTTCTTTTTAAGCATCATAATTGACAAACATACCCTAACTTTACAAAGAATAAATATGGACTCATATTTAGGGGTATACGATAAATTATATTTTAAAACTTCTTTCTTAATCGTCATATCATGTCAAAGTATAACTCTTAAAATGGGATGAAGGGAGTAACTTTGAAAGCTCGAGTTTTCGCTTGAGTTCTTGATAGATACCCCCATGCAAGCACGACGTCTCTTCCACTTAAGACACTCTTTGACTCCTTGTGATCTTCTTCATATTATATCATATCGCTCAACTCAACCCAATACAATTCGACATTAACCTTAGTACCAAACACATTAAGGGTGTGTTCTTGTGCCTGATTTTCACCCATGATTTCTGATTTTTAATTTTTCTCTCTCATTGGTCCCACACTTTTTCTCTCTATCTCTCTCTTACTTTTTACTATAATCATTACAAAAACCCAAAAACCAAATCAATAAATCACCCACAAGAACACACCCTAAGTAACCTTTTTCATATTGCTCAAACTCGATTCAATACAACTCAATCTTAGTCTCAATCATATCGGATTCTCCTGTTATATCAGATCATTGGAAAAGAAAAACAAAAGTATCTCACTCAGCTCACTCTCACAGTTAGTGTGTCCTTATTTTGGTGCGCAACATGGAGAAATGCAAAAAAAAAAAAAAAATAAAGAAAAAAAACATGTTACAGCAACATTATTCATTGCAATTTGCAACAACTCTTACATACTGAGGCTATGACCTCGACCTTGTGCAAAATTATTTCAATTTTAAAGTGACCTACATTATCTGTGTTTGCTTACTCATTTTTTTTCCCTCTTTTCTGGAGTTGGAATCCAGCTGATGTTTCCACTAAGAAACACTTTTTCCTAAAGATTATCTTCCCCAACAAATCCCACTACTCCAATGGGCATGAGGCAATCAATCCTCCTTTTTTGTTTTAATCATGCTCTATGCATTTTGATGTTCTTCAATGCTACAAACTATAGTACAGTTATTGACAAGCATCTCCCATCTGCTCAAACTTCTTGAACCAGTTTTGGAGAGCAGGTCTGAACAGCTTCTGCAACTGTGAGAAAAATCTTGTCTTCTCCAATTAAATCAGGAAACCCGGATGCGTATAACTTGTTCATCACCAGTGGCCCGGGGTTTGCCAGAACAAGCTGAACAAACCAGAGGAGTCAGTAAGGTAATTTTCTCAAACACATGATTCTTTGATTGCAGTATTAGAAATAGTATGTTCACTACTAGCTTATTTGGGTTACCTGAACATCTCTCTTTTGGAGACTCCTAAGCAACTCTTCTAGGGCATGTATCCCACTAGTGTCTATATCTGTGACGGCTGCAAAGAGGAAGAGACATTGTTAAGGACATTGAGTGCAGGGCAGATACATAGGAATGACAACCTGGCTAGGTAAGCAATTACATACGTGACATCTCGACAATCAAAAATTGAATTCTTGGGTGGTATGCTGCTTTAAATTGCTCTTCCTCCTCGGTTAACCATCTCAGGATCCTGCAATGACATTAACTTTAAGACAAGAGTCTACAGCTACAATGACAATCAAAACTTTGAGTAGCATCTCCATTCACAAGTTCAGGGTAGAAACCATAATTAGATTCTTCAAAGTTAGTTTGGGTATATATAGAGCTTGAAGCCTTCAACCACCTAGACAGATATGCAAATTGTAGAATAAATGAATTTGTTATTTACCTTTCTTTGGTATAGTTGGAGTTGGAAAAGTAGATGGCAGAATCAACCCTAACAATTAGGACACCAGGAACCTTAGTTGCCTCGGGGTATTGTTGAGTGTTCCGGTAAACACTTGTCATAGGGATCCTTCCAAGAATGGCAGTTCTGGGTCTTGTAACTTGAAGGAGGATTTTAGCAAAGGAAATAGCGACCTATTTCAAAAACCGTAGTCAAAATTTGTTTGCATGTAAATAATGCAAAATTTAGTTCACTGATAAATTAAGGATTTTAGATCGAAGTTGGTGCAAACCCGTACCGCAATTAAGAGACCAATCTCAACGGAGGCGAAAATTACGCCAAAAAAGGCCCCCATGCAGGCAACAAAGTCAAACTTATCGATCTTCCATATCAATAGTGCTGCGTCATAATCAATTAGGCCAATGACAGCAGATATAATGATGGATGATAAAATTGCGTTCGGGGTGT
The DNA here is from genome assembly GCA_028566635.1 of Lobelia cardinalis. NCBI lineage: Eukaryota > Viridiplantae > Streptophyta > Magnoliopsida > Asterales > Campanulaceae > Lobelia > Lobelia cardinalis. The sequence continues at coordinate 4,877,135 of JAOWAN010000043.1, forward strand.
ACTCAAAAAGAGGCGTTAGAAATTTCAAAGTCAAGAGCACAACAATTGACATGACGATGTTCGATACTGCTGTTTGGCAGCCCGCCATGTAATTTACAGCTGAGCGTGAAAAGGAACCTGCAGCAACCAGAAACATTCTTAATACAACATAACACCTTGTCATTTTTGACACACATACCAAATATCTAAGATTCGTCGTGATACAAATTCAAAACTTTTCTTACAACTTCTTCTCACCTGTTGCCACATAGCAGGACGTCATTGATCCTACAACATTCATTGTTCCTAGTGCCACCATTTCCTTGTTTCCATCCACTTGATAGTCCTTCATTGAAGCAAAGGTTCTCCCAATGGCAACAGCTTCCTGAGAAACTCAAATCTTGGATCAGTTAACGTGCATAAGTGATTAAGTTAGAAGTAAGCTATTACAGACAAATCTTTATGAATTGGAAGATTTGAAACTAGCTCACCGTTAATGCTATCATGCCAGCTACAACTCCAATCCGAAATCCTTTCAGGAGATTCTCACCAGTGAAATATATTTCATGAAAAGATGAAGGATTGATTCGTTTCTCTATTTTTCCCACCTAGAAAACGATTCACCATTAATTAGTAGACATTATAAATGAAAGTGCTAACTGTAGGAGAGAGAATTAGAAGATTATTGTCTTACGACTGCAACATTCTGCTTGTCAGCACGGGTGATATACACGAAAAAAGTGGATAGGATGACAGAGATTAGTGGGCAAATTGCAGGTACCCAAAAGAGTTTCTTGTTCTTCTTTCCCTGTTCCCCGAATTATGTTAGACTGTGAAATGTTACAACCTGTCTTGTTTCAGGAATAATGAAGTCTTACAATGTACTTGGCAATTAGAAGGAAAGCCAAAAAGGATGCTCCAATGACAATTGTCTGCCAGTTCCACTGCACAGTTTGGGAGTAGAAGTCATTAAGATGTGTTTAGAAACAGACTGAACATTGGACTTACGATATGGTAACCAAGCAGTTATGAGAGAGAGAGAGAGAGAGAGAGAGAGAGAGAGAGAGAGAGAGAGAGAGAGAGAGAGAGAGAGAGAGAGAGAGAGAGAACTCACTCCATGGTGGGCCGAGTGAAAAACAGAATGCATTACAGAAACAACATCAGTTTTCTTGGTAAAATGCTTAGAGCTAATGCCAAGAAACCCCTTGAGCTGTTGCAATGAAATTGTTATGGCAGCTCCGCCCATGAAACCAACAACAGCGGCATGGGATAGGAAGTCAATTAAGAATCCCAATCTGTCAGAGAAAGCAGAATAAACAAAGACTTAGTTTATAAGAAAGTGTTCTTAGCTGCTTAAGCCTTCTAGAGAAGAAGAGATCAAGCAATTCATCAAGGTGTAAGTTCATTCCAAATTGATGTAAATCGATTACAGTTGAAGAACCACTTCTTCAATTACCTGAGAATTCCAAGGGAAGCTTGGGTGATCCCAGCAAAAAAAGTAGCTGTAAATGTAAGCCTGAGATACTCAGCTGCCTCTGTATCTGGATCAAACTCATTCCTTAGCAGTGTCCCCAATAATAGAGATACCACAGCTACTGGTCCTATGGCTATATCTCGTGAACTACCCATGAATGCATAAATCAATGGTGGAACAAAGCTAGAGTCTGCAAGTAGTCACAGCATGAGATGGAGATAACAGGTCAGCATGATGGGATCCCCAGCAATATACAAACTTAAGCCAGTAAACAAAATTAGTTACTAGCATGAAAAAACTTACAAAGTCCATACTGAGGAGCTAAATTTGCAAGTTTTGAATATCCTATGTCCTGTTTTTCAGTTAGGTTAGAAAAAAAGAAATATAAAAAACACCGATACTTGCCACAAGTCAGGAAAAAAATTTCTACCTGAGGAATGCACAGACTTGCAATGGTGAGTCCAGAAATAAGATCCCCTCTAAATTTTGTAAGGTTGTAATCTCTTCCCCATTCAAAAATGGGGAATATTGCCTGCAAGCCAAGGACTAGCTTTCGAGAATTTGATTGATCCTTAAAGGAACGTAGAGGATCATCGGAGAAGAAAGTTTCCTTCACCGTGGATTTGAACTCTGTTAAAAGCTTTTGCTTTGGGGGTATCCCAACCTTATGAATGTATGGCTCACTTTGCTTGCGACTGTCTGAGGATGACAAGCTTTTACTGTCAGTATCCTTTGTTTCGTGCTCATTGTCAATTTTATGAGCCATTGAAGACAATGAGTATTGATCTTCACCTGTATTTTACCAATGTGAAAGCAAGAAAGTAAACGAAAATATGAGTTTAATTCTGATGAAACAAATGCTTTACAATAAAAACTATGAAATTTAGTCAACAGCTGCATGCACTAAAATCTTAAGCTGTTGAACGCTACCCTGGAAAGTGAACAACAGCAAGCTACGAGGAGAAGATGATAATCAAGGCTTCTATATGTTCATGAACATGAAGAGGAAATTGGAAGCTCTGGCTTAAATAAGCTTTGAAGTAAATTACAGGTCAAACTTCCAATTTCATGGAGAGGAACTATGACAAGAACCTAGATCACTTCCTGGTAATTATCATCCGAAGAAGTGATGGCTAATATCAATTATGATTTTGACTAACCCACTCATGTTGAATTCTATATGCAGCATTTATATACAAAATTGATCAAATGAATTTAGTAGAAAGTTAGGCCTCAGAGGACAAGTGGCAGAACAAGAGAGGTAGAGTTCTTTAGGGAACTTTTCTCTTTCTTTGTGCTATGTTCCTTCTCATAATAATCATAAAGTGTCAGAGAATATCTGATTACAATTAGTGAAAATGCAATTAATTTGGATTAAATACAGGGGGAAAGCAAATTCTGCCAATGCAAGTAGCCATTTGACAGATTTTCTTTCTTTCTTTCAAGTTGTCCTCTTTCTGCGGATACGGTCTTGCAACAATATTAGTTTTATGGTCTTGTTACTCTAAAGAGAACAAGATTAATAAATTTCCACGTCCTCCATGTGGGTGCAGCCTAAGCAGCACCAAAAAGGATGTCTTGTTTTCTACAATGAAACATCCCGAAACAAAACTACAGAAACAGCAAATTTAATGATGATTAAATAATCTGCATTATTCAAAGTTATAATGTACAAAAGAACCAAAACAAAGCCGGCCGAGTAAATTTAGCATCCAATAAGGTTGAAGGCAATAACAGCAGCACCAATTTCTTGCAAAAAATGCATTGTCATGCTGCCATATACTATAGATGCCACTCTAGATTGGTGTACCAGTTTCAAGAAGCTACAATCTTGCTACATTTTAAAACTAGAGTAAGGTCACAACTGAATATTTCAAACCTTAACAAAACCCGTAAATTTGGACACTGCATGAAGTGTTTGTACAGCAGAAACGAGCAACCAGACAATATAAGTAGGGATGACAATTTGTGTACCCACGAGTTTATTGAGTTTTCGTCATCAAGTTTTAACAGTAAAGAGGTTTGAACTTATGTAAGAAGTAAATTACATAAACCTAATATACCCAATGAGTACGTACACAAACTGCCACCGTTACATATAACTAGCTATCTGTTACAAGCACTAGATGAAACATAGTGCAATGTACCATAACTCATTGAAAAATGGCATACACCCTTTTTGGGAGAATAAAGGTCAAAATCAAATCTTACCTAGTTAGTAGTAGTTACCTCCTTCATATGCCTTTTAGGAACACCATTCATAGTGGAATTTTGGTAGTGACCCCTACAAGAAAAAAGGTCCCAATTTCTCTACATCACACACTTCATCATCACCATCCAAAACCTAGTAAATTGATCAAACACAAAAGTAGGACAAAAAGAAAATGTTCTAAACAATTCAGACTGGCAAAACTCCAAAAATGGTTACCACCGTGGCTTTTCCTAGGCACATTTGATGGCCCTTATATTTTACGTACAGAATACTAGAATTTAATACTCCCTCTGTTTCGATTCGTTTTAATTATCCCGAAAGTGACATAAAGCTCTCACAACCTATCACTAGAGGACAATTAAAACGAAATTAACGGAATAATTCCTAAATTAACTAAACATATTTTTTTGATGATGATAATAAAGAACAAACCTTGCTCTGCCCAAATCCCGTCCAGGTTCAATGAATCTGATGCTTTTTTTTCCAAACTAAATCCCAGGAAAGAAAAAAATCCCAGGTGTGATCTGAAGAATCCCAGAAAAGTACTAAACTTTTTTTTTTCCCATCAAGATTTTTTTCTGATGAAGTCTGTAGTGTGGGGTGGTTTGGGAGCCGAGAAAATTAATGTACACGAAAAAGGTTTCTTGAAAATCGAAATTTACAGAAAATTACCCACTACTGTTTTACAATCCGAGAGCAGGCAAATTTAGGTAATCCTGATGTCGTGAACGGAGAGGTTTTTGTTTTGTTTTTCTGCAACTTTTGATTTTAGTTACATGGTGGGGTGGGGTGGGGAGAGGCGACCGAAAATGTCGTCAACGTCCGCGTGTGCATGGATAGTCAAAAAGGTTCGGAGAGGAATGGCCTCTACTTTACGATTACATGTCAACGATCTGGGCCTCAGTTTCGGTTGTGGGACCCTGAAGCTTGACGTGGTTGCATACGTAGTACATAAGTGTATCGGGACGTTATTGCCGGGGAGGTTCAATACGCCATAATGCGTGATTTCAACCTCTAGAAACAATGATTTCATCCCATTTTAAAATAATACTACTAGCCAATGATATTGTGGATTTCATGAGTGAAAGATAGATATAAAACCATTATTATTAATATCAAAGTTATGTTGTCTAAAAATTAACATAAAAAATTTTAAATTAATATTTATAAAAGATGAATTACATTTAATATTTTAGTTATTGTAAAAATTAGTAAGTTATCTATCAAATATATTTTTGTGCTAAGTTTTATGAAGGCAACCAATTTCACAAATATTAAATACTTTATATATAAATAATGTATAAATATTGAAGCGTCAAGAGAGAAGTAACTTAAATCGAAAAAATAGAATGTTTAATATAAAATTAAATGTTTAAGGTAAATATAAAATTAAAATTTTAAAGTTTTAATAAGGACTCTTCAGTAATTTTAGTTTTCTCTTTTAATGTAATAAAATTTTAAAAAAAAAAAATTGTGAGGGGACATAAACGGAATGGTTTGAAATGAAATTTTGAAGTTTAATAATTCTATAATTATTACAATTAAAATTTTACACTTATTCAACAATAATCTAGGTACTTTTCCTATACTCCATTCCCTTACTCTCCAACCTTCATCCTCATCACTTCACAATAATCTACTCTTCCTATACTCCCTACTCCCTTCCTTTACTCTCCACTCTCCACTCTCATCTTCACTCACTTCACACTACTCCCTCCTCTCACTCACACATCACATTCTTTTCTCACTTTTTCTATCTATATTATAAGAGAGCTCACGCTTAAGTGAAATTTCCTATAGTAACTTCCTCTCCCTACTCCCTTCGCTTACTTTCCAACCTCCATGCTCATCACTTCACTCACTTCACACTACTCCCTCCCCTCACTGACACATTACTCTCCTTTCTCTCTTTTTCTATTTTTCTATTTATAAATTATTTAAATTCTTTTATGTATTTAATTAAATTAAAAAAATATTGTAAATAATTTTTTTATTTATATACGATATATTTTTAGTTATTTTTATTCCGTGCCCTATAGCACGGACACACACTAGAGGCAAATATGAAGCATCATCGACATGGGCTATATTTTCATGGTATGAATAAGAATTAGGTGATTGAAGAGTCATTTAAATTTTAGAATTATCTAGAATGTCATCTCAATTAGTCTAAAGTTTTAGTCTAGTTTTGTATTCTTGTGTATATGAGAGGTGTATTCATCTCGTATTAATTAGTAACCTCATATCAATTATCTAGAGATCGCCTAGACTTCTATTATCATCAATAAAGAGGCATTATTTAATAAGAGTGAATTTATCAATATATATTACTCCTTAATAAGTGTGCACAAAACTAAAATGTCCTCTATTACGGGACGGAGGGAGTAGTCTAGGAGCGCTTAGGCAGTTGAAATAAATTCCAACATGGTTGAGATTAAATTTTGCACTCTTTTGAGTTTGAATATCTTCTGTTTTTTTTTTTTACCTTTTTTTTTAATTTCATTATTTTGCCATAAAAATCATTTAAATCTATTCCCCCTTGGCCTTTCTAGTTATCATTTTAACTGTATAAAAAAAATTAAAATAACTGTCACTTTCGATTTCCTTGACACTTTCTATAACTATTCTCCTTATTCGATTCTCCCAACTGACTATGATTAGTAATGCATTTGTATCTTTTATCATTCTAAATGTAACTATCATCTTGGGTCAATGATCTATTACAGACGATTCAAAAGTCCATGAATAATTTTGATGCTAGGTGGGTAGTAGGAGGCTTCTAATAAACCATACGAAATTCTTCCTCTCACCGATGTGGGAATATGAAGTGTTACAATAAGTCTATAAATATATACGATTTTGAATAAGTATAAGTTTGTAATATATATTATCTATTAATATGGTGTATAGCCGTATAGGACTAAAACAACAACTAAAAATGTAATCTATTAATTAGACTCTAGTTCTTCACTCCTTTAATGGAATTGTCACACTTTTGATGATACTTGATGAACTTTTGAATCCCCAGCCAGCCTTGAAATAAAATGAAATTGGTCAATTTGATGGTGTGAATGTTTCTTTCTCTGTTTCTCACATTTTAATTACCTTTTTTTATTTTCATTTTGTTTTTGCTGTAAAATTAATTTAATACATGGTAAGAATTTTAAAAGTTAGGATAATCACTTCATCTCTAAATTATTGTTCCCATACACCTTTAATAAAATTATTAAAGTATATCACTTTTTTACATTTAATCATCAAATTATTTTTTTTAATAAAAAAATCATGATACTACCATTTTTCTTATAAATTATCATTGTTACATTTTGATGTTAATAGACCGTTGTTAAGTCACATATTTTGAGGGATAAAATTGAAAATACGGTCTGCGGTTGATTTTAAATTTTTAACTATTGGTTGGGTTATTCAACCGGTAAAACAAAGTTATCCATGGCACGAAGAAGAAGAAAACCTCCGCTGCGCGAAGATGACGAAAACAGAAAATCAAAAAATGGTGGTCTTCTGCAATTGTGGAAAAAATGCATTGACAATTACATCATGGACAAACGGTAATTCTAAAAGATAATTTTGAACATGTCCGGTAAGTATTTTCATAAACCATATATAATTTCGTCTCTGTAATTTTTTGTTTGATTCAAACCCTAATGGTTTTTATTAATGGGTTTCGATCTACCATTATTCTAGAATCGAAATTGTGGCTTTTTCCTCTGGCTTGACTTACCTATGTGTGTTCGATCGGTTGCCTTAGCCCCAAGTTTAATTCGAAGGCTATCGGAGAACATCGATAGAGAAAGAAGAGCAAAATTCCGTGAAAGGTTGCTCATTGTCTTCACATTGATATCTTGGTTCATCACTGCATTGTTTTTGTTGAAGAAGGGAAGCAATGGAACTAACATAAACCAGTTGGGACCTTGATATGTTGCAATAGCTCTTTTCTTACTTTAGATATGTTTAGAGTTCTTTGTAATTAAAGGATGGTTATAGTTTGTAATAGGATGCAATTCCAGCTTTAATTTTTTTGCTAAGTTTATGAACAAGTCAAAAAGGCTTGATTTTGCACTTTTGAAGAATGAATGGAATTGTCACCGTTGAATTACTTAAAAATGACTTTGGGTGCATTTGGATAGTTGATTTTTAGCATAGTTTTATTTTGTTTTGATTTTGATTTTGGTGAAAACGTAAATTATTTATTTGCCCTTTAAAATTTAAATAATTACATGATAGTGATGGAAAGAAAGAAAGAGAGAGAGAGAGAGTGATCATTATAATTTGATGTGACGTTTGATATGATAAAAATAAGGGTATAGGGGTATGTAAAAAGAATAGGTATGAGAGAGAAAACGGTGTTTTTAAAATTAACATAGTAAACATCCTTTTTTACTGTTTTTCAAATTTAGTGAAAAAAATATACTTAGTGAACACACTCTCATTTTGTACATTTGATTTTCCTTTGGTGCTGATTTGAGAAGTAAAAGTTAGTTAACAATTTTATCAAGTAATGTGCAACTTAACTACTACCAAACTGTGGGTAAGCTGATGAACATGATGAACCAAGTCACAAAAAAATTGATGAACCAAGTCAGTTAAGCATTTTATCAAACAGGTAATGGGCAACTTAACTACTACCGAACTGTGGGTAAGTTGATGAACATGATGAACCAAGTTACAAAAAAAATTGATGAACCTATATACTGATTTTCATTGTAGACATGATGTTGGTATTTTAGTTTAGTTTAGAGATTAACAAATGTTTTTTCGCTACAATATATAAATAAGAGTGCACGCTTATTTGTTTGTTACAACGTGTGTTGAGGAACTTAGACTATGGCGGGGGTCCGGAGGCTGCCGCCTCCGGGAGAAGCGGGGTGGTTGGGGTCGAGCTATCTATGGACTAATGATTCTTTAAAATCGCATCAAATTTTTATTTCCAGATCAGTTATCTATGGACTCGAAACTGTCCCAGCGCCACTCCTAGTGCTGCAGCGCTCAAGATCTGTAATTCCACCGTCTGCGCACAGATAGTGAGCGCTGCTTTGGCAGTTGGTTGGAAAATTGCTGTTTGGCAGTTTCTTCCAAAAAACTGCCATTTGGCAGTTGCATAAGAAGGGGGGTTTCTTTCTGTTGGAGGGCTGATCGGTTCTGAATCTTCCAAAAAATAACAAAACGAAATCATATCTAAACTCTTGAATTTTTTTTGATTTTATCCGATTGAACGGCAAATAGTTCATTCTGAAAGTGATTTGATTCACGACTTAAAAGTTATCAGGCATTCTTCTAAAAATTCCCAACACAGGATTGATTTCTTACTAGACCTGGTTGTTGCTTTCATTTGCTTCTTTGATTGTTAATCAAAGCTTTGCGGTGTTCTGTTTATTCCTCACATATTTAGAACATAAACTAAAATGTTGTTTCCTATATGTTGGAAAAAGTTTGTTTGTATATATTTGAGTTGTCTACACACTTTTTATAACTTGCAAGTAGAATTCGCTATTTTTATATTCTGCTTCAGTAGATTTCTCCTACTTACTTTTACATACTCGTATTTGCAGAATACGTAATCACTGGGTACCACCACTTGTTTGGTGCGCACAGTTAAATTGGATGTATCCGTCCGAGAGGGAGGGAGGGAGGGAGAGCTGATTCTTTGAATGCCAACTATTGGGATCGGTATGCCCAGTGGCATATCTTGCTGTATGACAAAAAGGGATTATTTCCTCAAATCAGGTTTTTAGTGATTGCCGTTTGCAGTCAATTAATGTTCTACATCATGGGAGGAATTATTCTTTGAATCCAGAGTACTCCATGCTGACATTTGTTTTAGTAATTGTAGTACAACTACAATTGGAAGGTTCAATCTAGTTTTTCTCATAAATATTGGTGGTACACTAGGTGTTTAGCTGGAATTATAATGTTATATGCAGCTTCAAATATAATCACTTGTTCATTCATTGAATTTATCTACCTTATTTCGATTCAACCTCTTAAACAAACTGACTTGTCTGTTGCACAGGTCACTTGCTTCCAAAGATTATCAAAACACAAGTGGAGGACATGTTTACATGTTTGAAACTCCGGCTACAGATGTTGTATTTGTGGTTCCTATTGTAATTGATTGAGGGATATTCTTAAAATTCTTTTGTTTTTCCAGGTCAGTCTTATTAACTTTGAAAGGAAGCAGGATTTTGAATTTACCATATACTTCTTTCTAAAGGTTGTTGCACTTTATAATTTTATAGCAAAGCCTCACGATGCTGCAAATTGATCCTTGCAAGTTGCAATCTATTTTCTTTGAATCCAACTAGATATCAGTGAAATCAGGAGGAAGCAGCTAGAAGAAAACTGCCAAGCAGCAGCTTGAAGGAAAAGTACCTTGACTAGTAGAACTGGTGTTCCTTTAGTCCCTTAAAAACTTTTGCATTCTCATCTCTGTGGCTTAAGGGGAGCCATCATGTTACCTAGGCCATTTAAGTATCTTTGATCTCTTAATTTTCTTTCTGTTCTTTCATGAGAGATACTCTGGATTACATTTCTTATATCAACACACACACACACACGCACACACACACACACTCTATGTGACATGATTGACCAGTAACTTTTGAACCAGCAGAAAAAAATCCAAATGCTATTCAGTGCGCATTTATGCTGTGTTCTTGTGAGGTCCCTATATGAACGAGTAGTAATTAGTCATTATCGCTAGGATAAAGCTTTCATCTTTGAACAGTCAACAAAGACTATGAAGCCTCTTCACCCATGAATATGTCCCCTTCACATATAGTTTGCTCGTAGAATTGTTTCACAAGAAATTGTTTAGGCCATTATATGGGATACGATAGTTAGAAAATAAATGGAAAGAATATAGTACAAGTCAAGTTCCTGTCGCACTCGAGAATCAAAGTAGTGGGTTGGCTGGGGGGGCGGGGGGGGGGGGGTTGGCTTTTTTATGGTGCCCTTTGTGAAGTGAGAACCAGAGTGCAGAAGACCTATTAATTCTTATCTGTTTGGGACCATTGCCCTAGACCAACCTTTTTAAAACTGTTCAAGAATCTTCTGTCAGATCTTTCGGTGGGCAGTCCACATCAAACCACTTGGCACGGCAGGGCTCCGACGATGGTGACTCGTTGACTCCAAATCCTTAAGGGCACCTCAGCCAATGTCTCTCCAGAAAAGGAGCCTGATTCTCCCAAAGCAAGAAGAACATATGTTATCTTTCGGAATTGCGTGTTGATCATAAAGAAGTTGCACTTTTCTGACTATTATCTCGTGGCACTTATAAAATCATTGTGAGCTTTTCAAGTGGTCATATTAGCTGGTTGGCTGTGATGATGGATTCGATTGCTGTCACTCACTCTGAACAAATACATATAAGTATTTAGCACGGATGAACCTGCAAAAATCACTAGCATCTCCCGACACTCATTTTGGGACATAGGGCAGTAATATAGGCTCAAGGAGTTAAATATCCAAAGCATTCCTGGTCTGTACACATGAAAAATTATTATGTTACAGTTACTAGTGGGACTTGCCACTCCTTGATCTGCTGGCTACTGCCCAAAGCTGAATCAACTTGTTACCATGACCATCCGTAACATTATGTTTTGGCATTGAATGATGATCAGCCTACTGTATCAGTCCTGATTTCTATCAGTTTACTTATCCTATATTATTTTATGTTTTGGCATTGAATGATGATCAGCCTACTGAATCTACCTTCCCAAGAAATTTGTTGTTTGGCAAATACAATGATCTCTCTTAAACTTGGCATGCCTTTTTTTTTGTTTGTTCCCTCTAAAATAACCATAACTTTCAATAATCAAAATGAATCTGTTACGAAAAGAAAAAGTTAAGATCTTGCCACCTAATTTGCCTAACTTGAACTGATAATGTTTCGCTTATATATATTGGGACCGTTTTTGCACAAATGAAAGTTGACTGCATGAGTAGAGATTCAAGTGGTGCTTCTGCAGAAGCACTAACATTGTAGGTATGATGTAGAGTTTTCCGAAAGACACAATAACCATCACTTTAGGGGGTAGATACTTGAAACTCAACAGCCAGAATTTGACATCACTAAAGGAGCTCATTACTGCCTAACTTCAAACCTGTAGTGGGCCCGCGACCCTTGCACTTAAAATTAGGACCAACTACAAGGCACTACAAAACCAATGCTTAACATCCCACTTATGGTTTTAGCCTATAATTAGTCATCTAACATTGGAGAGGCTACTACAAAAGACTTGAGTTCCAGAGTTCACTCAAACACTTCAAGCAGCCATGGGTTCATTGCCTGCTGACCAGACCTTCATCATGGAAGGGCATGAGCAGCTCAACAATGAGGATATACAGCAATCACAGAGGAATCAATACTGGGTACTTAACTCTCCTGACCCACCTGGTCTATTGCAAGAGTTTGTTGGTTCAATAAGAAAGACAGTTCTTCCTCAAGGACAGAGTTTCTCTGCTTCATCAGTGCCCAGAAAGCAGCCTCGATTTGGACATGCCGTTACGTTCTTGCATGACGTATTTCCAATTCTTAGATGGGGAATGAACTACACGACTGCAAAGTTCAAGAATGACTTAATGGCTGGTTTAACTCTTGCAAGTCTCAGCATTCCTCAGGTATGCATACTTAAACTAGCATATCAATGAACTGATAACATCTATAATTGTCCTTAAATCTTATACGCCATTCTTATGGCAGAGTATTGGATATGCTAGTTTAGCAAGGCTTGACCCTCAGTATGGCCTATGTAAGATTTTTTGACTCCCACTGGCATTTCTATGTGAGTTCGCTCTACTTCTTCTCCATTTTTTTTGTGTATAACTTTTTCCTGTCTTTGTTTTAGACACGAGTGTTGTTCCACCTCTAATATATGCTGTAATGGGGAGCTCACGGGAGATTGCTATTGGTCCAGTAGCTGTGGTGTCATTGCTGCTATCTTCCACGATTCAGAAAATAGTTGATCCTGTGGCTGATCCCGTGGCCTATAGACAGTTTGTTTTCACCGTAACCTTCTTTGCTGGAACATTCCAAGCTTTATTTGGAGTCTTCAGGTAATCCTTGTGTTTATTTTTCTCTCTTTGGTGTGTTAGGTACTTAAAGGTTGTATCAGTTCAAGTGTGTGAGCGCTTAGTTCAGATGGTATTTATAATTATGTGAGTGGTACTTTCAGGTTGGGATTTCTTGTGGATTTTCTGTCCCATGCTGCGGTTGTCGGATTCATGGGAGGTGCTGCCATTGTCATTGGTCTCCAACAACTTAAGGGGTTGCTTGGCATTAGCCATTTCACCACGAAAACTGACATGATCTCTGTAATGGAGTCTGTTTCAAGTGCCCTTCACCATTCAGTAAGTTCTGCTAGCCAATTGTTGTTCTCAGAGTTTATGCATGAGTTTCTGTGATTTATTATTTATATATTCTGTAATTTTTGTTTTTCTTAGTTTCTGTCACATATTTTATTCTTAACAGCTATAAATTTTGCACATATGACAGTGGTATCCCCTGAATTTCCTCCTTGGTTGTTCATTCCTTATCTTCATCCTGCTCACCAGGTTTATTGTAAGCAGTACTATAACTACTGCAATAATTTTTTAATCTTTTCATATATTAGTCTAGTTGTAAATTTGTTTATAATGTATTCACAACATGCACCGATGAATATGCAGGGGAGAAGAAACAAAAAGCTCTTCTGGTTCCCAGCTATCGCTCCTCTTATATCGGTGGTGGCAGCCACCCTGATAGTCTACCTGACAAAAGGGGATGAACATGGAATCAAAATTATAAAGCATCTCAAAGGAGGATTAAATCCAAGTTCAGTTCATCAATTGCAACTACATGGTCCACATGTCGGGCAAGCAGCCAAAGTTGGATTAGTTTGTGCCATTGTTGCTCTCACCGTCTGGCTCTACTCTATGACCATTCTACATTCAGTCATTTCATATGATATTACATGATGTTTGTATTTATTTCATAAACAAATTTAGCCACTTGTTTCAGGAAGCCATCGCTGTTGGCAGGTCTTTTGCTTCTATCAGAGGCTATCACCTAGATGGGAACAAAGAAATGGTAGCCATGGGGTTTATGAACATTGTAGGATCTTTAACTTCTTGCTATACAGCAACTGGTGAGCTTTTTCCAATGCCAATTTTGTGTGTATATATATATATAGGAAAATGATTGGCTACAAACCATAAATATCGTACAAACGTGCGAACCAGTTGTATCTTAGTACATTTTTGTTGTATCTTCGTTAATTTTTTTGTATTTTAATTTTTTTTGTTGTATCTAAGTAAGACCCCGTTGTATCTTATTACGTTTTTGTTGTATCTTCGCATCTTAGTTAGTTTGTTGTATATTTATGAACCTGTTGTATCTTAATATATTTTTGTTGTATCTTAGTTGATTTTCTTAAAAAAATTCTTGTGTTGGATCTTTATTTTACTAAATACAAACATATAACTAACATACAACAAAAATGTGCTAAGATACAACTGGTTCGTACGGTTTGTACGAAAAAGTGGTTTGTAGCGGAATAAGCCCCTATATAGGGTCTTATTTTATTGAGTAGGAACCATGAGAACCACTAGGATATACAGATTACTAGGATACAAAGATTAGATTTTTATGTATCCTAGTTGATATTTATGTATCATAAACTATGTTACATAAATGTCAACTCGGATACATATTTTCTTGTTATTTTACTTTTTCTGTAGTATAAGATATTCACTTTGCTGTAATTACGCAGGTTCATTCTCGCGAACTGCTGTAAATTTTAGTGCAGGCTGTCAAACTGCAGTCTCGAATATAGTTATGGCTGTTACAGTTCTTATCTCACTTCAACTGTTGACTAGGCTTTTGTATTACACTCCCACCGCCATCCTTGCCTCCATTATCTTATCTGCCCTTCCTGGACTAATTGACATTCATGAAGCTTATAATATATGGAAAGTTGACAAGTTAGATTTCCTCGCTTGCATTGGTGCTTTCTTCGGGGTGTTGTTTGCATCAGTGGAGATTGGTCTTCTAGCTGCGGTAAATCTTCATTTCAATCTTGATCATACTCACAATTCTCCAATGCAGATACAACTGAAAAATAAAGAGCATTAATTTACTCGAAAAGTAGCATGCTTAGTTAAATTAATGAAATATTTTGAATTATTTCCGGACATGCAAAAGCTTGAATAACAAAAGAGGGGGAATTATTTATTTATGGTGGGTGCCCCACAAGTCACATGTACCATAACAGATGATGTTAATCTGGCCACAGCTTGACCATGTGTGTTGGGCTTTCCAAAATAGCTGACTTAGGTCAACCCTTGTTGGTGTGCCATACTGCCATGTTTGTTTATAGGTTGTAACAACCACTGCCTCCTTGCTATGTGGCTGAGGTATGTTCTTAGTGAGCTTGGCTTGGACTTACCCTTAGTTTGAAAGCAAATTTACATCATTCATTTCTGGAAAAATCATTAAGACTCTGGCCCACTGAATACTGATTCATTTGGCATCTTTAACAGTATTTCATACATGCATGCCGAATAATCGCGTCAAGGGATACTTGGAACTGACTGTCACCAATGAGTCACCTTCCTATACTTATTTTTGATTGATATAACAGGTCACAATTTCATTTGCAAAGATCATACTTAATTCTATTCGGCCTGGCGTGGAAGAACTAGGGAGGATTTCTGGAACAGATATCTTTTGTGATGTCAGTCAATACCCGGTGGCAGTTAAAGTTCCAGCCATCTTGATAATTCACTTGAACTCTGGCTCAATTTGTTTTGCCAATGCAAACTTCATTAGAGAAAGGTACATATTCATGTAACATTGTGCCCGTGTGCATGAGAGTGCCGGAGTACTCAAGAATCTTCAAATGGGATTTCCTCATATATATTTTTTTAATTATATCCTCCTTTCAGAATATTTAGACGTGTAACTGAGGAGGATGAGACAGAAGACAAGTCGAAGGAAAAGACTCATTCAGTAATCCTAGACATGTCCAGTGAGTTTTGACTATTCGATCAGAGTACACTTTCTACTGGCACAAAGTTTATTGGATTTAGTTTATGACATGCATCTCTTCTTTAACAGGTGTGTCGAGTATTGACAGTTCTGGGATACTTGCATTAGAAGAAATTCATAACAAATTGGTTTTGAGAGGCACTAAAGTAAGACTGCCTCATTCTAACACAACATTTCTTCAAAATTAAAGCTTGTGAATGAGATCTGTTAATTCTAGTAGTTGATAGTTCTAGTCATTACTGCCTTTGTCATAATTCTATCAGCAGAATTTTCCAAAAAGTTACTAGTTTTGGATAGAGGACCTCTATACATTTGCTTCTATGGTCTAATGGATATTCCTTTGTGTGGTTGTAGTTAGCTCTGGCCAACCCAAGGTGGCAGGTGATTCACAAGCTAAAACTAGTTCAATTTGTAGATAAAATTGGACAAGGGTGGGTTTTTCTTACAGTGAGTGAAGCTGTTGATGCATGCCTTGCTTCAAACTTGGCTGCTGGTTTTAGCAGTTGTTGATGGCTTTTTCTGCAGTTCCGCAGTATCCAGGCCATTCTTTTCACCCTATCAAGCTACAACAGCGGGTAAGAACTGTAGCAATTACTTGTTCATCAGCATTAGCAATCTTTTTGGGGAATGCTACAAACTCGTAGTCACAATTATGATAATGGGATTTTCGGGATGTGATTTCTTGTGGATTACTCTCACACTAGTACGAACTCATCGAGAGGTGTGACTCTTGCCTCTGTTAATAGTCTATAATTAGAAAAGGTAGTACTAACAAGTTGAAGTAATATTCCAGAGACTCATGGATTTCATATGTATATATAGAGCAACAGTGTAAGATCAAAGAGACATCTTTCTTGCTTAAGATGATAAATTCATGTGTGTTTTTATGTATTGTTGTTCTTTGTTGGCATGCCCTAGTGACTAGCAAAATGATAATCCTTGGTACATGTTCATAAAGATCAATCTTTCACTTCATCGCACTTTAGCAAGCACTAACTTCGTCGTACACACAAACACACCCCACACACACAAATAAAAAAGAACTTCACACCAATCAAATGGAGAGACTTCCATTCTCCCCTGAAAGAAAATGAGATACTCCCTACAATTTTTCACAAACTCATCCATTGGTATTTCGGATGCAAGAAAATGGCTAAAGTTTGTAAGGAAATTTGTCTTTCAGGCACGCTAATGATTTGGTCTAATAATAGAACTTGGTAAAATCTCAACAAGACATGAGATAGAGAAGAATATGGTATTAAGTCAAGTTGCTATCAGCAAATGAGGATCAAACATAGTGGGCTGGCCTTTTAGAAGGAAGTTAAGCATTTGGTGCCTTTTTGTGAAAAAGGGGCACCATGTAAAAGTGACAACCAATTCTAGTGGTTGAGTTATGAGATTTGCGGGAGTCCCTTGGCCAAGACCAACATTCTCCTTGCATATGCATAATCAGAATTTTTTTATGTGCTCTATGCAATAAAAAATGTGGCTGATATGCGTCGACTTGATATGACCTATCTATCTAAGTTTCTAACACTTCAGTTTACGGTACTGTTAATATAAGTCTGTCAATTCAATTTGGTGTGAGGCTCGATCATCATGTTGTTGTTGTTGTTGGTTTTTTTTTTTTTTTTTTTTTTTTTTGTGTGACAGAGGAGTCGGCAAGCAAGTCATGCTACTTGAGATTTAGCATGCTTGTGCGGCATTTCAGCCTAAATGAACCAAACTAAGAAACAACTTTGGGCTCATCAAGTATTTTATGCTCGACTTGTGCATGCATATGATCAAGTTAACTAGTTGAGTAAAAATCCGGGTGGATTGGGAATTGAAGGGCATTCATAGGAGTGAATCGAGTTCAAACATATCCAAGGATATATAATTAAGGGTTTTTATCATTTTAGACCCTAAAGTTTTTATGAGCTTGCAATTTAGGCCCTCAGGTCTCAGTATTTGCTGTTTAAGTCCTAATGTTTCATTTTTGTTGCAAAATGAATGATTTTTGGATGAATTCCGTCAAAAAGTAATGGAGTGGCTAAAATGAATTTTTTCTTAACATGAGGCCTAAAATGAAAAATTTTAAATAAACTTTAATTAAATATCTAATTATTTTCTACTTCAATTAAAATTATTATTTTAATTTAAAATAATACCTAATTAATATTAATATCTTAATTAAATATCTAATTATTTTCTACCTTACTTAAAATTATTACCTTAATTAATTATCATATCATACCTTATTCAAAAATAATAACTTAATTTAAAATAATACCTAATTAAACCATACCTTAATTTAAAATGATATCTTTATTAAATATCTAAATATATCTATCTTAATTAAATTATTACCTTAATTAAATATCATATCCCACCTTATCCTAATTACCCTCCATCACCACTATCAATCCACACATATGCCATCACTCGCACACCAGAGCAATCCACAACCAAGACGCACGAACACCCACTGTAACGACTTTGTTTTTATATACCCAAAATTCACATAACAACATTATAAAGCCAGGATTCGATAACCCAGAACCCAGAAATCGACCATATAACTCTGTTCCAACTCCGACTAAAATCTAGGAGTGCAAAACCCAGACCGAAAACAACAAATTAGATTTGAGAGTGCAAGCCAACTTTAACCCAAACAGCAGCACACTTATATATTTATGGACCTTGAGCTTTGAGTTGAAGGAGCACCATGTGTCCTTTGCTTAATCGGACAGTAGCGTCAATTGATAGTTGTTGCAATGGGTTTGTTATTGGTGGATCATGTTGAGGATGGATAAAGAAGGAGACGAGAGAGAAGCTTGGTGGTGGTTGGTTTTGTTGCTGCCGAATTTTGGTGGGTAATGAAGGGCGGTGGGGAGCTCGGCCACCGAATAGAATGGCGGCTTGGGGAGGTAAGAGCGCTATTTCTAATGGCAGGTGAGAACGAAGAGGGGGAAATCGAGGGAGATAAGACAGGTGCTGTAGGGTGGTGGAAACAAGGTTGTTTGTGGGAAAGTTGCTAGGGATTTGAAGAGGAACACATTGAGCCTAATGCCGTCGTTAAATTTCGTGTAGGATAAGATAGGATATGATAATTAATTAAGGAAATAATTTAATTAAGATCGTTATATTTACATATTTAATTAAGATATTATTTTAAATTAAGGTATGATTTAATTAGGTATTATTTTAAATTAAGATATTATTTTTAAATAAGATGGGATATGATAATTAATTAAAGTACTAATTTTAATTAAGGTAGTAAATAATTAGATATTTAAATAAGGTATTAATTCTAATAAGATATTATTTTAAATTAAAATATTAATTTTAATTAAAGTAGGAAATAATTAGGTGTTTAATTAAAGTTTTTTAAAAAAATTCATTTTAGGTCCTCAGGTTAACAAAAAAATTTCATTTTAGGCACTCCGTAACTTTTTGGCAGAATTCATCAAAAACTGAATCATTTTGCAACGAAAATGGAACATTAGAACTTAAACGGCAAATACTGAGATATGAGGACCTAAATTGCAAGCTTACGAAAACTTTAAAACCTAAAATGATAAAAACCCTATAATTAAATGCCAAACCAGTGCAAACTTGGCTTACACCTACGCTTATCTAGACACGTCTCTCTTCGATGATTCCCTAAATGAGCATCCATCCAGCCATGCATTTCTTTTCTTTCTCTTTTGAGATCTATGAACTGCCAAGGGCTCAGAGTTGAATAATGGCTTATTAGTAAATGGCTTATCAATGCCCAATTATACATGAGTCACAACTCATTTTGGTGCGTATATATGCCAAAAACCAACTGATCAACGTTTTGTTCATGCTAATATATCACAAAAGCAACAACTGAGCCAAATCAATGAACATGAAACATACTCCCTACATTTCATTTTAATTGTCTATGATAACGACATGTTCTGTGAGAAAAAATGTCGCTTTCAGGATAATTTAATTGTTCATGATAATGACATGTTGTGAGAGAAAAATATCGCTTTCAGGACAATTAAAATAAAACAGATGGAATATTTGAAATTTAGTGAAGGGGGGGGGGGGGGGGG
>JAOWAN010000043.1:4903580-4919230 GCA_028566635.1 Lobelia cardinalis
GAGTTTTGGGGGTCTAAATTTGGATCCGGAAGAGGAGGGCATCAAATATGGACACGGGGTTGATGCCTCCGTTGGAGTTGCTCTGAAAGAAAAAGGGTTCATCAGGTTTTTGTTTTTGGTTACTACTGTTTGTTCATTCATTTTCATATGTTTAGCCTAGTGAAACTGTGTTACAACCAATCTAGCCAACCAAGTTTTCACCTAAAAATACAGTTTTTTTTTTTTTTTCCTTTTTTTTGTAATCTAGCACTGAAAATTTGTGGTCATGTAATATGCTTGCTTTGTGGGACCCTTAAGTGTATCATGACCATATCCTTGAAGAAACAAGATTCCTTTTATTCTATGACTACCCCATTATCACATTAATTTTTCAGTGACAAATTGGATTTTCCCTTGTAATGTCATGTCACTCAAACACATTTGAGGTAATTAAGTAATTTTAATTACTTTCCTTTTATTTATTTAATTTTCCTTGGCAAGTGTTCTCATGCCTAAGCATTTTGAGGAGAAAATATTAGGTACCATGTCATTTTCTGAGGTGGTGTTGTCCAATGGGGTTTGAACGATTGAGGTGGTAACTCAAAAAGTTGTTCCAAAAGTTGTTACCTCGACCTTCACTTTTGCCAAATACCTGTGTCCGCAAGACATAAAGTAGGTGTGGTTGTTTGTTACACTACATTTGGTGAAAATTTTAAAAATCTTGGAGGGTCTGACACTTTGGATCTGAAGCTGTATCCATTCCTCGTAGCTGAATCCAGGTAACATAGTCCCAAAATAAATAGGTTGAAAAGAGTTGGGTTCTTTGATGAAGATGTTCCACCTCAATTGATTCATGACCTCTCATTGGTTCTGGAGCACTTCCTCAGGTCATGGCATGAATGGTGCTCGAGGATGAGCTTGTCCTTTTTTTTGGACGATACAAGCCATAAATTTCCGTAGATGGAAAGTTTATTGTATGAGGCAAATTCTACTGTGTTTATTAGCACCTAATGTCAAAATGTGTGTAAAACTTGAGGAATTCAGTTATATAAAATTGCTGAATTACTCATTTTAAAAAAAATGGAAGAATAGAATTCCACAGCTAATCTTAAGGCTTCAAATGTGGGAAGGGTTGTCCCACGGCCCCCACCACTAGTGGTGAATATAAAAAAGGTACATGTTTCAAGTCTGTGGATAGGCTGATGCCGCTGATCCACACCCATTCGTGGCAAAACAGAATCTTAATTTGGTAATACATTAATAAAAAAGCGTTGGAATATATTTTTTTTTCACATTTTTGGTAAGTCAGCAATGATTTCAACGGACCATTAACTTCACCATTTTATGACTTCGCATCTGTGCTTTTGCTTCAATATATATGTCCGTAGAAGTCACTTTATAAGTTGAGCTAATTGAATTCAAATTGTGTATAAGCTTTCGAGCCATAATAGAGTTATCTCGAGAAAGGAAGTTGTGGAGAGGAAACAACCATGGATGTTGTCACTCAATTGCAGCGACAGTTTGTAGATTACACCACATCTCTGTATCGCGAGGTCAGTCTTTTCCCTTAATTTTGAGACTAAAAACCTTTCTTGGTATAAGTCGCTCTTGTTTTCATTGCTTTTTCTGTTTTCCGTGGCTTAAGAATTTTCTCTAGAGGTCTATCTAATGTTGGATTGTCATGTTGTTATCACCAGGGATATCTGGACGATCAGTTTACACAACTTCAGAAATTGCAAGATGAGAGCAATCCAGACTTTGTCGTAGAAGTTGTTTCCCTTTTCTTCGAAGATTCTGAGAAGCTTCTCAATAATTTGACCATTGCTCTGTAAGCTCTGTTTCCTGATATCTAATTTTCTGTTTCTCATTCTTGTTTAAATAGATTTCTGGTTAGTACTGGAAGTACTACCATTTCCCTGTAAGCTCTATTCTCGACATCTAATTTTTTCTGATTCTTCTGAATTCGGGCAGTCAGCAGCAGATTGTGGACTATAAGCAGGTTGATGCCCATGTTCACCAGTTCAAGGGTAGTAGTTCTAGGTATTACCCTCTTCAGTGCTTATTTCTTATTAAGGTCACCATCAATTTTCTGATTGAATAGCCTTGGCATACTCAATAAGTATACGTTTGTGCAATGGAACCCCTTGCATTGGAAAATCTCACGAGTTCAGTAGGAACCGTCCTATTTTTAATCGAAGTACTGTTTAGTTGGTTAAAATTGTAAGCAGGCGGACAAGATTTTTAAATTTCACTTCTCTTTCAAATAATGGTTGCCCTTCGTTATTTATTTTCTTTCCTCAATGTGTAATAATTATTTGTATTTTCAATGGTTAACAGCATTGGTGCACAGAGAGTCAAGAATGTGTGTGTTCTCTTCAGAAATTGCTGTGAAGAGAAAAACATCGAGGGGTGAGTTCTACTTTATATCCTTGAGCATCTTTCTATCTTTGTTACCTCAGAAATTCAAATTGCTTTTACTCACTACATAGGTAGAATGTAATTTGAGAATCTGGGTTGTTTGAACAAATTGAACATTGTAAAAACTTGCACCCTTAGTCCAAACTAAGCATCATACTCCTGCCGCCGATATTGGTAGCCTTACAGGTGAGATGCTCTTTATCCAAAATATTTGTTTGAAACTGACATTAAATTGGTGTATATATATGCTGTGAAGCTAGGATGGATCTTGCTTTTAGCATAAACAATTGCTCCCATGCTTTAATGGATAACCATTCTAGTATCTTCTAATCCGTATAAGGCACACCCTTACATTCAGTTACATGCGTGCCTTCAAAACTCTAAACAGCACAAGAAAAGGTTGTCCTAAAGTGGTGGAGATTCACGCATAGCCGTTCACTTATCATAAACAAGCTCTCTGAATCAAATATATCTTGGCAGCTTAGATCTGTTAACTAACTTGTCTACCCCATATAAATATTCTTATGTTGCTCTCGGGGGTAAACTGCTTTGCCTTCTTGGGTTGTATGTGTGTGTGTGGGAAAGCACATCACAAATGCAATCTTAATTTTACTCAAACTCAAATAGAGGATTATTGACGTTACTGTAACTTTTGAATCTGGATATGAGAAAATTAAGGAGAAGATCAAATCTTGTCCCTTTTCTTTGGTGCCACTTTCATCTCATTCTGTTACTAAATGAAGATGAAAATAATGGTTATGTTCTTTTGTGATGTTTTCACCGTTCTCGCTACTTATTCGCAGGCGATTATCATTCTTTATTCATCCAAAAATATCCCGATATCTTTTTCTTCCCGTTGTTACAAATTGTAGGAAAAAGTAACTTATTCAAATATCAGTTGGTGAAAGTTGCTGGACACAACTGAAATGGGAAGTGACAAATGAAAGTAAAAGTCACGCATCCAAAAGGAACATGCAACGTTTGGGTACTTCACTTGTACACTTATTTGTTTTTTCATTGATGTCTATTTGCAGTTCTTTCTACAAGATAGTCATGTTTGGATGCATTATTTTTTTCCTTTTCCTCGCATTTTGAAATGACCGGAAGAAAATGTCGGGTCAAGTAATATGATTTGGTCAAGGGGATTCAAGAAAAAAAATTGAGGTCTCTGGTTTGAGTAGGCCGGGCTGAGTGGAATTTGTCCCTCATGAGTCCTTTGGTGTAGGTCGGATATGAATAGTGTATGAATGAATCGCTTTTGACCGACCCTTGTCTTTGGATTAGTGGAGGTGCGCACATCTTGGTCACCACCTTAATATAAAATGAAAAATTAAATGATGAAGTACAACATGAAACAAATAATGCAAAAAGGAGAATTAAACAAATGAATGGCTGCCCATGTGACCTAATCATGAAAAAGAATTACATAATTTTTACCATTTATTCCGACCGTCGGAGTGTAGTCACATCATTATGTCGCAAAGAAGGTTCCAAG
This sequence comes from Lobelia cardinalis, assembly GCA_028566635.1. Taxonomy (NCBI): domain Eukaryota; kingdom Viridiplantae; phylum Streptophyta; class Magnoliopsida; order Asterales; family Campanulaceae; genus Lobelia; species Lobelia cardinalis. Next base: position 4,907,473 of record JAOWAN010000043.1, read on the forward strand.
AATCACAGCTTCGACCACCGTGACGACATTGAAGTTTGGCCTTACCTTGAGAGACACAAATGAGTTTATGGGTAATGAGGTAGGAGGCGTTGAGAATTTAGGTTTCACAGAGGAAAACCTTAGATGTTTGTAAACGAAAGGGCAAAGATCCTTGGAGAAAGGTGAAGCTGTAGCTCTCTTAGACTACTTCTTAGTTCAACACGCCCTCATTCCCTTGTTCCATTCTGGCTATCTTCTTGATGATGAACAACAAATAACGAACGTTTTTTGGGCGGACACCAACATGATTCTAGACTATGAACAATTGTTTTTATCCATGTGTCGTATTAATAGAGTTAAGTGGTCAAAAGACATTAATTTTTGGCGGTGCACATCTGTACGATGAAACAAATGCTTCGTGTCCTTGGCTTTTTAAGACCTTTCTCTATTGTATGTCTGGCGTGAAACCAAAAACTATATTCATGGATCAAGTCCAGTTTATTACAAATGGATTAAAAGAAGTAATGTCCGAAACAAAGCATTTATTATGCACATGGCACTTGACTGAGAACCTACGGTCGGTTTATAAAGGGTGGAATTGTTCCGATGTCGCATTAATACATGTATATGTCTATGTCTCCAGCTGATTATGATCGAGCGTGGAATATTTTTGTTGACTATTTAGGATGTTTGTGAGGATCCTTGGTTCAAGAGTAAGTATTGAGCTAAGGGAGAAATTGGCTGCTGCTTTTCTTAAGGATACCTTGACGTTAGGCATGTGTTCGATGCAGTTAAGTGAGAGGTTAAATGCATCTTGGAAGGAATGATGAAGCCTACTGTAAACATCGCGAGTTTTTCTTTGATCAATTTGTTAAGGTAAGAGAAGATATCGAGAGAAGAAAATGGCATATGAAGGCAGACACAAGTTCCTTTCTGAGAGGTTGTAATTGAATCCAATTTTGGCTCAAGCACATGTAGTCCATACCTTGCCAATCTTCAATAAATTTCACAATGAATATGATGAAGCGTCCGTATTAGTATATGTCACAGAAGATGTGCGATCGGCCGGGGAAAAATTTTATAGAGTTGCAATGCACGATCAACTCAGTAATGTATTCGAGGTTGTTTGAAACACTGTAATGAAAACCATTCGCTGTAGCTACGGATGGTTTGAAATGAGTGGTTACTTATGTTTCTACTGCATAAGGATTCTAGATATACAGGACGTCAAGCTGATAATGACGCAATATATTCTAAAGAGATGGACGAAGAATGCACTCGGTGAGTTAGTTTTAGGTTTCAAATGAGTAAATATTGATGGTGGCCCTCGACTAAGGATCTCAAAAAGGTATCATTCACTTTTCTCAACGGACTACTTTGCTGATGTTATGCCTTAAATTGCAGCCAAAATTAATGAATTGCGCCTCAATAAATTGTAGCCAAGATTAGTTTCAATCCTTTTGAAGCTAAGACTGTTGTACATAGTTTGATCATTTAGAGGTTTGTGGATTGGGCAAACTCGGGTTCCACCTAAATGCTACTTGTTAAGGTTATAACTTATTTAAATAACAGGATAGTGGCGATTGGCAGATTACCTATAATAATGCGCTAAACTTTGTTCTTGTGATACTCCCATCAACTAAATGATGGCACCCCCACTCGAAGCTAAGGGTCAACATTGTACTTCAAAAGGTATGTTGTCCCCGCTGCCGATGGAGTATAAAAATCATCCTCCTCGCATTCCTGCTTTACGAGGTCCAAAAATTAGTATTATTTTTATGCAACCATCGTTTGTGTGTCTACATTACATACGCCTGACTACCAAAATAAACGAATTTAGATTCAAACTTACCTGACTCGATTGACTTTGTCGGTGTTGAGTAAGCATAATTACACTAGCATCATCATCTTTTGGTCCGACAGGAGAGCTAATGAGAGACTTTCGATTTTTCCTGCCCACATAAAGTTTGTACCAATTTTTAGGCCTCTATTTCGACTTGTGCCCTTTCTTCTTGGCAATGCCTTTAGGGTTATTTCCGGCCGGTTTCCGGTTACCTTTGTCGTTGTTGCCCTTCCAGATTTCGGGACTACAATCATATTGGGTTCATCCTTGTCATTGAGGCACAATTCATAAATTTTGCCAACAATTGAAGGCTTGACATTGACAAAGTAATCTGTAACTCATTGGCATTGTGTAGCATGCGCAGCCATTTTAACGGCATCCGGGCAAAGTGAAGGGTACCTTTTCGAGATCCTTAGTTGAGGATCACCGTCAATCTTCACTCCGCTGAAATCTAAAACTAACTCACCAACTGCATCCTTTGTCCATCTCATTAGAATATATTGCGTCGGTATCGGTTTGACGTCTGCGTCTCTAGAATCCTGTGCAGGAGGAACATAAATAACCACTCATTTCAAACAATGCGCGCAGCTAGCGAATGGTTTCCATATCATTGTTTGAAACAACCTCGAATATATTACTCGATTGATCGTGCATTGCAATTCGATACAATTTGTCCCGACGGATCTAACATCTTCTTTTATTGGACACACTAATACAGACGCTTCATCATATTCAATGTTGAATTTATTAAAGATTAGCAAGGTAAAGGTATAGACTTCATGTGATTGAGTCAAATATTGGATTCAATTTTATCCTCTGTGAAAGGAACTTGAGTCTGCCTTCATACACCAATTTCGTCTCTTGATATCTTCTCTTACTTACCTTTGCAATTTGATCAAAGAAACTCATGATGTTTACGGTAGGCTTCAATCATTCCTTCAAAGATGCATTTAACCTTTCTCTTAACTACGTCGAACACATCCCTAACGCCAAGGTGTCAGCCCATTTTTCCCTTAGCTAGTAGTTGACAAATACTCCACACTTGATCAAAATTGGCCGAAGATGTGGACATATGCATGCAATTATGCCACATAGGAACAATTCTATCCTTTATAAACTGACCGTAATGCTTTCGTAGCTTCTCAGGCAAGTGCTATTGCATAATAAATGGTTTGTTTCAAGCATTACTTCTTTCAATCCATTCGTAATAGACTGTACTTGATCCGTGAATATAGTTTTTGGTTTCACGCCAGGCGTACAATGGAGAGGTCTTAAAAAGCTAGGCAAAAGAAACACTTGATTCATCGTAATGTAGTGCACCGCCAAAATTAATGTCTTTCGATGACTACTTAACCTTGCGAATACGACACATAGACGATGGCAATTGTTTGTTTTGTAAGTGGTATCACACAATAACACATTTCCAAAATTTGCATAGTCTAAAATCATGTTGGCGCCCGCTTAGAAAATGTTCGTTATCTGTTCGATGTTCATCATCAAGAAGGTACGCGCAGGATAAAAAGAGGGATTGAGGGCGTGTTGAACTAAAAAGTAGTCTTAGAGAGCTGCAGCGTCACCTTTCTCCAAGGATCTTTGCCTTTTTGTTTGCAAATGTCCCTTAAGGTCTTCCTTTGTGAAATCTTAATTCTCAACGTCTCCAACCTTATTACCCATAAACTCATATGTGTCTCTCAAGGTAAGATTAGACTTCAATGCCGTCTCGACGATCGAAGCTTGTGATTCTTGGAACCTTCTGTGCGACCTAATCATGTGACTAGACTCTGACCGTTGGAATAAATGATAATGATTATGTAATTATTTTTCATGATTAGGTCACATGGACGACCAATCATTTATTTGCTTCTCCTTTTTGCATTATTTGTTTCATCTTGCACTTCATCATTAAATTTTTCATTTTATATTAAGGTGGTGGTCCTAACCAAGATGTGCGCACCTCCACTAATCTACCGACAAAGGTCGGTCAAAGGTGGTCCATTGACACACTATTCATAGCCGGCCTATAGCGAATGACTCATGAGGGACAAATCTCATTTGGCCTACTTAAACCCAAGACCTCAACTTTTTCCTTAGATCCCCTTAACCAAATCATATTACTTGACCCGACATTTTCTTCTGGTCATTTCAAAATGCGTTGAAAAGGAAAAACGTAATGCATCCAAACATCACTATCTTGTTGAAAGAACTGCAAAAGGACATCAATGAAAAATCACAAATAAGAATGCGAGTGAAGTATCCAAATGTTTCATGCTCCTTTTGGATGCGTCACTTTCATTTGTCACTTCCCATTTCGGTTATTGTCTGCAACCTTCACCGACTAATGTTGAATAACTTTTTCCTACAATTTGTAAGTATGGGAAGAAAAAGATATCAGAAATGGTGATGGATTAATGAGGTCTTACAATGATGAATAAAGAATGACAATTCTCTACGAAGAAGTAGGAAGAACGATGAAAATGTCACAAAAGAATATAACTATTATTTTCATCTTCATTTAGGAGCTGTTTGTTTATTTTAAGTGCTTAATGCTGAAGTCTAAAAACAAGTTTGAATGTGTCTGAAGAATTAAGAAGCAGTATCTGAAAGCTGAATTACTCAAACTGTTTGGTTACTGATTTGAATGAATTAGCTCAATACTATCTATTGTCCATTTTAATCCTCTTATAGAGGTTGTTTGTTGTTTATAATTGATGAAAGTAATATGAATATATTTTCATTCTGAATTGATTACTTAAAAAATAAAAAAATATATTTATTATATATATTAAATTTATTATCACTATTTACCTAATTATTTTTATATAGCTACTTAATTATGTATTACCTTTGTCCTTAATTTTAATTTAATTTAGTATTATTATTATTTAATATATATTTACTATATTTTAGATTCTAAAAATTATTATTTTGGCATGCTGTTACATTTATTTTATTGATACATTTTATATTCTTATCTAATTTTAAAAAAAAAAGTTATAAGAAAAGAGTTCTAAAATAGAAAAACAAATGTATAAAAATAAATTTTCGAATAAAAAGAAAAATTATAAGAACAAAGTAGTAGAATCAAAAATAATATTAGCTGATTCATATAAAACACAAATATAATCCCATTTTATTTTAATTTTATGCATAAAAACTCAAAAATGTTATATGAAAAAAGGGACGTATAATTTAAAGTGGCGTATAATATCTTTTAAATTTTATTAAATTAAATGTACAAAAAAGGAAAGAAAGAAAAGAAAAAGGAATAAATTTAAATATTTGTTAAAGGGATAAAATTGTTCAAAATAGTTTCAGATGTAGGTCTTAATTATTCAGCTTTAGTTTTAAGCTGATTGGTTAAGACACATTAAGCTGCTTTCAGATCTGAAAAAGAAAAATTATCAAACAGTCTAATTTCTAAATTGTCTGATTAAATTACACAAAACCCTCCTTTCAGATGTTCATTAAGCTCAAACAAACAGCACCTTAGTAACAAAATGAGATGAACGTGGCAGCAAGGAAAAGGGGCAAGATTTGTTCTTCTCCTTAATTTTCTTAAATTCAGATTCAAAAGTTACAGTAACGTCAATAATCCTGTATTTGAACTCTGAGTAAAATTAAAATTGCATTCGTGATGTGCTTTCCCACACACACACATACAACCCAAGAAGGAAAGCAATTTACCTCAGAGCAACATAAGAAATTTTGACAGGGGAGCCGAGTTAATGATAAAATGAAGATGAAAATGACACTAGCAACTGGTTACTCATTCCAAAAGGATGATTGTTTCTAGTTGTGTTTCAGTGTATATAGCCTTGATCTGTTGAATCATGGACCTGGAAAAGCTCACATGTTGATTGATAGACTTTCTAAATAAAGGCAATCTTATGCTTTGCTCTTTCCAGCTTCTAGGTTTGTCTGCAGTACTACTCATCACACCACATATGAGGATGCTATGCATTGTGATTGTATGATGGCTAATGAACTTTATGTGCAGGTGTTCAAAATGTCTGCATCAAGTGAAAAATGAATACTATCTTGTGAGGGCAAAGCTCGAGACTCTGTTCAGGGTAATGTCCATTTCTAGGAATTAAATGTACTATATTGTGATCGACTTGGATAACCCCAGTAATGTCAAGTTTCATCCTTTCCTTTAACCAGTGGTAAAAAGTAAAAAGGAAACTTGCTTTTCACTATTTCTCTCATATGTCTGATTTACTTTGTTATCTAGTAGTTACGTCTTCTTCTGTTTTGTGTGTGGTGTACGTTTACTCTTAATGTGATTTTTTTTCTTTTCTTTCTTTCTGGTTTGTGTGTGTGTGTGTGTGTGTGTTTCTGCATTTATGATGTTTATTCTCTTTAATGTAGTTGGAGCAACAAATCTTGGCGGCTGGTGGGTCTATCCCCATGATGCAGTAGGTGTACCGGAGAAGCTACAAGATCGAGAGCTTGATGTAAATGTTTGTCAAGTTCGATTGTGGGCAAACCCAACAGTCTTGGTTGCCACACGACACTTTCGGATATGTGTGTAGAGCTCATGTAATAAAGTATTATTCGATATCATATGAATTAGCATTGGTACCATCTTGTGAGTTGTGGTCAAACCATATTTCAGTGTAGGGAGTCAATAGTCTTGTGTTAAATGGTAATAGATGGATGGGGTCCCAATCTTGTGGTGAATTATTAGTATGTTATTCTTCAACCCTCTCTGCAGGTGTATGTATGAACCTTCGTTTCTTGTTGACTTGCATATTGAATTCATTTTGGTTGCTATATTTCCTTGTGCTAGTCCTTTGTTTACCGTATCGTGGATCAAATTATATTAGTTAGTTAATTGGTTTATTAATATCGTAAATTTATAAATAAAAACAACTAGTAAAACACTCCTGGATGCTAAATTTTGAAATCTGTATTCGTGACCACATCATGGTATTTAATTTTAGGTGAATGTAGCTTTTAAGATAGAAAAATTGTGAGAATTATTTAAGATAGTTTGATCATGTACAATATAGGTTTAAGGGTTTCAATTAGAACTTGTGATGATATTAGTTTTAAGACTACGGTCTACATTGTAAGTAAGCATTGAATCAAATGAAATCGAGAAAATAATAATTTAGGCTTGGATCACAAGTTTATTTTTGTATGATTTTTGATTTATGATATATTCCATCATTTTTTTTCTCTCTCTTCCTCTCTCTCTCTCTCTCTCATATTTTTTCACTTTAATTATTATAAAAAAAAAATTACTACAAATCGAACTTTTGATATTTATGCTAGATCAAAATAATGTAAATTGTACAAGCTACTGTGAACCATGAATAATGTAAATCGTAACCATGAAATTTGTATTTATGATTCATAATTCAAAATTATATTTTATGGTTCATGGTATTTTTTGAATGTAAATCATAAATATAAAGTTTACGATTCATAATCATAAATTGAAAAATTGCGTATTAATTGCATGTGGTGGGAGGGAGGGAGCGGCCTGGCCAAAGTAAAAAAGAGCGCTACTCAAAGGTCAGAACAATGAACTATTGATTCCATTGCCCCAAACCGAAAATGGGAGAAGAGGCAGCAAATAGAGGGAAAGCATCTGCGCCTACACCACCCGCCGCCACCACCACCATATCTGAATCCCAGTTCCTCTCCTGGAAACGCCAGAAGGTGTCTCCTCGCTCCTACCGTCTATCACTTTTTCATCTGATTTCTGTTTCATGGAGTTCTTTTAACGAATTTAGCTAAATTCACCTTTCGTTGACCGGTAATCCTATGTGCTTGTGGTACACTTGCAATAAATGATATAATTTGAATGCTAAGGCTATGTTTCTATGACTCAAATTCCAAGCCTTTGTTTAGAATAATTTGATACAACAGATTGAGTACTTAGTTAGGGATTCAAGATTGCTGTTGCAATTGCATTCCCAATGCTTGGATTTGAGCATCCAGATATAGCTTAAAGGTATTCTAAATGGATAATGATAGGGGTAGAGCAACATATTTTAGGCACAAAATTGTACTGATTGTCTATATTGTCCGCCCCGGCCAGTAAATGATGGGACCGACAATTTCTGACCTATTGGGCATTGCCAGCAGAGATTTCTTATCTATTTTGTGACTTTAGCACTATATATGTATATGAAGCTTCTAAACTTGCTTGGTTATCGTTCTTCCTTAACTATAAATCGACACTTATTTTGGTAACATGAGAATACATTATTGTTGCATGTGTGATGAACTCGATAGGAGTTCCCTTCTCATTGAGTTGTCCCTTGATTCCTATCAACCTTGCTGCTGCCCTTTTGACTGCCTTAATTGAAACACTCTTGAAATGATTATCCTATTTCTTTTAGTATGTTTTTCTTAGTGGCTTTCCATTTCCCGTTACCTAACATGGTTATTATATTGTGTCTTTTAAATTTATTTAGTGATCTTGTATGATGTTTAGATGAGTGTAGTGAAAATGCAAATGATTAAATGGATATGTGGTAAAACTAGAAAAGATAAGGTTCGTAATGAACAAACGGTAAAAATAGCTCCTATAGTAGAGAAAATGAGATAGAACCACCTAAGATGGTTTGGTCACGTACAACGTAGGCCCCTTAGTGCTCAATTTAGGAAGTGAGATGATATTAGTCTTAATCAAGTTAAGGGTAGGTGTAGGTCAAAGTTAACATGGACATTGGCAATACAGAAAAACATGAAAAGACTGTGGTATATATGGTGATTTGGCATTGGATCGCGTGGAATGGCGTAAAAATATTCATGTAGCTGACCCCAAGTGATTGAGATTAAGGCTTCGTTGTTTTTATCTTGTGTGATGTTCATGGTGAAAATCGATTTGTTTAGCCAACTGTAGTTAGTAACAGTGATTTGAGCCAATGGGCGATCCAACTTCAGCTATCCAGATTCAGATTCCCCAAAAAGATTATGTCTTCAATAACCAAGAGGACCGCCACCACGGAAAGGCCACATCCGACCTAAACACCCTGGGGCCTGAATAAACTTACCCTATTCCATGGAACTGGATTTAGCGCTCCTTTGGTGAAGGGTCTAGGCAAAGACCCTTAAATGTATTAGTTAAGGTGCCGGTAAGTCTTGGTGTGGTGCACTTCTATGCAAAACAGCAATGAATATATTTTTACGGTTTTGATGCCACTCAGGTTGTAGATGAGATTTAATGGTGTTCGAGTTGTTATTATTGTCTTTATTTGTGAAGGTGGTTGCTAGTTAGTCTTGATACTCATTTAGTCTGCATAGCTTTGGGTTTAGTTAGCATGTCTGTTGTGGGAGAAGTTCATGGAAGTGGGGGAGGCTTGAACATACTTAATATTGTCTAGTTGTCTGGTCCAACTTACAAGCTTTTGAACATCCTATATTGCTCCGCTTTATAGGCGATATGGGATGGCTGATGCTCAGCAGTGATTTGAATAATGTTACTTGTGAACTTCATCATATCTATTTTGTCCCGCTTGACTTTGTACAGAAATATGAGACATATACCTTGTCTGGAGTTCTAGGTGAAAAAGAAGGAAATACCAAAGAAATGGGACTGGGGGAAAGGAAAAGCATAACACGGATTAAAGCCATCGTTCTTTTTGTTTCTGAGTTTAGGCAAGAAGCAAAAATAACTTTTTTTCTTCTTAGAGAGAGTGTAAAAGGAAGCCAGTGGATTAGGAATTTAGGGACTCCTTAATTTTATAGTACCCTAAAACGGAGGTCCTACTCACTAATAGAAGAAAATGACGAAGTAGTCTAGATGGGTTCCTGGAAGGTTTCTTTTCCAGAGGCTCACGCCTAAGAGCTTTACTCTCTCTCTAGCTATTCCTACTTGTGATGAAGGCTCTTAATCAGCTGGTCTCAAACGGTGCAGCGAGCGGATATTTGGAAGGTCTCTTATTAGGGACTTGTGGAGTGGAGGTGTTTATTTCCCTTCTTTTGTTTGCAGATGACACCACACTGTTTTGTGACGTCATAGCTGAGTGCCTTTGATATATGAATTTTTTCCTTGTTGTGAACCGATTTCTGGGATGATGATTAATGTTGCTAAGACTGAGCTTATTCCAGTGGGAAACATGGGAGATATGGCTGCTCGGACAGGCATATTGGGATGCAAACTTGTTATCTTTTGAATAGGTACTTGGGACTCTCCCCTTAGGAGCAAGATATGAAGCTTCCTTCTTTTGGATTCCAGTGGAGAAAGTCATTTGTAAAAAGGGGGAAGATTTACTTGGATAAACAGCATTATGTCTATTTTTCCCCACCTATTACTCGACATTGTTTCCAATCCCAGCAATAATTTCAAAAACAATCAGCAAGGGCTTGTTATGGAAAGGCAATGAGGAAGGGTTCCAAGTATCTGCTAGTTGGATGGAAAATGTTTTTGCAATCCGAATAAATAAGGGGGATTAGTCATACGGATTAACATAATTTATAGAATATTTGTCGGCTGTGAATTTTTCCTCTTGCACATATAAATTATTGCAGAAAGTGGCATTGAGAAGATTTGGTACGGTTGATTCTGTGGTGGTATATATTCCCGTCACTGGGTAGGTTTATGGAAGAATATGCTAGACGAGGTTCAGTAAATATGTTTGTCTGGAAGTTGGTGATGGGCAGCAAGTGAACTCTTGGCAAGACATGTGGTTCCAAGAGACTTGAGAAACGGTTCCAAAACTTAAGCAGTACTGCTGCAAATGAGTGGTCTGATATAGCGGAGTATGTTTTAAGAGTAGCGATAACTGAGCTAAGTGTGATAAAGATACAATTTTGTCTTGGCAATGTGGGGGATTTTTGCTGCCTTTTCTGTATTTAGACTGAGCAGAACTTTAGAACATTCAGAGATCAGGCTTCCTCGGCGGTCGCTTGTGTGAGTGATTTAATTTGGCTTCTCTTTTGGGAGTCAGCAAGGGGAGCTTTTCAGGATTTCCTGTATATGTGATCGAGAAGGATCAAACTGCCTGCCTTGTTTAGCTTTATTCTTCTTTTTTTGTTGCTTAACTTTGCTTTATATGTTCTCTGGATGGACTTCTCATCCATCTATTTATAAATCACTTTCCTTTATAGTAAAATGCTTCCATTGTCATAAGTAAAAATAATAAATTATCATTGTGGACTGAAGTACCAGAAAGTGTTGTAATATAACTATAATTGATGGTCTATAGTGTTGTTTGTATTGATTTAGAAGGATCAAGATTTGGGGGTGGACAGAAATATACAACTTTATTTTATTTAATTTTATTTGGGAAACGGGACACTACGGGTGTGTTCTTGTGGTTGATTTTTTTATTTGATTTTTGGGTTTTGTAATGATTAAAGTAAAAAGTAAGAGAGAGATACATAGAAAATTTGTGGGACCAATGAGAGAGAAAAATCAAAAATCAAAAAATTAGGATGAAAACTTAGGTGGAGAACACACCCTACATGTTCTAATAGAGTACTCAAACTCCAACGGTCTAGTTGAAAGAGAAAATAAAGGCTCTTTTTACTGTGCCTCCAAGGACAGGACAATTGAACTCATGATGTTATTAAGGTAAAGGAATTGTAGAGTAGATATTTTAATGATTGTTTATAGGCCTTCATACTTCAAAGGTTAGTTAAAGATGGTAAAATATGGAAAATCAGTTTGCTAGAGTTATTAGATGAATATTAGTACGCAACTCTACATATAGAAGAACATAAGGTGAAAAGCTGTTGCAACTGGATTATAGTTCTCTTGATAGTCTAGACGCTATGTTATGGACGTTGGTACAATGATTGGGTATATCCTAAAAATTGGATTCATCTATCTCCCAACTGAATGGACAACTGTTTTGAATGTGCACTTTAGTAGGAAATCAATATTACAACAAATTACTTTTGGCTAGGTCAGATATGCGATTTATAGCGATATGTGATGTTTTTTTACTGTAGATGATATTTGAAATTGTGATATAA
>JAOWAN010000043.1:4926955-4938910 GCA_028566635.1 Lobelia cardinalis
GAGATTCAGTTTTGGAGGAGATCAGTTTGATTTCTTGTATTTGATTTTGTTTGTTCTTTTGATGTGAGAGGAAAAAATTTAAAAGAAAAAGAGGACAAAGGGAGGGCAGACTGGGTATGTGCAGATAGCTTGACTGCTTTTTATTTTCGTGGGGCCTATCTATGTTTGTTGAGGATGTTAAATCATTGACCGCTCTAAATTAGATGCCTGGAAAATTGTTCCAAGGTTACTATTCATCAAAGTTACTATTCATTTATGTGGATTCTACTGATGCCATTTATAAGATAGATTGCTTATCAATTAAGGGTGAAACCAAATCCAAAAAATTGTAATAAATTAATTTAGAGTTACCGATCATGAAATTAAGGAAACGGGATCAAAAAAATTTAGACTGTAATTTACTATCTTTAGCTGCTTGTATTGTTTGAACTTCGGGAGTTAAATAGGGGTTATGAGATTAGAGGGTATAAGTAGTATTATTAATGAGGTTATTGTTAATAAAATTATTAATAATTATTAGTATTAATTAATAATAATTTTATATTTGGTAGCATAATTATTAATACATTATTAACACAACTTATTTCTTAAATTTGATTTTTATGTCATCTTTATACGAGGTATAAATAATACCATCTCCACCAAGGTATTATTAATAAGGGTAAATGGGGGTATACGAGGCTTATCCGAATTTACTAGTATTATTAATAATCTAACTAAAAGGCTATTAAACACCTATAAAAAATCACTAATAATACTATACTTTCTTAATTAACCCTATCAAACGTATGTATCCAAAGCTTAACTAATTAAGTGGGGGTATTATTAGCTTTGGAGCAAGAAAAATAAATTCATTTTCCTACTCAATAACTCAAAATAGACTTCGCGAGTCACGTGGTGGAAGTCATCAGCTCGAGCCTGATTATCCCTAAACCTAATCTGAAATTTTCAATTTTAGTTTGCTCCTCCGCCGTGATTGAATGAGGGTCTTGGCGGATCGATCTTGTCGAGTATTTGCGACTCTTGCACAAGAGAGGATATGCACTTTTTTTCCCAATTTATTTTGACTGATTTGAGCCTTGTTAATGATTTATTTATGTAAGATTTTTTTTGTTTGAGACATTGAGTCAATGGTAATTAAGTTTTTTAAGCTATTATGTATTTGCTTAGGCCTATACGATGAGTTTTGTTTTTTGAAAATATTCGCTGAGCTTTTTTAGTTATTATGTTTCATGTTGTTGGATCTGAATATCATGTATTAAAATTTAGATCTCTTAATGACAATTGAATCGAGCCTCAACGAGCCGATTTGCAAGTCGGATTCGCAAAAAATATGACGAGCCTCAAAATTATATTTAACTCGCCTCATGAAAACAAGCGGTTCGAATCGAGACAAGTTTAAACGAATCGAGTCGAATCTAATCCACGAGCTGAATTAGCTCGTTTACAACCCTATATGTATTGTAACCCGATTAAACCCGTAAATTTATAAAATTTTTAAAATTAACCTATTTAAGTGAGTTATGGTCATTAAATTTGAATTTATTTAAAATATGTTTAAATTTATTGATTATCATTCAATTAAATAAATTATTTTTAATTTTTTTTATAAATTCATGAGTTTAATCGAAATCATAAATTGTCACCCATTGTAAGCGCATCCAACGAACCCCTTTTTGACTAAAAAAACAAATTGCCTCCTCAGTGATTTTGTACTCTTTTGACATAGGTCCGTTAGAATAGGTAATGATTTTATTAACAGAAGGAGCTTTCTCTTTAGACAAGTAAAATGAGAGGGAGTCATCTCAAAAGATTGAAACAATGGGGTGGGGGGCGACTCCCCACTGATCCAAAAAAAAAAAAAAAGAAAGGGCAAATTGCAGAAATGGTTCCTGTACTGAAAAAATATTTGGGAAAAAGTCCTTAAACTCAAGATTGCTTAATTTTGGTCTCTATACTGAAAAATTCAAGCGCAATCGATCCTCAATTTTAATTTCGATTCAGTTAAATTTGAAATAGAAATAAACATGCATAGTACTTACTAATGACGCAAATAAAAACCTCCAATTCATTCATTTTATCCGTCAAATTGACTTATTTTCTCCATTTTTTATAAGAAGAATAAGTAAAAAAACGGTTAAGATGAGTGAATCTGATATTTTTTGCCCCGTCATTAGCAAGTATCATGCATGTTTATTTTTATTTCAAATTTAATTGGATCGAAATTAAATTTTAGGATCAATTACATTTAATTTTTTTGAGCATTCTTGAGTTAAAGACTTTTTCCCAATTATTTTTTGAGTTCAGGTACATTTCTTCAATTTGCCCAAAAAGAAAAGAAAAAAAGAACAAAAACGAAGAAGCAAAACTGCCAAGAATTATATTCTTAATTTCCCCCCGCGTATCTTCATTCTTAATTTTTTTAGCGCTCACGAGGAATGAATAAATTCGACCTAGATTTGGGGATAATTTACTGATTATATTTCTTCTCAATCCAATTGGGAATACGACCTTATCCAAAATCTCTCGTCTCTCTCATTTTTTTTTTTTTTAAATCTTGTTTTCTTCGTGTTTTTTTTTTTTTAAATCTTGTTTTCTTCGTGTTTTTTTTTTTTGTTAGTTCAATTACTTTAAATTATGTTATTTCTTTTCCAGGGTTTAATTTATTCAATCATAATTGGAGGGTATTGAGTTGCTTTGTGGCAAACAATAGCTTGAATAATAATCTTTCTGGGTTCTAAATTTTTAATTGATTGTTTACTAGGGTTCCCAAGTACAAAGGAAGAAATTCTTGTTCCTGGTTCTTTGACACCACCAGAGTAAGCTCTTTTCCGTTTAGTATTATATTCTTTTTGATTTTTGGAAGAAATAATGTTAATATTGCTTCATCATAGACACCTTCCATCACTATCCCCAAATGACTGCTGCATTTTTAGCTCGTTACTCTTCTGAAATTTTTTGTTATGTTTGGATTGAGTTGAGCATCTCATTGAACTTCAGAAGAAACTTTTTCTATTTTACTCAAAGAGATGCATATCATGACTATGGTATTTCCGAATCCCTTACTACCATAAGTAGTTAACATTGTACTAAGGTAGGTCTTTCTAACAAGTTTTCTCTTATTGCAATTGTGGATAATCTGTAGTTGATGGGTAGAAATTAACAGTAATACGTAGTGGAAGGTTTGTAGTTGGGTTTGTAATGGTGGATTGTTGGCCATTATTATAGGGACGCTTATTAGCTAAACCCCTTGTAAAGAAAATGCCAGCAAGTGCTTTCAGGGTACTCTTGAAGTTGAAGTGTTAGAAAGATTTTTGTTGAGATTCCTGCAAAGAGCATTAGAGGCATCGGCATTTTGAATATTAAGGCAAAAAGTTGATTATGTTGGATGCTTAAGAAGTTACCTTCCGGCACTAGCTATAGAAATCTTATAGTAACAAATACTTCTCCATCAGCCCAAGAAAAATAATCATACTTGAAAGTCAAAAGTGTTAATGAACTCTAGACAAAGCTCATATTTTAGAACTTCTCATTAATGCATCCACATTTAATTCTCCGACACTCCTTCATTTCTACGCAAAGAGCAAAATTTTGGCTATTTCTGATCAAAGTGGTTTAGTTTGGACCAATGGAGATCTTAATTTAGTCGTTTTCCGAAGTCAAGTAAGTTGGAACATAGAGTTAGTAATCGTTGATTAATAATAGAATAGTATGTTGATTATTGATATGATTTGTCATATGTTGATTTTCTGGCCGAGGAAAGTGGGCTCTTTTATTGGAACGGAAGGGGTATTTGAATATCTGTTGATACCCTTTAATTTAGATTCCCATCTGCACTTGAAGGTGTGAATACTTAACTTTCTTAAGGATATAATGATAAATCAGTTGATTAAAGGTCATTAACTTACATGTGGCCAAAAACCTTGAGATGTCCGAAAAGGGAAGTTGGTCAATCACTATGAGATGGAGGGAGTATGGGTAAGCAATGGAGTGGGAAACTTTATTCGCGACACATTGAGATGGCGGACTCATTTTATGGGTCTCAGGGAGCAATTTTTTATGGTATTCAATTATTTTATTTTATTTGGATAGATGAGGGATTAAAAGTAAATGCAAATTGAAAGCTTAACTTTCAAAATATATTCAATAAATTTATTTTTTTGGGTAGATGAGGGATTAGAAGTAAATGCAAATTGGAAGCTTAACTTTCAAAATGAGATTCTCTAAATAAGCATCTGGAAAGCAACCGAGGACTCGTTGAGGGGAAATGGTTTTACAATATTTGTCTGATTACACTGCTCGGTTTTATATGGATTTTGTTTCGTGGCAACTTCTATATTCTTGGACTGTTATTGCTCTTTTTTCTTTTGGGGTGGGGGTGCTGTTATTGCTCTTTATGATGCTTTGTAGTATACGATGACTTCGGTTGAATTGGTTCAAGAGGTTCTTACTTTGTATTTAGTTGTAGGATGGTTCTTTGTTTGGTCCATTGGTTAAGCTCCTACAAAGAATAACATCCAGACATCATGCATGTTTATAGTACCACCTTGTCATTCCCACCTTTCCACTCGAAATGTTTCCATTTTAAAGTCAGATATTTAGAGCATGTTGTAGAATGTCTGCATTTCATTCCTCAAGTATAACCATTGTATGATCAGTCTGTTGATGTCAATCAAGTCTGTCTATCTCATTTATTTCTGAGCAGCTTGTGTTTGTTGGGCTGCTTTTGTGTCTTGTTTTGTTGTAAACTTCTCAATTACACTTTTGTTATTTCTATCGGATTTTCTGGAAGAAAGATGACACTTCGTTATATTGATATCAACGTATTGAGGCATGAATTCGTGTATTTGCTTCTAGGAACAATGTCAACTCAATATCCTGTTCTCAACAACCGGCCAATAAACTTGTGGAAGGTTGTAGAATTGAAAGAAGAGCTCAAGAGGCGGAAATTACTGACAAGGGGATTAAAGGATGATCTGATTAAAAGGTTGCATGAAGCCATTAACATGGAAATGGGTACTTCTCAGGCTGAAGCGAGTGAGGTTGTTAGTTCCAAACCTGAAGATGTTGGAAAGTCTCTATTACAACCACATTCTAATAATGCTGAAATGGTTGGCAATTCTAGGAATGATGCCAACCATACTGCTAATAATGTCAAGGTACATGATATCGTGGCAGGGGCTGAGATTGGTACCGATCCTGGCCAGATTGACCAAGAAAAAGTGGAAGAGGAGATAATAGGCTGTACTGAAACTGTTGTGATGGTTGAGAAACCAGCTGATTCCGAAACTTATGAGGCAACCAGTAACATCATGAATGTGGTCTCTTTATCAAAAAATGCATCCATTGATGAAGGACTAGAAAGTACCAAAATTGTTGAAGATGATGTGGTTCGGAAGTCACCCCAAAAGGATGTTGTCCAAGCAGAAGTTTTGAAGCCTTCACTGAATAGCAGGGGTAGTTTTAATGAACTAGGAACTTTGCAGATTGGCACCAGTGAGATAACTTCTGATAATGACAGCGCCAAGGTGGAGATTGGGGATCAGAAGTTTCTTCTGTTTGATGCCATTGTGGTAGGAAAAGCAGATGCGGTGGAGCCTCTAATGGAATCGGTTGGCGTGGTCGAGGAAGTTGGGGTACTGCAGGTTGTATCAAATGATAAAGCACTAGAAAGAAATGAAGCTGATGTGGAGAAGGGGAGTTTAAATCCTTCACAGATGGATACTGACTATGATGCATCTGATTCAAGCAACCAGGTACATGAGGTCGTCGAAAATGTAGGGTCTCAAGTTAAGTTAGAGTCAATTTCTACTGATACTCTGTCTAATTATGAAATGAATGAATATGATGATAAATTAACTGCTGATAATGCTCATTTAGAACTAGAAATTAATAAGTCAGAGATAGTGCAATCAGCAGCTAGCGAAGAACTTCCTCCAAATGATGGCAGATTAGATTTGGGTGATCATCTGCCCCATGCTGGTGAGGGCTTCACTGCAGAAACCAATAGGGATTCCAATGTGAATAACGAGTGTGTAGATGAGGTATCAGCAGCTATCTCGAAGTCGGGCCTTTCTCCTTTTGATGACCCCATAGTGGAGGACGTTATGGAAAATAATCCGATTGAACCTGATACGAATTCCAGTTTTAAGGGGAATAGTATGGAGCTTCCTGCAATGCTGACAATAAAAGATGAGAGTTCGGACGATGTTGTTGGGACTGAGGTGCCTCCTGACAATATGAAAACAAATGCTTTGGAGCGGTTTAGTATAGCTGGTTCCGTTGAAGAAGAGAATTTGCAAGGTAATGAGGTGCTTAATATTTTTCGTGGCATTTATGTTTTCAACTTTATTTGGTGCACTGCCTTGTGTTTCTTTGCTCTTGTATAATTTACTACTAGTATCTTAGCGACTAAAATGCCTTCTCCTCATCTGTTCTTGTGAAGATGGTCACAGCAGGTCTCCGGATGTGGATTTTAGCAAAATGGCTGAGGGGGGTGACGAGAAAATAAATATAGACCAAACTTTAGATGATGATTCCCTCGATAATGTATTGGATATGAACGATGTTGAAACAGTTTATGTCCCTGATCAAGTGGGTGAAAAGATGGAGTTCACAGAGGTGCATGGTGTAAAAATGAGCAATGACGTTGAAACTGTGGAGCCTGATTCCTCTTTCATTAAGACGGATTCTTCTCCCGAAAAGATGGATAAGATTGCTGCTGCTTCTGAGAAAAGAAAATTTCCAGGTACTGCTACCCTTTCGCATGCTTTAAGCGTTCGTCTATGTTACCTGGACTTGGCTACTAGGATTGCACATGGTGCTGATCCTTCAAAATTTTAGATTTTACTCCAAATATAGTGTAAAACAGTCACATCCACACCCACACCCATGTCAGGTCGAGGTAACAAAGACGTACGTTTAATTATTGCTTTTGCTTTATAGTTTCTTGCTGCCAAGAAATGATAAATTTTTCATCAGTTTAACATTTAGACTGTTAGATTACAAATTAATCATACTTATGAGAACAGGAAAGATAACCTGATGGTATTACGTCTATCCATTCTTATGTACACACCCTAACAGGAAATGATCATGCATCTTGAACTTGTAGTTTTAGATTGGCAATTGCTAGTGTCAAGGGTACTGATTCTGGTCACAAGTTTGCTCTACAAAGAAATGTGTGTTTCATTGTGGTTTATCCTGCTTAGTAAGTTTTATTGGCAGATGAAGCAGCAACTGGGCATGAAGGACCTCCAAAGCGGCAACGTAATGGGAACTTTGAAGACCTCAACATTCCCAAACAGCTAGGTTCAGGTGTTCCAGTTCCTACAAAGATAGAAGATTCATTTAATGCTACTACACCAAAAATGGATCTGATCAGCTCTACTTCTGCACTTAGTAGAGATGCACCTAAGGAACGCATTGGTGAGTTAATATCATGATGTTAATTTTGAAAATTGTTAATTGCAATGTGTTTTGATGTTTGAACCTCTTTCACCCACCATGTGCAGTTCCTCCCTCTTCAGAACCACCTACTAATGCTCTTAGAATCGACCACTTTCTGCGACCATTTACACTCAAGGCTGTACATGAACTTCTAGCAAAAACTGGTACTGTTTGCAGCTTTTGGATGGACAATATCAAAACCCATTGCTATGTCACGGTAATGCATCTCTCTATCTTTATTATTGTATTATTCTTCCTGTGTTGATCGGTTTGGTGGTAAAGTGCTCTGTTGGCTGCTTGCACACACCTCAATTTAATCTGCCAGTCGTGAGTCCAACCCCTCTATGCATTTGGGAGTTACCTCCCTGGTGTTTGTTTCAACAATCAAAATCTGGTGGATAGCTTAAGGAGCAAGTGCAACTATCACTTGGACAAACTCTCGGTGGCTAGAGGGAGGGTGGGAAGGAATGTATTCATCCCGTTGACTATTTTATTATAGTTTACTCTTGCCAAGTAGAGTCCCTTGTTTTAATTACAAGTTCCATGAATATATAGATCTACTAAAGTATGTCTGAAAGCAAGTTGTTTGATACGACTTTTAGTTATTCCGTATACAAGATGCGTCTCTGAATAGTAAGTAATAAATAAATTGTTGACTTTTGAAGTGGGAACCTTGGAATTTGGAAACCATATTTACACTACAATAGATCCCTGTTCTAGTCACAACTTTGCCGAATGTCTAGGCTCTATCTCTCACCTGAGCTTGACTTACAGTATCAGCGGATACAGTCCTCCAGTCGGGTAGTAACTAGTAAGGTTCGGAGAATGACGATAACTCATTGTTAAAATCAGCTTTCTTAAGATCATAGGGTCGGTGGAAAAGTCAAAAGTGTGTGGGAAGCTCATCAAGAATTTATCATGTCAAAGTTTACTAGTCAGTCATGAAACTCTTTTGTTGCAACGACTCATTAGAAAATGCTTGGCTTTTTGCAGTACTCTTCTGTGGATGAAGCTGTAGAAACTCGTAATGCTCTTTACAACCTTCAGTGGCCTCCAAATGGAGGGCGTTACCTCCTTGCAAAGTTCGTTGATCCAGAAGAAGTGAAAATACGCGTAGAGAGCCCTAAGCAGCCTGCCAATGCTCAAATCACCGCTGCGCCAAATGGGACTCCAAATGAAGCTCCGGTTCAGCCACCAACCTCTACTAGGCAGAAAGACCTCAGGAAGCACATCCGAAGCCAGCCTCCACCACCTCTGCCTGAGAAAGTGGACTCACCTATTGTTACTTTGGATGACTTCTTTAGGAAAACAAGGGCAATGCCTCAAATTTACTATTTGCCATTGACTGAAGAAGAAGTTGCAGCAAGAAAGGCTAACAGAAGTAAACAGAGGTAATTGAGTGCTCATTTCCTAGCTAATTTGATGATTTGAGTAATAGTTCTTTAACACTTGCAATGAAGGGACATTGTTGCTATATGGAGATTTCACAAGAGGTTTAGTTTGTGTAGGTTACTAGTGGAATAATAAAGTTGAGTTGGAATAAGCATTGTTGATAGCGTTTGCAGGATCACATTCTAACCATCATCTTACATGGTAGTAATCATCATCGATGTTGCTGGTCTCAATAGCAAGATAAATTCTAACCTTGTACAATGGTAGTAATCGTCGATCCCTAGTGATTGAGATTAATGCTTTATTGTTGTTGTACAATGGGCAGTAATCGGAAATACCAAATTGAAATGTTCTTATATGGAATAATATTTCAGTGGGTTATTTCAATATAAATGCCCAAACAATATTGTGTAGCGGAAAAAACTACTTGTACTTATTTCTCTAGGGCGTTCTCTTTACTTTGATCTATACCATGAGTTTGTATTTTGCAACTTCAATGATGGTTGAAAACAGAGTTGTAAACTTTGAGGTATGTAAGGTTATATGGTGAGGAAAGGTAACTAATGTTGAAGTCTATTGCAATCCAATCCTCCAATTATCTTATAACACCATACACCATGGTTTCCCTATCACAACTTTCCCATTGTAATTACTGATATAGCATGTCTGAATCCCAGTTATGAACATGCATTAAACTGGAGAACCCGGATTGAGACATCCAAAAGTTCTTCTACCACAAGGATCACATATAAATCCTGCCACCTGAGTTTGTTGAAAGATTAGTTGTGGCAATCGGTGTCGGTTTTGATGAAGCTTGGAGTTCTAGGTCTGAAACACTTGTCTGCAATCCTCGTCATGTTTATTGGTTTGGTGCTGTTTATTTTTTTAAGATGCTAAATGCTTAACAATAAATACAAGTCTAAATGTGTTTGAAGTACTAAGAAGCATAATTTGAAAGTTGAAAGCTGAATCAGTAAAATTGTTTGATTATCAAATTGAATAAATTATATGAATACTTTTTTTTAATCAATTTTAAGCCTTTGTTAGAGATTGTTTGTTGTTTATAAGCGCTGAATAGTGATGCGAATATATTCTCATTCTGAATAGAATGTTTATAAAGCAAATAAAAATTGTAACATATTTATTATATATATTAAATTTATTATCGTTATTTACTTCGTTACGTCTATATAACTACTTAATTATGTATATTAAATTTATTATCAGTATTTATTTAGTTATTTTTATATAGCTACTTAATTATGTATTGCCTTCGTCCTGAATTTAATTTAATTTAATTTATTATGGAGATTATTATTTAACGAATTTACTATGTTTTAGATTAAAAAAAATATTTCTTTGTATGATTATGAAATAAATTATCAATCACTTTTTAAATAAGGCATGCTCTTACATTTATTTGTTGACACATTTCAAATTTTATCTATTTTAAAAAAAATATATATATATATATATATATATATATAAGAAAAAATTTATAAAATAAAAAGGGAAATTATAAGAATAAAAAATAAAATTATAAGAACAAAGTACTAAAATAAAAAATTGTTTTAATCGTACATACAAAGCACAAATATAATTCAAAAAGAGGTAAGATTGAAATTATCCATTTTTCAAAGGATAATTGATCTATATTTTAAAATATTATTTTAAAAATTCAAAATTTTAAAATTTTATTTTTTTAATTGTATTAAATTAAATATACAAAAAAGGAAGGAAAATAAAAAGCAAAAACAAAAATTAATAAATTTTAAATATTTTTCAAAGAGGTAAAATTGTTCAAAAGCAACTTCAATTGTTGGTCTTAGCTATTCAATTTTAGTTTTAAGCTGATTTGGTAAGACAATTTAAGCTACTTTCAGATATAAAAGTGAAAAATTATTAAACAATCTAAATTTTTAATTGTGTGATCGAAACAAACGAAATCTCTTTTCAGATGTTCAATAAGTTCAAATAAGCGACGGTGAAACATAAAACTCACAGATCTTGTATTTGCAAATGCAACTAAAATTCGTTGATCTCCCTATTGCCTTGTAACAACTAAAACCAATTTTGAAGCTTCTTTACACATCTATTCGGACAATTGTGCGGCAAAAAGACCCTTTTAGTTCTTAACCTATCAACTTTTTGAAGTAGTAGTCCCTATTTATTTTTTTGTCTTGATTTCATACTCAACATATTAAACGTAACCGAATTTGGTCCCTAAAATCAAATCGATCGATTTATCATTCAGACGTGGCATTTGATTTCTAACGTGGAGCTTAGTTGGCTCTGATGTGGCGTAAAATTTGGGGAAAAAAAATAGCAAAATGACATTCTTGCCCTTAATATTTATTTTAAAAAAATAAATAAATAAAATTATTTTATCAACCACCACCATCATCACTTCCACCACCACCACTTCCATCACCAATAAATCAAAATCATCCACCATCATCACTTCCACCACCACCACCAATAAACCAAAATCATCCAAATCAGAAAGTAAGAAAATCAAAATCATAACACGTATCCATGCAAAAGTTAGAACTAAACCAACAGAAATCAAACCCATAACATTTGGGTTTCTCTACCCCCTCCCCCCACCCTCACGTCTCCTTCATAAAAGCCAACAGGAATCAAACTACTTTCAATTCATCTTCGTTTCCCTTGTCCCTCTCTTATCAATAGAGTGACAAACAATCAACATCATGCTTTTCATTATCATCAAAAGTCAAACTAATCAAGAACTTAGATCTGAGTTTTCTTAAATTGAAATAAAATAGAAGAAAAAAAAAAACAGGTCTGGGTTGAGAGAGAGAGAGGGCTGCAGAGTGAAAAATAATGGCGGAGGTTGGAGATGACGAGGAAGAAGAAGAGGGGAAGAAGGTGAAGAAGCTGCAGAGTAAGAGAGAGGGCTGCAGAGTGAAAAATAATGGCTGCAGAATGGGAAGAATGCAATCTGGGTTTGGTTTGTTTTTCTAAATTACATGTGTTTGGGTGAGAGAGGGGATACAAACCCAGATGGGAAATCCATATTCAATCGATGAAAGGAGAGAGAGAGAGAGAGAGAGAGAGAGAGAGAGAGAGAGAGAGAGAGAGAGAGAGAGAGAG
>JAOWAN010000043.1:4947904-4969076 GCA_028566635.1 Lobelia cardinalis
GCGAGCCCCTCCCCCAACCAACCCGATAGTCCCTCCCCTTTTTCCCTTTCTTTCTCTCAAAATTTGTGCCATGAATTACTATTTATTTATTAATGGGCCCTACTGAGCTAAAATGTATTATAGATATATATATATGTATAGGGACTTATTCCACTACAAATCACTTTTTCGTACAAATCGTACGAACCAGTTGTATTTTAGTACATTTTTGTTATATGTGAGTTATATGTCTGTATTTTGTAAAATAAAGATCCAAAATAAAAATTTTTGTAAGAAAACCAACTAAAATACAACAAAAATATACTTAGATATAACATGTTCGTAAATATACAACGAACTAACTAAGATGCAAAGATACAACAAAAATGTAATAACATACAACGTAATCTTATTAAAATACAACAAAAAAATTAAGATACAATAAAATTAACGAATATACAACAAAAAAACACTAAGATACAACAGATCGTACGTTTGTACGATATTTATGATTTGTAGTGATTATTTTCCTTTATGTATGTATATATATCCTTGTTTATATTCCATCTCTTAATTAAGCACATTAATGTTCCTTTTGTATCAGATTTGTATTAGTATCCATGTAGGAAGAGTACTTGGTAGTGGTAGGCCGCATTGTGAGCAGCAGGTACACGATATTTTGTAACAACTTTAGTGCTGCCACGAACGAGAATCATGGTGTACGACTATATTCTTACTTAATACTAGAAAGAGTGGTAATGTGGTATTAATTCGCCCACTAATCTATGAACAAAATAATAAATTTTAACACTCATTTTGAAAGTATTTAGGGTGATAAGGTACTATTAGATAATTATACTGTTTTATGGAGTTCGAATTTTCTGTCTCAAATGATATTTTATTCTGCCATTTATTTTAAAAATATATTATTCTAATTATTTCAGTTCTGATTCTAAATTATAAATTATAAACAATTAATAGAACATGAGTTATTTTTAAAATTATGTAAGAAGATTGGCGCATGGGTCAACCCTCAAAAAAATTAGGAGAAAAGTCCCATAAAAAAAAATCTAGAAGTTAAGCCACAATCCATGGTAGTCATTTTCATGACACCGTGCGAGACGGTGGTTGGAATATAAATCTCTCTCTCTCTCTCTCTCTCTCTCTCTCTCTCTCTCTCTCTCTCTCTCTCTCTCTCTCTCTCTCTCTCTCTCCTGATTGAATCAATAATTTGAAGATCAAATTGGTCTGTCTTTCCATTCAAAATCTTAGCCGGCACTGAAATAGACATTCTTAGAATGTTTTACCAATTTGCTAAACAAAAGTTGGCCATCCGTGACTTCATTTAATCGTGTATAAACAGTTGGTATACCAGTTCCTAAGCACTTAGTGCTACGAGCGCTTATTTTTTTTCTTTCTAAATGTACATAAAAACTAAAAATTATGTACATAATATGGATAATGCACATAAACTATATTATTATCATTTTTATAATTATTATGTATATTTTATATTTATATTATGTACATAATTTATAATCTCTATATAAATATATATTTGTTACATACATTACACACCAATTACATATTTGTGAAAAATTAATAGACTACTCCTTTCATAAAAAATAAATAATATGGTTTTTGACTAACCAAACCCCAACATGCAAAATTGGTAGCTAAGCTGACTATTTGACAATAAAAAATTATTCAAAGGTTAATTATACACTGTAATTAATTAAATTACCTCCTCTAACCAACGTGACTTCCATTCCTGACTAGGTCTTCCCTTCTCCTTCCTACTACAGTAATTAATGATTGATTACCACTTTAATTAACAAGAGGCTTTGGTTCTTATTAACGTTGGATTTGAATACAATTTGAGATTAAATTCGAAGAATGCCACAGTCACACTAATTAATAGCTGGTTTTCTTTTTCTAATAGCCAAATTTGTGTCCCAAAATAAATAGAAGTTTGCAATAACAAGAAATAGAAAAATAAAAAAATTATATATACCATTGCAAACCCTCGATCCACCTCTAGAATTTAAAGGAAATGGTGGAAAAATCATAATTATATCATTCACAATTTTTTTTAAAAATTAATTTGAACTTACAAGTAATAAAGATGGTTGTCTTGTCCCAGGTGGGAGTTGGACCTCCGTCCTTTCGTTAGAAAAAATTAGAAGATATCACGAGAAAATATCACTTGAGCAGCTACAACTCTTTGATTCACATATCATTCTTTTTTCTATGAAACTATAAATAATAAAAAATGAGGGTCTCACTGATTTCCAATAATTAGTAAATAATCAAAATATCTTTTTGTTTTAAAATATTTTTAAATGTTTTTATAAATTAAATTCAGCACTAAACAATTATATATTTTTAAATTTTAAATTCTAAAATTTTAAAATATTATTAATTAAATAATTAATAATTATTCTTATATTCACAATGTTAAGTAATTTTGAAAAAATATTTGATACAAATAGAGTTTAATTGATCTAAAGAAAAATCAAAATGAGGATTTCTTTTTGTTACAAAGGAGTAATTGGACAGTAACATTCAAAAAAATTTGTCATTTCTGACATTACAGTTTGAGGTTAAAAAATTTTAATACCCCCTCCGGTCCCATAATAGAGAAATTTTTAGAAAATAAAAATTATTTTAAAATAATTATTTTTTTAGACATTTATATTATATTTTTTCAAAATTATTCTTACATCTCACTTGATTGTATGGAAATATCAAGATATTTTTTAACTGAAGTAATACAAATTGAGAACAAATTTAATGGATTAGAGTAAATGAAATGATTTTAAAAGTTTTAATAGGAAAAAATTTGATGAGACATCAGATGTGTATGATATGTAATTAATTAAAGAATAAATATAAAAAATTATATAATATTAAAATAAATTTTAATTTTTATGATCAATCCTAAAAAGATCCTCGTTGCGAGAGGGAGGGAGTACTAGCAAAAACACGAATTTGCTTTTTCTTTCTTTCTAAAATCAAAGCAACTTTGGCAACTTATCTCTTTCTTTCAGCTGACCCGTTATCGATCCATTCTTGGTAACACCCCCCACGCTCCACCATAACCCCCACTCCCCCAAATCAGTTCTCCTTCTTTTACAAATCTCAAACCCTCTCAAGTTCTTTCCATTAATTGATCTCAAAATTACTCACTTTTTCTTTTATTTACCCATCAAAATCATCACAAATTCAGTTTATTAGTTCAAGATTGATTCTTTTTGAGGGGGGTAATTGGTGGGAATATTGTGAGATTTATCTGGGTATTTTTTTTTTCACGTTTGTTTAATTTTCGAGAAACGAAGTGGGTTTTGTTTGGAGGGTTATGAAAGTTTGAGGTGGGATTTTTGTGGTTGTTGCTGTTATAATTGTTGCTAGGTTGATTGATGGCTGCTGAAGAGTTAATTGACGTGAAATTCAGACTAGCTGATGGCAATGATATTGGACCTAGCAAATTCAGTCCTACCTCTACTGTGGGATCTCTCAAAGAGAGAATACTTGCTCAATGGCCTAAAGGTTATATAATCAACTTACTTTCTTGATTATTTACGTTTGATGTACTAAGAGTCTGTTAGGTTATTTGGTTTTGCTTAGATGTTTTATTTTAATTTTGGCCTGATGTCCTATTTTTTTCCCCCTGATTGTTAGTGATTCTCGCTATGAGTTATTGATGATTGTTTCTTTTATTTGTTTGCTATTGAGTGTTTGATGATGGCAAGACTGCGATATTTCTCTATTTCTGTTTCTTCTTTGGTTCAGTATGAATGTCATCATATTATGTGTAAGGTACAAATATTTTCGTAGGTATTGCTTTATAAATTAGTAAGGTAGACATGTTTTTCCTATTCCGCTGACTAAAGCTTTTTCAAAAAATATTTCTGGTGCTTGTCGCTGCCTAAATTTTTCTCCCCTTTTTCTTCTTTTTGATAATTGTCGATCATTATGTAAAGTAATCAAAAACTGTGCTCGTGGACAATAAATTTAATCTCAAGGGAGTCGTATGTACATAATGGCAGATATTACTGACTTAGTTGTATGGTGGGTGGCCAGATTTTCCCTGAGAGATTGCTCCCTGCTATGTCTCACCTAACCACCTTAGTTTGCCTCTCGTTAGTGCAGCGTCCATGCACTTGTATGTATATGTTGATTGGGAGAAAAGAGAAGGAAATAATCCAGTGCAGAGTCCACTGTCATTATGGGTTCCATTCCCAGGGTCACCTAAGCTATGAACAATGGCGCACCTAAACTTGAAAAACAGGTGGTGCAATGTGAAGGTCGTTTCAGAAACCCGATAAAGGATGACCCTCAATGTCAAAGCTAGTCTAAATGGTTCACATTTGTGAATCTTCTTCTGGGATGAATGTTGGAAATGCTCCTAGTGACTGTCTAGGAAATACCATTTTGAATTATGCAGCCATGAGAACCATGGAGGGCGGATTGATTCCCCCATTGCAAGATGCTGGGAGTTTGGCTCCCTGGCATCTGGAGTTCCTGCAGAAGGGTTTATTGTCTTCAACCATACCCATGCAAGACCATGCGGCGAAGGGCTGAATGCTGGCCACAATTTAGGAACTTACACATAGCTCATCATGAACATTGTTTTTAACAATGCATCCTGTATGAGTAGGTCATTGGTGAAAAGCACTATTCGAGGATCTCTTGATATGACTAGCATGACTCTATAGTCTATACTAATCTGATATCAAATCCTTAATGACAGCACACCATAGTACGCTAAATGCTTAATGGTCAACCTCTTTTTAGTCCTTGATATACGTGGAAGTGTAAGCTACTTGATAAGTATAAATGTGATCTCTCCATTCTACGCTTGATATATCAAACAAGACAGGAACTGATACTAATTATTTGATACTCCCCCTGTTGTGGTAAAAAAGAAAGTCTTGCTTTCGCTTTTTGTGCGTTCCACTTGAAGAGTCTTGTTTCAAAAACCCAAAAAAAGAAGTTTTTGTAGTATCTTTATCCTTATTAGATGAGACTTTTCACTAGCAAAAACAATCTAATCCTTCAAATAAAAGGCATGCATGCCAGTTCTTTTAAATCCTTAAAATGTTTGACTTCAAACATGAACTCTTTGAGCGGAATGGAGGGAATATCACATACCCAAACTATGATGTAGTAGCTATGAGCCTGTGATTGATTAGAGGTTCTCGATTGTGGCACAATCTTGAAGTGGATCAAAAGGCTTTTGCATAGTGAGGTTTTTCTTGAAAATTTGATACAACATTCCACGCATTTTCAGCAAAGATTCGCATGTTTATTGTAGCCCTCGGGAGTTTGCACTCTTTCTCATATCCATCAAGGATCTTGTTTCATCTTATTTTGTAATTTGTTTGTTTCTTAACTCACACGGACTAAAATCTCATCAGATTTTGTGCTCTTTGATATCTAAACCATTTTGTCGCTATATTTTTGACACCTGACTTGGAACTTTGTTCTTTGGCAGACAGAGAAAATGGACCCAAGACCATAAATGATGTGAAGCTCATTAATGCAGGAAAAATACTGGAAAACAACAAAACACTTGCCGAGTCCAGAACTCCAGTTAGCGAAGTTCCAGGTGGTGTTATCACCATGCACGTCGTTGTCCGCCCTCCAATTGCAGATAAAAAGAGTGGTAACTGATAAACTGATTAAACTAGTTGTTCACCATTTACAGCTGCATATATTTTTTCGATATGATACTTATTTACATATCTTTATGGAAGTACGCACTGAAGCTTTTATGCCCTCTACTTTTTAATAACTTTATATCCTCTATCGATGAAATTCTGTTTTGAGGGATCAACTTCGTTCATGTAGGATTAATTCTAATTTTTTACTTCTGATTAATTAATAAAGTTGTGGAGAACTCCTCCTTGCACTGAGATGAAAAACTTGTCGAATGCTAATTCCTACATTAAAATAAAAAGGAAAAAATTAGAATTAAGAAAAAAAATTTGTCCTTTTTGACTTTATCTGTCCGATTTGATTAAACTTTCGACAGGAAAAAATTGAATAAATTTGCTTGTTAATGAACTAGCCGTTAGGAGCTATTTGTAATTAGTTCATCAACAAGGGAATTTATGAAAAAAAATTCTTTACTTAACATAGAAATTAGATAAATTGTGAGTAGGATAGTCAACAATCCCCAGAACTGTTTTTTGATTTTAATGACCCAATATATGATTATTTTGTAGAGGTTTCTGCTCCAGTTTGTGAGATTATAGCCTATAGCTGTTTCATTTTAAGTATTGATGCCGATGGTAACTAAAATAAGTATGACATTGAATTTTCACACTTTGTGCCTTGCCATTTATGGTTATTTGAATCATGGACGCTTTAGTTGTTCTTAAATGGCCCAATACTGTCAATATATCGTCTCCTTTTGCACATGCTGTATGCATCAAGTACATCTCTCTTGGACTGCATGTTAGCGCAAAACATGAAAATTTTGAGGCTCCCATGCTGCAGGGGAAACATCAACTTCTCTTAACATATGAATTTAAATTGCCAGTTCTCACCTTGTCTGCAGCTTGGATTCAATTCGGTATTGCAGCATTATGCCACATGTTAGTGAATTACTCAGCGACACTTATTGTTCTTGAGACAGAGAGAGGAGTAGTAATTTGTGCTTTTTGTACTTACCTTGGAGATTGAGATCCCCGCAACTTGACCTCTCCGTTATATAGAAAATAAGGTTTTTGTTTTATTTTTGTTCGGTCTGTATGTCCATGTTTTGTGCATTTACACCTTGGCAAAAGAGTCTTTTTCTGTCTCTGAAATTTAACATTTTATCTGAGAATCTAGAAAACTGTTGGTGAGTTATATGTCCATCTTTGATTCCAAATGCTTTTAGTAATCTGTCGATAATGGTTAGCATGCATTCATCTTGAAGTTGAGACTCGCATGTGTGATATTTTTGTGGTGTCCATTTTGTTATAGATATGTTATAAATAAAAGTTGTCACTTTCAAATATTGTCATTGGTCGAGAACCACCACATATGCATGTCACGTAATGGTACTAAACCACCGTTTTTTTTCTCCAAATCTACATCCTTAAAATGCACGGAATGTGCAGTGAGACTATTATTTGGGACTCAGTGCATAACAGTCTAGTGATTATTTATAACTATTGTGTATTCAGTTCTTGGGAACTGACTTAACATGGATTTGTGGCAGATAAATTGCAGGACAATTCACCCAAGAAGAGCAGTTGTTTATGCACTATCCTGTAAACCCACCCGAGCGGCAAGATTCACGAAGCTGCTTCACACTCAGATCTCTTACTTCTCTTCATATGTTTCTGTTACACGATTACCAGAAATACAAGAAAGCTCTTTTGATAGATTGTCCGGAACTTTTTTGTAAAACGCTTTAAAATGATACGAGAGAGGGAACTCACTCTATGTAGTATGCTGAAATATATAGAAGATTTGTAGATCAACGAGAGCTATCTTGGCTCTAGTTATGTTATTTTTTTTTTTAACCACGTGAATGAAATTCGATTTTGTTATTTGTTTGATTTGGATCGCCATTGTTATGAACAACATTTCTTCTCCCAAGCTTGGTGAATCAATAACAATTTGTTTTAGCTTTCTGTGCTTCTCAGAAATTGATAAGATTGACATGAAAGCAGGTAGAAGTTAAAAAGTTAGGCCCTGCATTCTAGTAGGGTTTGTTTAAGCGAAAGGAAAATGCAAAGGAAACTCTGAAAATTATAAGCTTTATATATTTGGTCTTCTTTTGGTAGTTCTCTATACCTATGCTGCAAGTGAATTTTACAACATTGATACAGTAGGTCTTAAGAAAATACAATAGATCAAAATTGATATGACTGAGAGGGTGTTTTTTCTGTTTATCCTATAGTGAAAATGTCAAGTGGTTGCTCATAATAATCCCAATGTGTTGTGAGAGGGAGCAAGAGATTTTACAACTAATATCATTAAAGAATTACCTTTGCTGTACATATGAATTACACAAGGGGATAACAAAATGAGGGATACAATTTTGGGACAAATTGCATAGGCAGGTAGAGGGTCTGTCTTTTACATAGACCCACACCTTATACAAGCAGCAAAACCACTAACATCTGGTGAACGTATTATTATTTACAGTAAGAGCAAGACTGTGCCTCTCAGTTTTTGACCTTCCGCATCGAGCTGCAAGACATGGTTTTTAACGGACTGATGATGAGCCATTCTTTGCCAAGCTGGTATATATGGAGTGATGATACCTTGTGAAGAATACTCCCTTATCTGGAAATTTGCCTATTCTAGAACTATGCAAATAAGTTACCAATAGGGTAGGGTAGTGATGCTGAGCCTAAAAAGGATAATCTGCTATAGTAGCTGATGATGAGCGGTTTAGCTGAAGCAGCTGCTTCTTGGATGCTCTCACGTTCTTGAGGGTCATCGTGAGTTTTTGTCTCTCGCCTTCTACCTCGGCAAACTGCAGACTGAGTTGAGAGTAACGGTCGTGCATCTCTTTCAGTTCAGTCTCCACATTTGTGTACTTTCCTTTGAGTTCCAACATGTCTCTGATCAACTCGTTGATGTCTCTGAAGCTCTTAAAGACTGCTTCCTCATCACCATGTTGTTTCAGGAAAGAGCTGGTCCAAAATAAGGAAACCTTAATTTACAAGAACCAGTAAATGATGTGGGAATATCCAACAATTGCGCCTATGGGCATGGTGAGAAATTAAAATTTTACTAGTGGTGATGATCAATTCGGGAAGTCTTCTATCAGTGATTCTATCTTTCCTCCTTCCAAAGATCTAAGTTTGTTAATACTGGTCATGTGTGTCAGCAGGATATTATGTAGGAGAAAAAACAAACCATAGGGGTACTTTTGAAACGAGCATATGCACATCTATGTTTATTTCTTAATGTTTAAATGTCATTTGAAGTTTAGGATTGCTACTGCACGTGCTTATCAATTTCAGTATCTGGCGAGGTAAAGCATTACAAATTTACAATATCTAGTAACAATGTAGCAGTAGTGCATGACCAAACTATTCAACATTTTGGCCTTCACATCTTTAGCACAGGAGGAGGACATACCTTTGGAATTGGATGCTCGATTTCTTCTTTGCCCTCAAAGCTTCAGCAAGCTCAATTTCTAAAGCAAGTACCCTTTCTAATGCATTTCCACTCCCTGTAAAATCACTAAACAAAGGGTATATGCTTGCCAGCTCTTGATTTGCCTTCAAAATCGCAAGAAATATGGATTAGAAATTCACTGCCTAGAGTCTCCAAGAACACCCATACAATACAGCCTAAAGACTAAACTACCTTTTGTAATCGCTCTAGTTCCTTTTGTAAATCTTGAAAGGTTGGGTCCGAATTAGCCAGCGAAAGTAGCGAATTTTCGTTTTTCATCCTTTCCAACTGCAAGCAAATACCAGCAAATAAATATCGTTCACAGGCAGGTATCATTTGTTTTCACAGAATGCAATAAATTACCTCTTCATCTAGGTGCTCCATGCTAGATTTCAAACTTTGGGACCTGAAATGATCATTGACAGCTGCTAAACGCTTTGAATTACTGAGAAGCACATCCCTTTCATCTTCAAATGCGCTTTCTGGAGTTCCATCAACTTCAGAGTCTGAAAGTCCCTGCTAAACCAAGTGCATGAACGCTAAGCAACATAAGCACACTCAAAACAGAAAAATTTAACAAAATTGACGGAGATGCTACATTCGTACTACAGATTGCAAACTACAAGTCAATTGGAAAAAGACACTTTGCTATAGTAAAGAAGAACTATACTGTCAATCTCAGTTAAGAGTGACAATAGTTGAGGGCCTATGTTGTTTATCTATAGGCAACATAATATTCTTGTCTTTAAAAACAATCACGGGAAGTACCCACATCCCTCCCTCCTCCTCCCCCCCCCCCAAAAAAAAAAGAAAAGAAAAAGAATGAAGAAGTATGAAACAGTTACCAGTAGCCAGTAGGCAAGAAACATCTTAGATTTGAATTACATTTTGATCCTAGTAAGAAACAGTTTCCCCAAAACAATAGGAGCAACCTTCAGTGCATGTGGCTTTATCGCTGAAACCAATGATGCTCTTAGCACACTAGTTGCAGCAAGAATTATGCTAGAAGCTCTTAGTAGATGTTCATTAAAAATAGACATGGAGAACCTAGAAAACTAGAGTAATCAATAGTTAAGAGCCCAAAACATAGTTAAAAGCTCAACGTAATCTGCTAGATATAGTGGTGTAGGGAATACAGCTTATTCTTCGAGCATCATTCAAATTCAATCAGATAGAGATGAAATCATAGTATGTGGACCAGCAACAAAGTATACATTGATTTGCTGATTATGAAAGAATATAAATTGTTGGGATCACCCTCTCAAAGCATAAGCATTTAGAATTGGATATGTACCATGAATGATACTAGCAATATTTTTCATAAATTGACATATGGCATTTGATATCAACGTACGATTCTTCAAGCATAGAATTATCTCATCTACATGCCATTACGTTCTGCCCCACAATGACCTTAAATCCTTGATTTACAAAAGAATGACTACGTCAAAGTGAAAAAAACAAATACCTGGCTGGGTACTGCCCTAGCTCTGGAAGTAGAATGCTTCACCTTCCCAATTGGAATGGAACTTGCACCATGTATTTCTTCGCTATTTGTTAAAATCATACTGTCCACTGAATTGGGGAAAGTGTTTCCAGTTGACGTACTGGCAGAATCATCCACTTTTCTTCTTTCAAGGCTCGCGATGTGTTCGGTTAAATTTCCGTGGTAAGGCTCTCTTCTAACTAGGTGATCGGAAAAGTGCCCATGCTTGTCTGCTCCACCATTTTCTTCTTTCCTGGCAGTCACATGAGATGATGAACTATCCATCTGTCTTGTTATCAAGGAAAGCCGAACCGCCATACTAGACTTCTCTTCCTCGCATTCTTGTAAAGAGGCACTAAGCTTTTCCTTTTCTTCCTTGCAACATTCGAGGCTTAGTAGTGTGCATTCCAGTTCAGTCTTTATTCGGTCATAAGCATTAACTTTTTCACGCTTGTCAGTAATTACTGATTGCAATTCAGCTTCCAATTCCAAGACCTTGAGTGACAATTCTTCATTTTTCCTTAAGTGAGAAGCTTCAGCCTTCTTCCTGTTTTCCGTTTCGTCAATGGCATCTTGCAATTTAAATAGCATCTCCTCCCCATGTCTTTTGGAAATAGAAAGTTGTTGCCTCAGTTCTTGCAGACTGGTTTCATACTGTTCTTTGATAAAGGCTATGCGCAATGACTCCTGCACAGCACTTGATGGAACTTCAGGCTCCCTCTTTTCACGAGCCAATGCAGATTCAGCATCTGCTCTGTCTTTGAGCTCCCTTAGATAGATTGACAGATTCTTGAATTCTTCTGTCTTCAGAATTTGTTCGGAAAGCTTGTGCTGAAGGGCATCACATTGATCCCGCAGCAACACCAATTCATCATTATGTTCTTCCAGGAAGATTAAATGAGAATACTGTTCATCCAATTTAGCTTTGAGTACTATCCTTATAATATCTGATTCTTCTGTGGCCAAGATCAGGCTATCAATCTCTTGATCAGAATCAGCCAACATGAGCTTCAGCTGCTCTACCTCAACAGCATGCTGACTATTGTCCTCAGATAAACTAACCTCCAGCATGGCCAACCTACTTTTGCACTCCTCAAGTTCTGCCATCATTGCATTGTTTGCAACCGAAGATACGCCATTTTGAACAACTAAAGCTTCAGACTCTGACTTGGACTCAAGAACTCCCAACAATTTTTCGTTCTCTGATTCACTAGCAAAACTGTGACTTAATATTGCCTCTGCATCAAAATGATTCTTTTCAAGCACCCTGCATTGCTCATTTGACAACTGGAGCTGTCGCCCAAGCTCCTCAACAAGGGTCCCATACTGCACTTTAACAAAACAAAGTTTAACGTCTGCACCAATCAAATTTTCTTGCATTTCCATTAACTCACATTCAAGAGAACTAAAACAGTCAATCTCTTTGCAAAGTCTTTCTACATTCTCCTCATGCTCTCCCAAACGACAGAGAAGTCTTGAATTCTCCAATTCCAGATCTGATGCTAATTGCCTGAAATGAACCAATTCAGCATTCTGATGCTCAAAGTGCAGCAATTTGTCATGATCCTTATTTAGTTGGGAAGTAAGATCTTCAACTGTGCCCTCTAATTTGCCTCTGAGGCATCTCTCCGCATGCATTTCGTCATGTACACATCTCAAGCATTCTTTAAGCCTGTCAAGCTCAGACTCAAGTTTGATGAGCTCCTCAGATTTATTCTGTAAGGACATTGCAAGGTCCAGCTTTTCTAACATTAACTCGGAAATATTCAACTTACTCTTTTCAATTTCCTCGGTCAGCCTGTCAAACTCAGATTCGAGTTTGATGAATTTCTCGGTCTTTCTGTGTAAGGATATCTCAAGATCATGCTTTTCTTTCATTAGCTCGGAAATAATCAGCTTACTCCCTTCAAGGTCCTCAGTCTGTTCCTCGAGCTTAGCCTCAAGCTCGACTGATTCCTCCATTTTGCCCTGTAAGGACATTGCAAGGTCCTGCTTTTCTTGCGTTAACTCGGAAATAGTTAGCTTACTCCTTTCAATCTCCTCAATCAGGTTGTCAAGCTCAGATTCAAGCTTGATGGATTCCTCAGTTTTGCTCTGCAAGGAAATAGCAATCTCCTGCTTTTCTTCCATCAACTCAGAGACAGTCAGCTTACTCCCTTCAAGTTCCTCAGCCATAGCTTCCAAGCCCAAAACCGTCTGAGCAAGAACCTGCTTTTCTTGCATTAACTCGGAAATGGCCAACCTGTCCCTTGCAAGTTCCTCAGCCAGCCGATCAAGCGCAGACTCAAGCTTAATGGATTCCTCAGTTTTACTATGTAAGGACAGTGCAATGTCCTGTTTCTCTTGCATCAACGCAGAAATAGTCAACTTGCTCCTTCCAAGTTCTTCAGCCATAGTGTCCAAGCGCAAAATCATCTGAGTAAGCTCCTGCTTTTCTTGCATTAACTCAGAAACAGTCAGCTTACATGTTCCTAGTTCCTCAGCCAGCCTTTCAACCTCAGATTCAAGCTTGATAGATTCCTCAGTTTTACTCTGCAAGGAAATCACAAGTTCGTTCTTTTCTTGCATCAACTCGGAAATAGACAACTTACACCTTCCATGTTCCTCAGCCATAGTGCCCAAGTCCAAAATCTCTTGCGCACGGTCCTGCTTTTCCTGAACCAACTCAGAAATAGTCAACTCACTCTTTGCAAGTTCCTCAGCCAACCTTTCAAGCTTAGATGCAAGCTTGATAGATCCCTCAGTTTTACTCTGCAAAGAAATTACAAGTTCTTGCTTTTCTTGCACCAACTCAGAGATAGTCGCCTTACTCCTTCCAAGCTCCTCCACCATAGTGCCGAAGCCCAAAAACTCCTGAGCATGCTCCTGCTTTTCTTGCATCAACTCCGAAATGGTCATTTTACTTCTTTCGAGTTCATCAGCCACAGCATCCAAGTCTAAAATCTCCTGCACGAGATCCGAGTTTTTAGAAGAAAGCTTTTGCAGCTCAAGTTCCAATGAAGCAAGGTAAGCTGAAAGCTCTTCACCATGCTGAGCATATTTTTCTTCAATTTCGGAGTTATTGTGGAATTTGTTGGCAACAGATTCAAGCTGCAACTGAAGCTTTTCCACAAGAAGATTAGACATATCTAATTTTGCCACAGTGTCCTGTATATCATGCTTAAACCTCAGCTTCATATCCCAAATTTCAGACCTGGCAGTGCTCAAGGACAATTCAGCCATATCTCTTTCATTCTCCACAACTTTCTTCTCTTCAATGAGTTGTAAAATCTTTTCACATGTGCTAAGGTGGGTGTCCTCCAAATCCATGACCAGGCCCTTAATATCCTTAAACTCCAAATTCTGACATGCAGTACTATTTACCAAAGCTAGTCCTTCAAAATGCTTGTTATAAGAGGCCAGCAAACTTCCCAGCTTATCTCGCAGAAAAGTGACAAGTTTCTGCATACTTTCCTTGGACATAGCTATTGTTTCAAATTCATTTTTTAGGGTTTTCAACTCTTCCTTCAAAGAAGATGTCTCCTTTTGAATATTACTTTTTTCCAGGTTTTCTAGTTTTAATAACTTCTCAAGCTCCAACTTCTCAGCAAAACAAGCCTCACATTTCCTTTCATAACCTTTGTAATCCATAATGAGTGCTTCGCAATCTATAACTTTCTCAGTAAGAACAAAATTTTCATTTGAAAGACTTTCTAGTTTTGCTTCCAAAATTTGGTTGTGTACAAGCAAATCACTACACTGGGAAACACAACCAGCCTTATCCTCATTCAGGGCCTGAACATCTTCCATAGCACTGCGTAGACTTACAACCAAAAGATTTCTGGATTCATTGGAGAACTCCAACTGCTGAGCATATTCATCTATCTTCTCCTTCATTAGTCTAATGTCTTTATTGGCTTCAAGCAATGTTTCCTTGAGAGTCTTTGAGAACACGTCCAAGTATAAATTTGCAGAACACATCTCACACAATTCTACTTCAACTTTCTGGTAAAGATCTTCCTGCAAGGAGAGTGATTTTTTCAAGTCACCTGAAAGAATATCTCCACCCATCAAACATTTCTTTGCAGTAGCTGTTTGATTCTGACCCCGTGGGTATATAGAAGCATTAGATATCTGTGTATTCTGTACTATATCTGGGTATCTTTGGCACAAAAGTTGCGATGTTTCTGAGAAAGAATCATTGATGAGGTTCTGATTAGTTTCAAACATAGATAAAACCTGGAATGATAGCAGGTCAAGGTCCTTTTGCAACTGACCCACAGCAATTGAGTAATTCAAACGAGCCCTTTTGAGTGCTGCTTCAGAAGTAATAGACCTTCTTTCCAGCTCCTTATTGAGCGAACTCAGAGTAAGTCTCTCTTCTGCAAATTTTAAGGTCTGATCATTCATATCATGGCGTAATGATTCCATTTCAGCTTTGGTGGTAGAAATTGTGTACAGGCATGTCGAGTGATCATTCCGAAGACTGTGCAACTCTCCCAATATTTGCTTCTGATTTTCCTCAAGCTCTTGAACAAGTGCTTCATAGTAGCACTCCATCTGGTCCATCTTCCTCACAAGAGTTTCCTTCTCAGTTTTTGCATCATCCAACTGCCTAAGAAGTTCAATATTTTTTCTTGCCATTGCTTCAGTATCTATTGTAGATTCAGATTCTCTGGGCACTAGACTGGGGACAGTCACGTACTGAAGAATACTTTCAGGATCATACAGATCCACATCAAACCCAGACCCTGACACCAACTGTTCACTTTTATGTAAGCTCATATCTGGAATCTCCTCCATTTGTGCTTCATCTTTTTTCACCCCATCTGGTAAAGATACTGCTTCTACAGTTCCTCTTTTTAGATCCTGCAGAATATTGAGCAGCACCTGCAAATCTGAGTGTACAAAGCTGATATCTGTCTCATGGACACCCATGCATGCCGCCTTCTCTTGGAGCTCTCTTATTCGATCTTCAACAACCAAAATCCCGTTACGCCACTTAATTTGTTCCTTTTGCAATAAAAGATCCTGTTTGGGACCCGATTCCATAATGGTAAAATTGGGGCTCAGTTTTATAGTTTTAAGGTGTTCGACATCATCTTTGAACTTTGAACATTGTGATTTCAGCTCCGTAACCTCCTTTACTAGCTCTTGACCTGAAGCAATCTCAGTAACAAGTTGATCTGCAAACTTCTGTGTTTCAAAACCAATTTCCTCGGCATGACTTTGCAATGCACTTAACTCCAGCTTAAGCTCAAAAATGGAAGACTCAGCAGCTTCCAAGCTTCCTCGAAGTCTATTATTCTCCTCAGAAGCAACTACCAAGTCATTATCCACGGAATAGTCTGAACTCCACCCATGGACCCAATCATTAGTCCCATGTGCCAGAATCCGATGATCAGATGGGTCACCTTTCTCTATCTGCGAATTATGATATTGGGGCGGGCAATTTAAATCCCCAGATACAGCACTCTTCAGGCTATCAATTTCATGGGTGCTCGAAGAATCATGCTTGTCAGCATACAAACTTCCCGAGGTATTAGATGAACCATCACATCCGACCTGTGAGTCTGCATATTCTTCACTTGCGTCTACTTCTTCAAGGGCAGGAAGTAATTTAGATTCTGTTGCAGATCTTAGTCTTGGATCGGCCTATTTCATGCAAAAGAGAGCACAAAGAAGATAAAAAAGATAATTAGCTCATGAGTTGTAAGCACTTGATGACCAGTATCTACGCCTGCAAACTTGATGAAACATACATTCTAATCTCCACAAGGATGATCAGCACTATAACTGTAATAAACAGAATGCCTTTAAATATAAAGAAAGAGGTGTGTATCTACTTTATCCTTGGAAACTACAGTTCACATCAAACCATGGATTTCTGTTTGAATTCCAAATTTGATATTCTCCGAAAACAGAGATGTTGATATAGTTAGACCTTGAAAGTTGTGCACCAAATATCAAAACAATAAACATTTTACACTTACTGATACACACACAGATGCAACAAAGAAAAGATAAAAAGAATCATGCACATTATCAATGTAAAATAACTAAGGCCTTTTTCTTCAAAGGAGCTGCCTACCACCCTCCCTCTCTCCAAACACTTCCACCCGAACTCCCGAAGAGCTTCATCAGAACTGTATTCTTAACTGTCACACTGAAACCAATGACCACTTGTTTAGCGGTATCCCCTTCTTTTTCCTAATGGGAGGTTAGGGGTTCATGTCTCTGTCTCGTCAGAGACATACTGAGGAGAAATATATCTTGTTGCAGATATCTCCTGGCTTTAAGCTCTCGTTGTTACTCTTGTAAGGTCTACTTAATAAAAAATAAAATAAGGGTTGGGGTAAGGTCTATGTCCCCTCCAACCTTTAAAAAATTATCACATTGAAAATATGGACATGTGCGAGAAATGGGACCTGTATATAAGACACAGGTCATGTGCTAGTACCATATAACTATCTAGTTTCTACCATGGTTTTGATGAGCATGTTAGCAACTATGGAGGTTATTTGGAATTGACGAGACCATGATGAATGATAGGAGACGTATAGCATTGAGGGTCACTCTTTAGTCGTTTAATTTTAGATGTCAATGTCTAGATTGTTTTCATTTCAAGGCTGCCGTTTTGGATTCATACTCCCTTCTTTTCATGCAAAGTGTCCATTTTGACTGTTGAGTAGTAATTTGAAGTTTGATTTGATTCAGTCCTATGTTGAAATTTGAAAACAGAAACTGGACTCTTCAGTTAGAATGGAGGTAGTATCATGCAACATTTAAAGAAGTATCATGAATAATATGTATAATTAGAGCTCTGTAGTTGAAATAAGTGGATCCACTAATTAATATTTTTAAAAAGAAATGAATATGTAGAAACAGTCCTATGTTGACATTTGAAAACAGAATCTGGACTCTTCAGTTGGAATGGAGGTAGGATCATGCAACATTGAAAGGTTTTCTACATCTTATGTTTCTATTGCTAACTATCTCAAAGAAAGATCCACAAGGGTAAACTTTCATGCAGGCTTACTCAAGAGAAGCAATAGTGGTGCAGATTGGAGATATCCTATTCTGGCGGTCGAAAAGAAGGGTGAAGGTTCTACATCAGAAGAGCTGGTGGCTGAGAAAAGAGATTGGGGAACAAGAAACAAGGGCCCAGCCAGGAAGGAAGAGAGTAGCAGATTTAGGATATACTCCCTCCGTTCCACAATAGTAGACCTTTTAGAAGTTAAAATTTGTTCCAAAATAGTTGTCCTTTTAGGATTTATAGGAAGTTTTTACACATTCTTTCCTAAATTACCCTCCTATTCTCCCAAGTACCAATAATCATTAATTACACTTATCTCTTTTCTCATTAATAAAGAGAGACTATTTAATGAGGGTAAATTTGTCAATATAAATTATTTCTTAATATATGTGCATAAGTCTAAAAGGTCCACTATTGTGGAACAGAGGGAGTAGCATTTAGAGACGATCTTAAGTTATGGTCGGTGCATTTGAGAGATTAGCTTAATGCAAGCAGGGCTCTTTATTCGGAATTTCGGATAAACCACAATGAAAATGGAATACAAGCGAAGCAAATGCATTGTAAAGATAAAAGAATACAGTGTATGTGCATTCCAGACAATAGAAGAGAGAAATGCAAGCTGAAGAAAGAGACATGACACCATAAGCGTCCATAAAATAAAAATGAACATAAAAAAATGAAAAGAAAAGTAAAATGATGATGATAAATAAATTTTTAAAATGATAAAATGAACATAAAAATGAAAATAACAACCATAGTCAAACATAGGATTATCAAATTTAGTTATAACAGGATCGGAGCATTCACAACATAGGATTGCCAAATTCAATAAACCTCATCTGATTTATCACATAAACATGCACAGATTGAAAAGAAAATACAACCTTATCAATCCGATTGTTGGATATATTTTCTGGAGATAACACTTCGGCAGTTCCAGATTCTTCATGCCTGCTGAGATTGCTGCCCATTGGTAGCCCCTTCTCCCTGAGTTCCCTCTGCTGCTCAAATTCCCTGTATAGACCTTGATTTTAATTGCAATATCAAGTGAATGAGTGTTGTTTAAGTGTAAGGATGCTCTACCTGAACCCAGTTTTAGATGTCAGCAGCTGGACTGTGACCTGGCAGTAAAAATTGCAGTCAGCTACAAGGTTATACAGACAAGATGTGAATCAAACCTCTTTTTTGAAAGTGTATGATCTCAAAGTAATATTGATCACGTAATACATTCATTTGGACATATGAGAGGCTGTCATGACGTGCTCACCTATATATATATAAAGAGAGAGAGAGAGAGAGAGAGAGAGAGAGAGAGAGAGAGAGAGAGAGAGAGAGAGAGAGAGAGAGAGAGAGAGAGAGGGTCCCTCACGTGCAAAATGGTTCCAATTTCAGATCCATGAAGAGGCAAAGCAACAGCAGATGGCTTCAGCGCATCAGCATAATCAGCAAGGTTGATAGTAGCCTCACCGAGGATGCTAGACCTTGAAGTACCCTGGGTACCAAGAGGTTCAGTGAAACGAGAAATGATTAACCGCTATAAGGGATGAATATTAAAACATCAGATTGTGATTAGAGCTAAAAGAAATTAACTTGTCCAGAACAAAGTTAACTGAATTTGAGATTTCCAATTGCTGTCTGAGAGGAAGTTAGCAACCAAAAACAATAAATAAATAAACCACAAAAAAATAAACCCAAAAAAGGGAAGTCAAACTTCCATATGATGATGATTTGCCACCAGGGAGAATTGTCTGAAGAGCTATAACTAATCAAAGGATATATTAATAAAATTTTACCATTCCGACAACAAATTTGTAGAGCTTATCGTCAAACTGTTTGCTTTTGGCATCTAGGAGAAGCCTTGTTGTTTCATAGATAGGATCTCCCCATTTGCATGCTCCATTTCTCACATTTGCTTTGGTCGTCTTTGCAGTCACCTTTCCCGATTCAGTAGGAATGAATGATATATATAACTTCTCCCATCCTGTTTGTGGAATCTAAAACATGGAATCCCAGTCAAAGAAAAAGGGAAATGAATCAGTCACTGCAAAAGGGGTGGAAGATTTCTTCTTGGAATCTATACTCCACATCATGCAAATTCAGAAAAAAAAAAATTGCTCAAGTAGATCAAGTAAAACACTATTTCGTGCTACATGTACCAAGGAGCGACATTTAAAGCATTTAATTTTGCTCGCAGATGATATAAACAGCAGGTTGTGTTAATTTTCACCTTTGTTGGTTGTAAGAGATTTAATCTGAACTAAGTTACATATGTTCTTTAAACAACAAAGAAGTTTGTCCTGTATGTTACGCATACATGTAGTATACGAGCTTTACGGAAAAGTTTATGCCAAATGGAGCAGTAAAATACTACCCAGACACCTGAACCTTCTCCACCAGGCTTTACGGAATTCATGAAAACTTTGGGATTTCAGCAATGTTGGCTTCTTAAGCATATACAATTCGACCAAACATCCTCAACTCCATTTGAAACAATACATAAGTTCAAGCAATAGTAATCTTTGGAAATTATATTTATAATAGTAAAACACACTCCCGCCTACCCACTTGAACAGTGGGACACTTTGACTATGCAAATTAGGAAAGGAGTTGGGAACATGTTAATTTCGTCAAATGCTCATCAACGTGAGG
The DNA here is from genome assembly GCA_028566635.1 of Lobelia cardinalis. Taxonomy (NCBI): domain Eukaryota; kingdom Viridiplantae; phylum Streptophyta; class Magnoliopsida; order Asterales; family Campanulaceae; genus Lobelia; species Lobelia cardinalis. The sequence goes on from JAOWAN010000043.1 coordinate 4,968,166, forward strand.
CCTATGTTTTTCCCTTGCAAAAAGGGATGGTAATTCTCAACAGCATGGCCCAAAAGAGAAATACCCCTCTTCAATTGGGAGAAACCGAAAAGGAAAGTGTCCCTCTTCAAGTGGGATGGAGGGAGTATTAAACAACTGAAACTAGAATTTGTAAATATTTCACAACACAAGGTGTGTTGGAACTTGGAAGGGCTTTTAGCATACCAAACGTATACCGTATCATGCTTGCCAACATGTGCACAAAGCGAGAAGCTTCTATTCTTTAAGTTCCTTACAGATATACATATGAATTGATTACGCTCAAGCCATGGGTGTAATTTTCTTAAAATGCACGGTCTCACCAACAGCATGCGCATACTTTCATACTTTGTGCATGCAGGAAATCCCAATCAATTCAGGAGACGTTCACATATCTCAAATGTATAATGATGTACATCAAAAAAGTGTGAGTAGTTATGCTGTAGGAGCTTAGTTTAAAAAATGTTCAGCTATAACTCACAATGCATGCCAAATATTAAGATGCATCATGAACCTTTTTTCTTTTCCCGTTCGTTGGATACAACAACGAAGTTAGCAATATAATATTTTATCTTCTCCATAGCTCCAGGAAACTCTACCTGGAATGTAGATTGTTTTGGTTCATGAACTGGTGCTGAACATTGTATGCTGCTTAGGCTAAAGGCTCACACATCTAACCTAGGGGCAGCTATTCACAGATACTATGCTTAAGGTGTTCCTTCATATTTTTAATGTAAACAATGGCTTGAAAATGTAATCACCTGCTCTTGTAAGCTGCTATTTTGAAGCAATCGCATAGAAGAGCGTGAATAGTGGACAACAACAACAACAAAGCCTTTATCCCAAACTAGTTGGGGTCGGCTAAGATGAACCATCAATAGTCCAAAAGTCTC
>JAOWAN010000043.1:4971867-4983325 GCA_028566635.1 Lobelia cardinalis
CCCCCCCAAAAAAAAAAAGGGAATTCCGGTGCACCGGAGGGTAGGTACGAGCAAGGATCAGAATGGAAGAAATTAATTTGGTTGGAATGATGATAGCAATAAACTTGAATCAGGGATGCGATAAGTAATAATTTTTAATGATTAAAGTGCAAAAGTATGAGAAAGATATAAAAAAAAAGGTAAGATATATCAAAAATAAAATAAAATAAAATAAAAATCAAATCACATATCATATCATATTACATTACGTTTGTGATTCAAGCCTAAATAATTCCTATATATATCCACGATACAAAGATTAAAAATAAATATAAAAAGCATAAAAAATTATTTTGAAGAAAAAAAATAATCAAATGCAATTGAAATTAGGTTGATGTCCATGTCAACTAAATAGTATATTGATTTATTTATATATATATATATATATATATATATATATATACATACTTACTTTCATCGACATTCTTTTTCTCCCAAGTAATTCCTAGTGTAGAAGCATGACTAGAATATTTTAAGGTGGAATGGCAACAATAATTCCCATCTCAATCAATCAATGCACAACTTTTTCATAATCTTTAATTTTGGCAATTATATATACCTCTCTAAAGAAAAAAAAATGGTTGAGATTGCAATTCCGACAGTCTCCCATCGATCCTGACCTGAACCAACGTAGAGGAGGTAAATCGCAGGATGTACATCACAGGAGTCAGGGTGGAGAGCTAACGAATAGGCCCATGGCTCTTAACCCTTAGGTCACTCCCGCTTGTAACAGAGTCAATTCCATCTTGCAGAGAATCGAACCCTGCACACTATCGCGCTGAGCCCTATCCGTCCTCCCCTTTGCCACTGTGATATATGCCCTGGGAGCACCTCTCTAAAGAATGTTTAATGCTGTGTAGATATTGTAGAAATTATATGGAGCGCACATGCGCTCCTAGCAAGGAGCGCCTAGGTGCTACATATTAATTCTATTACGTTGTTTTGTTCATGTTTTATAACTAAATGTTCATTTTATTTTTCTTAATGTTATTGTTGATTTTCAGTAACGATGATAAAAATGAATATTTAATTTTAGATAATGAATAAATAACGTAATAAAATGAATATTGTCACGTAGGCGCTCCATATACGGACGGGTAGATATTGTTCTAAACTAGTATGAAAAAAGGAAGCTCTGAATATTCACACATCTAGTCAACATTGCATTAAAGTGTAAGTTGTAATTAATTAATTAAATAAAGACAACCATTTATCAAATAATTTAACTATACTCTTCATAGTACTATGAAATTAATTAATATTACTTAGAACTCTTTCCGTTCTCAAAAAATTGTCTCAATATTGTACCTTGTATGCATTTTAAGAAAAAAAAACTTTATATATATATATTTAACTATTCCTAAATTACAATAAAAATTATTCGCATTTTCATAAATGAGATTATTATTTTAGAATGCACACGGAGGAGGGCGTAATAATTTTACAAGAGGAGATACATCATTCGTACATGGAGAAACGTTGGGTGCTAATTAAATACATATAAGTATACATTAATTAGGGTGATGAGGCTTTTCCGCGACCTTATTCGCACCTCCTATTATGACTTGCTTGATCAATAACGTGTATGTATGTACGTAATCGTCATCACCGGATCGAGATATATATATATATATATATATATATATATGACGGATCATTTCTGGTTGGTCGGATGGATCTTGTTAATCAGCCCCCGGGAGAAGCAACCAGCGCCACCGGAGGATTTACTTGTACTTTCCCTTTCTTCTCGAGCAGCACTTTGTTTCTGATCATCATCATCGAGTCTCTTGATCGTTTTGGCCTTGTGGACCTTTTTCATCACGTAAACTTCAGCTAAACTAGCTCCCGATATCATCATCATCGACGACATATTTCAAGGATTTTCTAGACTTATAATATAATGGAATGTTTTTAATTGACTAAATGTAGCTAGCTCAAATGGAATGTTGTAGCTAGGTACATATATATAGAGAGAGGATCAAGGAAGGGGAGTGAGGGTTGGGTTGGTCAGCACTCAGCAGTACTATTGGGGGTTTGGGCAACACGAAAGGAAGGAAATGGGCTTTAATTATTGCAAGGGGTAATGGGCTTTATTGAAAGTGATGTGGTGCTAAAAGATAAAGGTGAGGGGAGCTACATTGGTTTGGCTTTATTGAAAATGTTGTGATGAAATTTGACTCGGTCATTTCATTTGCCATTTTTGTTGGAAAATATTTTTGGTGCTAAGGTGTACACCGTCCGAAACCATTATGTAGTGGCCTTTTCAGGTTCAAATTATTGTAAAATGTGCTTTAATGTTGCAATTTTATTGCAAAAATGGGGTATGTTGGACGGAATTTGTATTCCTAATGGAAGTGATAAAGTTGAGGGTTTAAAATGTAACAAATTCCAAATTTGAGGGTTTAATATGTAATAATTTCCGTTAGGATTTAACAGATTGTGTCAAAAAGACCATTTTTACAGCAAAAATAAAATATTAGAGCTTATTTTGCAATGTTTTAAACTTGGGGGGTCCATTTGCAAACTCACGAAACAATTGGGGTATACAATGAGATTAAACCCTTTTTCTATTGTCTTTTGAAATATCAATTTTATCTTGCATTCGAATATTTTATTTTAAATAATTTTTTATTTTCTGTCACATAGCATTTAAAAATAACACATACGGAGATGCTACTAATTAACTAGGGATTATAGTTTAATATTTAAGGGCCATCTTTTAAAGAAATGATGCAATTTTAAGAAGATATAAAATGAGATAATATTTGAAAAAAAAGATCTGAACTCTTTATCATTTCATTTATTCTCTTAATGGGTATATTCGTGTACGTAAATAGGTGAATTATAATTTTTTCTAATTAAATATATTATTTAAAATTAAAATAATATGAAAATTATAATTCAAAAAATTCAATAAATGGTGACGGTGTAGTGGTCATGGCGGCAATGATGGCGGTGGTGGTAATGGCCATAGGTTTATTAGGTTTATTGGGGTTCAGACCAAGAGTGCAACGGTTCGATTTAGTTCAATTTTGGGTATAAACTGCAAGTCAAACTGTACCCTATCGGTTTGGAGAATTTTAAACTTAAATTGAACCGTAAGTAGAAAATCAAACCGAACCGCTAAACTACGGTTCGGTTTGGTTCGATTTATCGGTTTATATTAAATCTTGTAATTTTTCAAAAGAACTAAATATAGCATAAGATTTATAACAAAAAAAAATTCAAAAAATTATTTTTAACATTAATAGCCTAATATTCATAATAAAAATTCAAAAATAGGACAATGATGTTGTTTGTTTAAATAATACTTAGCACAATACAACTTAAAAGTTATAAAATTTATAAGTTCATGATCACAATACAATTAGATTTAAGTTAGGATATAATTATTATTTTATTTATATATAAATTACAAGGAATATATATATAAATATATAGAAAATACAAGGGATTCATATGAAAAAATATGTATACATTAATTAGATATCGGTTCTATTGGTTTGGTTTAGTTCGGTTAGAGGTGCCGAAACTCAAATCGAACCCTGCAGTTTGAAATTTTTTTTTAACCGTAAACGAACAGTCGTTGGTCGAAACCAAACCAAACTCATCGATTTGATTCGATTTTGTTCTTTTAGCTGTTTGGACGGTTTGGACTTGCACCCCTAGTTCAGACCCAATAAATTATTGAACTTAGTTGAATATGTGTTACTAAATACTCTCCTTAAAATTTTCATTTTTCTCCTTTCAAAAATATCCTTATTATTTATATTACTTGTTCACCCCCGCCCTACGGTCATATTAATTACTTTGAAGAAACTCAAAAGTCCCATGCAGAATTTTGAAATGGGATATCATTATTTTAAAAATTTATTACATAAAGCATATAAACCACCTATTGTTGGCAATCATATATAATACAGGCAGGCATCACAGTTTATTCACCCAAATTATGCAACAAAGAAAATGTTGGTCAATAAAATGAGAGCAGGCCGGTTTGAATTCATAATTAGTCACAATTTTGACACTAAAAATAAATAATTCCTCCCTTGACTTGCTCATGTAATTAGATTAAAAAATAATGGCAGATTTTGTTATCTAGCTAGCCATGCATATAGTTCCTCAGCCTCCATGAGGCTTCCAAAATATGTTGTCTGCATCCGAATGCACTGACCCTGATAAACTCCTCCCCTCCCGGACCAAATCCACTGCCTGGAACCGTTACTACGTTAGCTTTCTCCAGAATATCACCAAACACATCCCAAGACCTTGACCCGGGAAAATGGACCCATAGATATGGTGCATTTTCTCCACCATAGACCTTCAACCCCAGCGATGCAAAAGCTTCCCGAACTATCTTGGCATTTTCCATATAGTAGTCGATCACACCTTTCAGGGCCAGGTAACCCTTTGGAGAAAGGCAAGCTATCCCGCCAGCCTGAGCTATGCTGCTCGCGCCATTGAAGCACGTGCAAACTAAACGGTTGTAGTCCTTTATGACGGGCAATCCGTTTGAATACAACAGTTCTTCCGGGACAACAGTCCATCCGAGACGGACACCTGTGAACCCTGCAAATTTGGAGAAGGATGAAACTTCAATGGCCACCTCTCTTGCACCGGGGATTTCAAAGATTGATTTTGGGCTTTCGTCGCTGATGTAAGCTGCATATGCGGTGTCGTAGACTATGATGGATCCGTTTTCTTTCGCAAATTCTACTAGTTGCTTTAGCTGAGACCTTGATGCAGCGTTACCAGTGGGGTTGTTTGGTGAGCAGAAATAGATAATATTGGTCCTTGGCGTCGTTGATAGGTTTGGAAAAAAGTTGTTTTCTGGCCGACAGTCCATGTAGACAATGTTCCGGTACTTTCCAGTCGTCTTTTGGAACTTCCCGGCTTGACCAACTATGACACTTGTATCGATATATGCCTGTCGAGACATGTTCCAAAACACTAGTACTCATGAGAAACTCAAAACACTTTGCGAGCAATTGTGAGAAGACGTACAAAGACTTAAATTTGTAATATTACCGGAAAGGATGGATCCTGCACAGCTATCGTCACATTGGATCCCAAGAGCATCTGCAATGAGGAAAATGGAATTCAAGAATCTTTTTACGTACTGTGCATTTTTCACAATTGCAAGAAAACACTTGCGAGTAAATGTAATAAAGCACTACCTGAAGGCGAGATATGTCTGATTGTGCACCGTCTGATACAAAAATCTCATCAGCTTTTACTCTTGTATTTCTGTAGAATGTATCTGCAATTGCCTGTCTCAGCTCCTGGGATGTCAAAGGGCATTTCGTGTTGATTCGTAAGCAGTCAATTGTCAAGTAAACATTGTTATGCAAGATATAAGTTAAGCTGATAAAACTATGTACAAGAATCAATGATGGGGGGCTCAAAAAAATTGTGAGAAGAATTTTCTATGAATTTAATTTTGACCAGTGAAATATGTAACAAGTGCATGTAAGTTTACCTTGTTACCTTGCTCAAATCCGTATCCTCTATAACCGGTTACTGTTGATTGAGCTCGAGCATGCTGCAGAAAGATATGCATAGCTCATCATGCGTTTTAGTTAAGAAGAATAACCGAAAACAAAAACTGAAAGTTACGAGTAAGGTCTATAACATAATCGAAGTTCAAACAAATATGTTTCGAGTTTTAACTTTACCTCAGCCATAGCAGATGTGATGATTTCAGGTATGGGTTCTGTGGTATTACCAATTCCAAGTCTTATCAGCTTTGCATCTGGGTACTTTTGCTTGTGTTCGTGCTCACGGAAGCTTATCTGGTAGTTAATTAAGGTGGTTCGGTAATGTAATCATACTATATAGAGGACATGCATGCTTTGAGAAAGAGAGTAGCAAACAATAGCTAACGAAACTAAGTTAAGATGGTTCGATCGATCATTAGTCCCACAAGATTTGCACGGCGGATCACTAGTCTAACCTCAGGAAACAAGTACTGGTTTTGCAGATTCTCCATATTGGCATTCCGGGGTACATTTGTGCGCCACCAACCTGTTAGCAGTCTAGTGAGAATTTGATCGATGCAATCTATGCATACTAATTCTTGAGGCGACAACGTGACAGAAAAAATAACAAACGAGAGCATTACATATATACCTTCGCTGCTGCTGCTGCTTCCATATGACGATTTTGAACCACGAGCAATCCTGTGAAAACTTTTAAATCAGGTAAAACTGCATGGAAATGAGGTCATGCAATATGTAAAAGATATATATATCGAGCATTTCAGGATACAGTTCAATTGTTTCATGAAACGTATGTACGTATAATTAGCTGAAAGACGTACTGTACCTTGTACAACTCGACGTCCTAGATTCTGGTCTGGGAATGCACATTTGAGGTGACAAGAAAGAACGATAGCCAAATGTTTCCATAACTTAAATATTGGCTGTATAATTCTTCAAAATGTTTGTTCCGTACGTTTACAGGAAGGAAGAAAGTGAGATTTGAGTGATAAAACATATATTGCTTCATCTCAATAATACACCTATATATAAGCATAGTAATGCGGAGAACCAATATTTTAGCAATGGTGCTGCGTTCGGGCTTTAAATTGTACGATTTCATGCATGGTCAAATATTTGGAAAATCAAGGCTCCGTTTTATCTTCTGTCAAAATCTTTTTTTTTTTTTTTCCCTTTCATCTCTGCTTTTCTTACCAACACTTACTGTATTGTACATTTCTCAGTCCCAAAACGAGTGACACTTTTTGCATCTAAAATTTGCAAGTATTGCATGGCAAATTATATCGTGTGCCTAGGCACACGGTATTAGGTGTACCCAAATGCACATAAATATATAAAATTATGTACATAATGTGATATAAAATGTAAGTAATATATATTATGTACATAATTTATTATAGCTATGTGCATTTGAGCACACCTAGCACACCGTGTGCCTAGGCACACGGTATACCAACTGGTATTGCATAGCCATTGAAATGCCATGGAGTTATCCTCTCGGACCATTCAGTAACACTAACACATGGTGCGCGCGGATTTCCTTATCAAGCATGGAACTCATGACAAAATAAACCAAAAATAGGCTAGATGCAGAGTATGCAGTACGTAGAATGTGAAGGTAAGGAAGCAACCACTTGATTCTCTTCCAACGTTCCTAGTTAGAATTCCAATTCACGTGTCCCTTTCTCCAATTCTGCAGATAGGACCTATTTCCTATCTTATTCTTCTTCTTCTGGCTCGGAAAATGTCTTGATTCTCTTCCAACGTTCCTAGTTACAATTCCAATTCACGTGTCCCTTTCTCCCATTCTGCAGATAGGACCTATTTCCTATCTTATTCTTCTTCTTCTGGCTTGAAAGGTCTAATGTCTCTAGTTTTCCACAGTAGGCAACTTCCTTTCGAGTGGAGACCTTGTTTAGTCACTCGGGATTCAAAATAAGGTTGTTTCGACTAATCTCCAATGCATTGCTGGCCAGACACAGTAGCTCGCCAGTTAGGAATCCGACGCTCGTGATTTGGTATGTTTCACCATCAATATGCCACACAACGTTTTAACAATATGCCGGGGGATGAGGACGAGTCTTGAACAATTACATTGCATTGAAAGCCAAAAAAAAAAAAAAAAAAACATGTAAAAGAGCTCGATGGTGGAAGCTCCTCAACCCAAGCACTTTGGCATTCATAATCATTACCATTGCCCAACAAAACATGTAGTTGTACTAAAGTGCTTTCCAAGGAAGGTTCCTATACAAAAACTGCAAGCAACTATAAAAACTTCCCACAAGTGTGGTGATATACATACCCAAAAGTAAGGGACATCATCAATAGTGATGAGTCTAAAGTACAAACCGACAAAGGAGATACGAGTTCTTCACATTTAAGGACCAGCCAGTAATTATAGTATGCATATCGCTCCTTCAAACAAGAAGCTATTCTTGACTAGACTAGACATCCTGTGTGCAAGTTTTGATAACTTAAATAGGTTTCTTTACCTGCACACCGTTACCCGCAAAACTGAATCATCATGTATCAATATCTTCCCTAATTATAGGCGTTATTGTCTGACCACTTTGTCATGATGTCTTCTCCAGAATAATACACCAGTTCGATTTGTCATAGAATCGATCAACAACAACTGCATTCTCCATGCCAGAGACCAACCTGACAAAATGATAGTGTTTATAAGGAAGAGTTGACGAAATAGTAAATGGGAACAATTATAGAAATTATGAATGCTACATATTACTCTTATGTTGTTTTATGGTGTCAGATCATGTAATGGAGAATCAACAACTAAATCAACTGAGAAATAAAGGCTGTGATTCCCCTTTAAATTTACCCAAATGAATATCCAAATAATTTATGCTTTTAATCAAAACTACTGCAAGTTCAACATAGAGCCCACATGGCACTCACAAGCAAACGAAATTTGGAAGTCAATAAATCTATCACCATACTAGACTATCCTAGTCACTAGTAAGCAACCAGCACTGTAAAACAGTCTGTAAAAAAATAAGCAACCAAATTTCCAACTTTTCAGTGCCTGGGAACAAAATGGAAAAACAACCTAGCAGATGAAAGTGGAGAGATCAATCCGAAGAACCTTGAGTTTTTGTCTAGGTGCTACAGAACACGCCTTCATAACTTTTATGTGATTTTGTGGTTTTTGGCTTTCCTTTCTCATCAGCCCACAATCTTTCTCTTACTTTTTACCTAATGATTACAAGAAAAAACCACAAAACCAAAGAACAAAACTATGAAGCCAAATGGACCTTAGATACTAGTCATGTGGTACCAACTTGCTCTTATTACACCCCTAGTCCAGCAACTTGATAGAGAGAGAACATTAAGTCTTAGAGTTCTGTATTCTAAAAAAACACCCCTATTCTCTCCTCCCCTGCAGCTGAAAGTTGATTGTACCTGTTTCCTCCTGAATCAGATATTTATCACCATTCGCAGCTTCCAAACTAAGAAATCAGTTCAATACAGTAAGAGATAAAAGTTGCAGTACCTGCGTCTATTTACTCTTTTGGGTATTGACACAACCTCTATTTGCAATAAGTAAGACACATTTGCAGTGACCTACATATTATTGATTTTTCCTTCCTCTACAGCCATGAACACTGACACAAACAAACTCCTCATTCTCGAAAGTGACTTCTGTTTTGACACTTTTACGTATTGTGGGCCTTTTGGCTGTTTGTACCAATCAGGCATTCAATTTATTTTCAGTTGCCAGTCTCAAATACAGATAATTTCTTGTAATGGCTATGTAAAAAACCATGAAACAAATATAAAATATTTCGTTCATAGAGTTCCAACTAAGAAAGAAATTTAAAATGATATGATAAATAAATTCAAGAAAAGTTGACATGTTGACCAAATAAGGATTATTACCTACAGCAAAAACTGAATATCAGGAGATATACATGGCAATATACACATAATAATAAGACCCGTGGCTTGCTGTCACTTTTCCAGCTACCTATGGGCAGATGATGGAAATTAAAAGAAAACATAGGCAAGAAGTATACACAGGCAGGTACATGCACGCACTCACACACAGAGACGTACAGCCAGTACCTTTCAAGCTCGCCTTCGCCAAACACGTGGTAATATCTGTTATACACTATTGCACCCTTCTTATCATCTTTTCTAGCCAGACCATTTGCAACGGCACCAGCAGATGATCCACTCACTTCAGCACGATGGTACGGTAAGTGCCAGGGGACAAAGTATTCTTGCTGATTCTCAGTATTCTCTCCATTGTCAATAGCAACTTCATTATCTTTGCATTGAGATGTTGGGTGAACATTTTCTGCTAACTTCTGACTTGAAGCTGTAACAACTTTAGATTCTTCCAGCTGCTCCTTTGAATGAACTTCATCAGTCTCTGGAATGCTTTTCAGGGTGACAGGTGAAGAGCTTCGAACACGGGGACTACCTGGTCCTACCCACTCTGCTACATACTTCTCTGTAAGCGGAGTCCATTTATTAAGCAATGACTTATCCTCTTGCTCGACAGCCCAAACGGTAATCAAAACATGCCCACCCTTCTTGACAATTCGAACTAACTCATCAATAGCTTTCTTCCTCCTATGCTCCGTACTCAAGTGATGCAAAACAGCAATAGAGATAGCTGCATCCCCATAACCAGTCCGGTACGGCAGATTAACAGCATCAGCAACCAGAACCTCATTCCCTCTATCAGCACAAATACCAATAAGCGGCTCACTTATGTCACACCCAATAAAGAAACAATCTGGATTCAACCCCAAGTACTTTCCATTACCACACCCGGCATCCAATATAACAGATCCAGACAGCAACGAGTTCAAAAAGGTGGCAACTTTAGGCCACTTGGCAAACCGGGTAGCACTAAAATGGGGAGCAATAGCATCATAAACACGATGAACATACTTCTTTTCGATTTCTGGAGTGGATTGAACACGCAAACACGAAGATTTATCTTTTGGGTCCTCTGCCAATGCAGAAGGGCAGAGAGTAGAGGTGGTTCTAACTGTTTTAATCTTTAAATTATTCATTATAGGGATAATTCTTGGATTACAAGCCCTAGTACAAATACCAGATAATAAACTGAACCCACAAGGTCTAACAAAACACCTGATTTCTATTAAAGCATCAATGAGCATTAGAGTGTAAGATATAATTAATTATGTGGGTCAATTTTGGAACTGAAAAACAAGAATGATTGACAAAACTAGGGTTTCAATCAGGATGATGTAAAATATATACACTAGAATGAGAATGTGAAGAATGAAATAGATAGGGATAGAATGGGCAAACTGGAGAGGGTTTAGCAATTGTTGAGGAGATGAGCTTTCGACGGAAAATCACAAACACCGGCGGGAGCTATGAATTGCAGTGACTGGTACGTCGGTAGTTTACCCTAAAGTTAGCTTCCGGAGCCGCGACTGTTGTTGAATGAGGTGTGTACTTGGTACTATACTTGATTTTTTAGGAGGGAGGGGTGGGTTAAATATCATTTTCAAAAGTTACTCCATTGAGTATCCGGTTATTTAAAACAATATATATATTAGAGGTCCTTTTTTTAAAAAAAAATCGGCTAGGATTACAAGTGTGATATTTGTAATTTTAATAATATGATATGAAATTTATAATGATTAAAGTAAAAAAATATGAAATTGAGATTTTTTATGCTAAATGCTGTGATATCTTCTGTGACACCGACTTTAAGAATGATACGTATGCTAAAATTTAGAGATTAAAATTTTAGCTTCATCTTTTAAATTATTGATATGAAGTTTAAAAAAAATGACATAAAAAGTGACATATCATTTTACATAAAAGATCTGAATTCAAAGAGAGAGAGAGAGAGAGAGAGAGAGAGAGAGAGAGAGAGAGAGAGAGAGAGAAAAAAAAAAAAAAAAATATAAAAA